>CM069861.1:55083541-55578541 GCA_036172795.1 Pelodytes ibericus | reverse complement strand
ACTGGATGTGTGTGTGTGTGTGTGTGTGTGTGTGTGTGTGTGTGTATATAAATGTGCCTGACTGGATGTGTGTGTGTGTGTGTGTGTGTGTGTGTATATAAATGTGCCTGACTGGATGTGTGTGTGTGTGTGTGTGTGTGTGTGTGTGTGTGTGTGTGTGTATAAATGTGCCTGACTGGATGTGTGTGTGTGTGTGTGTGTGTATATAAATGTGCCTGACTGGATGTGTGTGTGTGTGTGTGTATATAAATGTGCCTGACTGGATATGTGTGTGTGTGTGTATATAAATGTGCCTGACTGGATATGTGTGTGTGTGTGTGTGTGTGTGTATATAAATGTGCCTGACTGGATATATGTGTGTGTGTGTGTGTGTGTGTGTGTGTGTGTGTGTGTGTGTGTGTGTGTGTGTGTGTGTGTATATATATATATATATATATATATATGTGCCTGACTGGATGTGTATGCATATATGTGCCTGACTGGATGTGTATGCATATATGTGCCTGACTGGATGTGTATGCATATATGTGCCTGACTGGATGTGTATGCATATATGTGCCTGACTGGATGTGTATGCATATATGTGCCTGACTGGATGTGTATGCATATATGTGCCTGACTGGATGTGTATGCATATATGTGCCTGACTGGATGTGTATGCATATATGTGCCTGACTGGATGTGTATGCATATATGTGCCTGACTGGATGTGTATGCATATATGTGACTGACTGGATGTGTATGTATGTGACTGACTGGATGTGTATGTGTGTATGTATATGTATTAAAACAAGGTGTAGCGGGTTTCGCACTCAGAAGTGGAGGGTGCACGGAGAGGATTTTCACCCTGGTACTCCAAATTAGAATAAATTATCCTTTATTCTGTATGTATATGTGATGGACTATGTGTCTGTGTGTGTGTATATATGTGACTGACTGACTATGTGTGTCTGTCTGTGACTGCGTGTGTTTATGTGCTGTTGTCTGGCTCCTAGATATTTTAGCTGGCTCCTAAACCTCAGATACATTTGTCAAGCCCTGATTATATATTATATATATATATATATAAAATTTTCTTTTTTTATAAATATTTTGCTTAAATTCTGTGGAATTTATTTAGAGATATAGATATACATACAAACATACATACATATATATAGTGAAAAGTATGAATGGGTCTGCACACTTACAAGTATCGGGTGCCACGAGGGAGCGTCATTCACGCCCATAAAGAAAAAAGAAAAGATAGGAGACTCAGCACACCGTTTAAGGGAGTTTAATCCACCAAAAAATAACAACGTTTCATCACAGCACTGAGCTTTTTTCAATATATATACCCAGCCCATTGAACAGCTGAAAGGGGGACTAATGCTGAACAAACTTTAATTTTAGAACTGCGATCTACACTAACTGTGTTGCCCGGTTTTTACCGACATCTTGAAACTGCATCTTTATTGTGAAATGCCTTTTTTGTGAATATGCATTACAGTATTGTACTTATTATCTGACAATGGAAAAACTGCTAACACCTGTTGCAATTGATATCCTCTGACTCAAAATAAATAAAACAATTATTATATAAATTATATAAACAGCAATCAGTGTTTCAGCACCCAACATAGGGCCTTTATGACAATCACTATGATGTGTATCAGTGCGCTAGAAGTAGAGAGTAGGCTGGTATGTGTATCAGTGGCAGAATATGTGGCTGTATGAATGATGTGCTAGTTGCAGATGGTAGACCATTGTGTTTGTTTTGTGCTGGGGGCAGAGACAGATGGCTCTTGTGTACATTTAGTTATCCTGTACCAGCAACAAGGGCTGGCTTACCATATATACTAAACACTGATGGTGGCACACTATACCAATCATTCGTATAGTTAGCCAGACATAAATGTGTGACACCATAGCTCCCATCTGTATATATTTGTAAGACATAGTTGGTGGTACAACTATATAGCAAATGTATATAGTTAGCCAGATACACAGTTATGTAGTTATCCAGACCTGAACATTGTACAAAATTCATTAAATCTTTAATTGCACACACACTAGTAAAAACTATAGCTGCCCTCAGCATATGCAGCTGCTGTATTTTCACATGTTGTTCACCCAGCATTATAGGAGACCTTTGGTTAGGCATCATAGGAACTGTGATTCACAACTAATGTCTGTCACCTAAATTTGCCATTAAATATAGTATCCATGAATCTCAGCCACACAATCTGGCATGATGCTGCCAGAAATGTACTAAACAACAAATGGAGTGGAAGATAAGCTATTCATGATGCCCAGTCAGCCAAAAGACTCCTTCAATTCATCCAGGGGCATACTGGACCTCCTTCTGCACCCCCAGCCTTCTGGCCTCTCCAATCCATCACCAGCAGGGCTCAAGACTCTTTACTCTCCTTCAACATTCAGCATATTATTCCCCATGCCTTCCATGTACCTGCACAAAGTCTGCTCTTTCCCACCAAAGCACTCAGGAGTCTATGCCTTCTCCAACTCATCTCAGTACTCGGTAACCTCTGGCGCTTCCCTCTCTCAAGCAATACAAACTACTCTTTCCTCTGACTTCTCATCTTTGGGCAGGATATACAGTCTGTGAGTTGCCTTTTAGCTTGGGTCCCCCCTGCAGCTTTATTTTTTATGTGAATTATTGTTCACTTTGGTACTCAACTAGACTTCTTCTTATTAAACTACAATCCATGCTTATTCACTAAGGGAATACAAGATGCAGTGGTTTTCTTAATTTAGCACAAAACATTCTGATGAAACACTGCATTTTTCTCTTCATAACATAAACAACTATTTGTGGTATTTTGATCATCGATAAATTGTAACATCTAATGAGTGCATGTAAGTCCGTAAAGCTGCACAGAATATCATTAAACTGTCTTTTAAAATCCCAATAAATGCTCACCATGAACAATGTTGGGGTCTACAGCTGCGGATAAGGAACGGTACCAAAAACTTGCTTTGGAAAGCCATATATTTAAAGAGAACCATTTACCATCACTTCAAGCTATGCTGGAGAATTAAACAGTATTCGAAACTGAAATAAAAAACGTTAGAGTTACTGTATACACCACTTGTCAAAACTATTCATATAACCCCTGAAATTAACCCATGACACCAACACTATGGAGTACATTTGTGGTGACAGCAATAAGGCTGACCATGTTTTAAAGACCAAACGTCAGCTACAGAAGCTCTAGAGATAATTAATTCTGATGGAAGAACACGTGAGTTGCTAACCATGTACAATGTCCGCATATACACACACAACATAGTCCTTGCGCCTTACCTACATAAGTACACGTTCAGACTCCTTGTATTCACTTAGCATTGAGCACTTAACAGATCACTGAATATCTTTATCCCAAACATACCATCTCCAAAGCAGTCTTCGTCTCTGCTCCAGTTGCCATGCTGCATGCAGTGCGTCGCACTTGTGACGTATCCTGAGGGCTAGATTATTGGTAGCTGCTAGTTCCTATCCAGTAGAAGGCACCTTGGTAACGTCAGCAGATCATGTGACTATTTGGTCACATGGTACAGAACTACCCTCAACCTTAGATTATTGAAACTGTAGTTCCAAAGTGTTTTCTTATTTCGGACAGAGTCACATGAACTCAGGTGAATATTGTGTCTTGCCCCAAAGCAAACCAAGAAATACTTCTGATATTGTAAATATCGATCTATAAAACATATTATATTGTGGTAGTTTTCCACTAAATATTTTAGCTTTTGAAAGATAAATGTGACCGTTTTATGATGAACTAACATCATTTTGCTAATCGTTGTTGATACAGTATAGGAGCAAACCAAAACCACACACACACACATATATATATATTAAATATATATATTTAAAAGCGTTGTCCGTAATATTTGCTGTGCAACGTAATGTGCCTAGAAAGACCACATTGCCATTTTATTCTGGGATAATTTAAAAAAAGTGCATTTTAATAATGCTCCTGAAAAAACAGTGATGTGTTAACCCTAAATGTGACCTAATTTCCACAAGTATAATACTCCTTCACTTCCAGTTTAAATGGTGACATTGTTTTCAGTACAGCCATTTACAGATATTCAGTAACATAATCACAGAAACATACTGGAACATTTGCAGTAACTTCATGGCCAATTGGTAACTATTTATGAAATTTGTCAACCAAAATGCACACTCCCAGGCTGTGTTGGACATAGTTGCTAGCTGTCCTGTTTTTGCTAGGGCGGTCCTGGCAAGCAGAAGATTGTTCAGGGGGAAATCACTGTGCCAGAACTCAGTGGCGTCCCAAGGAGGGTGCAGATCGCACCGGGCATTACCCCTTTGCAGCTGAACTTTTATTTTCTGGCAAGCCGCCTTCGCTGCATTAATGGGCACATTATTGGCTGTGGCATATTAATGGCAATATAATACTGGTATATTAATGGAAAAATAATAGCATATTACTGGGTAAATTGGCTGTGGCATATTAATGACAAAATAATACTTGCATATTAATGGGTAAATTGGTTGTGGCATATTAATTGGCAAAATGGCTGTGGCATATCAATGGCAAAATATTATTGGCATATGAGCAAATTAGCTGTGGCATATTAATGGAAAAATAATACTGGCATATTAATGGAAAAATACTAGCATATTAATGGGTAAATTGGCTGTGGCATATTAATGACAAAATTATACTGGCATATTAATGGGCTAATTGGCTGTGGCATAATGGCAAAATAATACTGGCACATTAATGGACAAAATAATACTGGCATATTAATGGGCAAATTGGCTGTGGCATATTAATGAACAAATTGGCTGTGGCATAATAATGATACTAATGATAATAATACTGGCATTTTAATGGGCAAACTGTGGCATATTTAATGGACAAATGGTGGCATATTTTAATAGGCAAAGTGATGTGGCATGTTCTGCGGGGCAAAATAACATGTACTATGGGGGAAAGTGACACTGTGGTTTGTTCTGCAGGGGCAGTTCTGTGGGACAAAGTGATACTGTAGTATATTCTGTGGGGCAAATTTACACTGTGGCATGCCAAATTGTGTGGGTGCAATATGAGTGCGAGCCAATATAGGTGCATGGCAAGTGCTGTGAGTACTGTATGGTGCTGTCTTTAGTCCTTTAGGTGCAATGTGGGTGCAGAAACGGAATAAAAACAAAGAAATTTGTATTTATGTTGTAAGAGTCTTGTCCTTCTGATTGTGTTTAAATTATATTTTTGTAAAGGAAAATTATTAAATAAAAGCTTTTTGAAAGAAACAATAAAAATGTTGGCATAGTTAACGGGCTCCTGTAGCATAAATTGTGGGGCTCCTGTATGTGTCATCTTTTGTGAGGCTCCTGGATGTGGCATATTTTGTGGTGCTCCTTTATGTGGCATAATTTATGGGCCATCTGACTGGCATTACTAAGGAATATGTTTGGCAATGTATTGGAGAAAATCCAGGGGGGGGTGACACCATGAGTTACCGCACCACCCTTGTGACACCTCTGCTGGGACTGTCCCGGCAGAGGTGTCATTTCACACTATCGAGGAGTCACGTGTCATCATCAATTTAATTTAATCCAGGTCTTTGTGTATCATGCCAATGATTTAGATGCACCCCAGGGCTTATTCCTGCCCTAACTCCTGCATTGCACATCCAGAACCTAGCCCTGCCCCCTCACCCACACTGCACATTCAAAAATTATGCCTGCGCCCAATACATGCCCATAACCCATATTGCACATCCAAGACTTACTCCTGCCCCCCAGCACCTGCCTCCTCATCCACATTCCACATCCATGACTTACACCATGAATATGCTACAACCTGTATGCCCATTAATATGCCATTGTTTTCCCATTAATTTGACACAGTTTACCCATAAACCCCTTAGTGACTGAGTGCTATGCTGCATTTGATGTGCCTTGAAGACCAGAATTCCATTATTTTTGTCATATGTTTACTAAACTGTGAATTTCTTCCTTTGTGTTCAGTCCACCCACACAAATTATATATAATTTTTTAAAGGACGGATAAGGCTTTCATTTGATACTATTATTTTCATCATATGATATCATTTACTATTAAAAAAATATGATGAAAATATGCCATAAAAAAACTCTTTTTCTAAGGTTGACCTGATTTTTTTTTTTACACAATTACAAATGATAAAAAAGACCCTGTCTATTTATTTCTAATATTTGTCCTGAGTTTAGTTATACCAATGTTTCCTTGTTTGTCTATGTTTTATTTCAAGTAATAGGGCAATAAACAATATTAGTGTAACGGTCTTGTTCAGGAGATGGACCACAAGTGTAGATGAGGCTATAGGGACACTCACTAAGTACCGTAGGTAGCAAGTATTGGTCTTCACCTTAATTACTACACACCTTTGGTTGAGCCGCCGGTGGTATGTCACCAAGGATTTTGCTGGAACACTTACTACCGGATACTCAGCAAGTGGAGCCCGTATAGGATCGTACAGGAATACAGGCAAACGGAAAGTCAGGAGACAGGCCGGGTCACGGACAGGAGAGATACGGATAAACAGGTCACTAGCAGAAATCGAGGCAGGCGGTGGACGGAGAATAGTCAGGAACAGCAGGGTCATACACAGAATAATCAGGAATGCAGGAACAAACGGATGGAGAAAAGCGGAGTATACAGGGACGAACCGGGTCAGCAACAGATAAACGGAGTCAATCAGGAGTCAAAACGCTAGTGAGGTACACAAGGCACTATCACAGGCAAAGGTAACCTGTGAAATGACTGTTTAAATACACTACCAATTGATCAGGACACACCTCTGATCAATTGGCAAGGGAGTGGTTAATTTAATAAATAGCCCTTTAACTGGGCTCATGAATATTCATGAAACACCCGTTCGCGTGAGTGACGTCACTGAGCGCGCGTCTTGCTGGACGCGCGTCTCAGTATCAAGGGATGCTGGGTCTCTCACTCTGAGCCCCAGCCGACGGGATGGCGTCCTCCTGATCCACTGTCTTCTACAGTGACTTTTTAACCCCAACCCTAAATTTACCCCAACTCTAACTTTACCCTAACCCTAAATCTACCCCCACCCCTTAATCTAACCCTTGTAATCATCCGAACCCCCCTGTAACCCTAATTATGACCCTAACCCTAGATCTAGGTTTAGTAGATCAAGGGTTAGCGTTTTCCATTTTTTTATTTTATTTATTTATTTATTTATTTAATTCATTTTCTCTTTCAAACTGTAATATTCTTAATTGCCTCTAGGGGCAGTCAAGTAGCGGTTTCAGAGCGACGGAAGATATTTTTTTTTCTCTCTCTTCCGTCGCTCTCCTCTGGGAACGCTCTATTGGAGGAGCATGCTCCTTTCACTGCCTATGTGTGTAACGTGCATACGATCACATTCGCGGTGATCGTATGAGCGCGCGGGGGTGGGGTGACGAGGGGTTGAAAGCACTCTCAGAGGCTGCTTCGGATCTGAAGCATGCCCCCTCACAATTAATATGCCACAATTAGTATGCCCATTAAAATGCTACATGACCCCTAGCACGAGAGAGGCAACATGGAAGAAGGTGCTACCTTCTCGTGAGGAGATGCTGGTGAGGTGAAACCTTTTGATCTTGACCAGCCCGCTACTCTTCTGGAAAGCAGTTGTTTGGGGTTTTTTTTTTTTAAAGGGCCATGGCCCATGACAGGTGTATCGTCCATCACCCATCTGATGGCAGCCCTGGTGTCACATAAGCCTGTTTTCCAATTTAGCCTGTTTAATTGTCTTTTTGCAGACATCTTTTATTCTATAAATGATACTGGTGACCCCTAACTTTAATAATGTTTGAATGCCATTTTCTTGTTTTGTATTTCCTGTCTTACATTACTGGTAAGCCACATTGGTTTCGAATGGTGTCTTTTGTATTTGTATCCCAAACGTATATATCTTTTTGTGGTCTGTGCTTAAAGGAATTCCACTTGTCTTCTGTGTTTTGTCCAGAAACCAATCTATCCCAGTCTACATGATCAGTAGATGCCCTTAGCCCGTCAGAATTAGCCCTTCTAAAATGAAATGTTTGGTGGAGTAATTACCAATTTGCTTATTAATTTGCATTAATCTGAAATGAAGCCATGCTATGGTGAATATTTCCCAAGTGTTCTCTTACTTGGATGTTTGAGATAAGCTCCTCATTGTTCATTATTACTAGATTCAGACAGGCATCCTTTATAGTTTCTACTAATTGTGCCATAAATATGTTATTAAGCAGGTTCAAAAACTTGCTGCCCTTAGCGGAACTAGTTGTTCCACAATTCCAATCTATGTGTCACTGGTATGGATGCCAGTTCCGGCTGGGGTCCAGGTGCAAGGACTGGAGCAGATGTGACCACTGTGCAGGTTGACCACTCTCCCCCAAGGGTGGAGCCTCAGGATTTGAGTGGCCTCAATTGGGGTTTTAGGCCTCCTTTTGGTCATCTTGATAAAACAGGCACAAACTGGCAAATCCAGAAAACGGGGGTCAAAATCCAAACGGTCGGGGCTGGAGAAGCACGGAGAAATCAAGGTACAAGCTGAGTCAGGAGTGGAGAAGGACGGAACAGTCTGGATACAAGCCAAGTCGATACTAGTAAGTCAAGGAATCACAACTGTAGCAAAAACAAAAGACAGGCAGGCAAAATGATCTAGCAAAGAGTGCAGGGAGGAGGGAATTTATATAACGGCAGTTAACGAAAGATAAGGAACACCTTAGCTGAATTACGTATGGACAGGAGGTAGACAGAAACAGGTAGGTGGAAACAAAACAATGTTGAAAAAACCAAGCTCTCTGGTGGTGAGTAGAACAGGTGCAGGCACCAGAAACACAGAGGCCCAGGGTTCAGTCCCAGCACAGGTTACACTATGTCTGGTTAATTAAGATCTCCAATGATTAAAATTCATTCAGATTTGCAGTTTTCTCAGTTTGCAAGATAAAGCTGATCTACCCCATTAATGCTTGTAGCATACACCTGTTTAAGGCAGTTTGTGCTTATGCAGCAGCCATTTTGCACATGCTTGATGGCATTGCACATGCGCAAAACACCCATTGCACATTTGCAAAACGCCAGAAGCAAGCGGAGATGTGTAACCCCTTAGTGACTGAGTTCTATGCTGCATGTGATGTGCCTTGAAGACCAGAAGTACATTATTTTTGTCATACGTTTGCTTAACTGTGATTTTCTTTCTTTGTGTTCAGTCCACCTACACAAATTATATATATATTTTTTAAAGAAGAGATAGGGCTTTATGTTGATTTCCAAAAAAATATTAAATATGAAAGTAAAAACATTTTTTCTAACTTTGACCTGATTTTTTTTTTTTATACAATTACAAACGGTAAAAATGACCCCATCTATATAGTTTCTAATATTTGTCCTGAGTTTTTCTGTGGTGGCGGGGAGTGCGCACTACATTAAAACACATGACGTATTTATCCATCCACATGGTCCTCAAGGACCATGCTTTGCAGGACATATATATATATATATATATATATCCCGATGGGTTAAAGAATCATTTTTTTTTAGACCACATTCCTTTAACTCATACTATTCAGCACTCACCAATATCTCCAGCTCACCCATTTTGTTTGTCAAGCTTCTTGCATTTGCTAAAAGACATAGAATATTACTACCCATTTTCGGTTTATTATTATTGTCTATGCTAACCCCACCACTGCTCTCATCCCCCTGTTCCATAGTTAGACCTCCTTTTCAATTTGTCCATTAATACACCTCCATTCCCCCCCCCCCCCACACTCTTCCCCAGTACTCACCTGGCCATCTCCTCCATGTTTTATTTTGCCATTAATATGCCAGTATTATGTTACCATTTATTTGCCAGTGTTATTTTGCCCTTCATTTGCCAGTTATTTTGCCCTTTATTTTACCATTCATTTGCCAGAATTATTTTACCCTTCATTTTCAGTGTTATTTTGCCATTCACTTGCCAGTATTATTTTACCAGTATTATTTTACCAGTATTATTTTACCATTCATTTTCCAGTTTGATTTTGCCCTTCATTTGCCAGTGTTATTTTACCCTTCATTTGCCAGTGTTATTTTGCCCTTTATTTTACCATTCATTTGCCAGAATTATTTTGCCCTTCATTTTCAGTGTTATTTTGCCATTCACTTGCCAGTATTATTTTACCAGTATTATTTTACCATTCATTTTCCAGTTTGATTTTGCCCTTTATTTGCCAGTATTATTTTACCATTCATATTTTGCCATTCATTTACCAGTATTATTTTGCCCTTCATTTGCCAGTATTAATTTGCCCACCATTTGCCAGTATTATATTACCATTCATTTGCCAGTGTTATTTTGCCCTATATTTACCAGTATTATTTTGCAATTCATTTGCCAGTGTTATTTGCTCGTTAATTTGCCTATTAAAAATCGCTCCTCTCCCCTTAACCAGTACTTACCTGGATGCTGAAAAGCACTCTGAGGCTGTAGCGTTGCATTGCGCGCTACATTAAAACTCAGGACGTATTTATAAATCAACATGGTCCTCAAGGATCATGCTTTGCAGGATATATATATATATTCTCACAACCTGGGATAACAGACCAGGGAGGAGCCTCGTTGCAGTGTAGGATGTGGGGTCTGTCTGCACTCCACAATGCATAACTATGAACTGGTACGAAGTTGGAACCTCTGTGTAGAAATAGGTATAGGTTATTGCAACGGACCCAGGTAAAAGAACAGAATATTTCTGCCTGAAGGAAATCCCTACGGTTGAGCCGCAGGCTTCTTTCACCCAGGACTTTTGCACTCTATCAATACAGGGATACCAAAGCGTAACCAAACAAACAGGAAACAGGACCGGAGGTGCAGGATCAAGGTGAAGGTACCAAGGGATCAGGGAGGAGAATCGTCAAACAGGCAAGGATTGAGGCTGGCAGCAAACAAAACGTAGTGAATGCAGGCAAACAGGTCAGGACAGGCAGCAAACAGACGTGGTCAGAACTTAGCAGGATTCGGCAACAAAATATCAACAAATGAATTCAGGAATGCAGGCACAAGGCATTATCACAGGCAGAAACCAAAGCAATGCAAAGGCACTGACTGCCATAAGCTGCAGGTTTGAATAGGGAAGGGCTGAGGATAACGAGGCCGCTGGCAACAGGAGTAGAATGGGCACACTACAATAGCGGCCACTTGAGGCTGAAGAGAAAACAGCAGAATAACCGTGATTATACATACATAAATATATATATATATATATATATATCCAGATGGGTTAAAGAAACATTTTTTTAGACCAATGTCCTTTAAATCATACTGTTCAGCACTCACTAGTATCACCAGCTCACCCAATTTGTTTGTCAAGCTTCCTGCATTTGCTAAAAGACATGTAAGATTACTACCCATTTTCGGTTTATTAGTTGACAAACACTTCAGGACCACAGGTTTAATTTTATCTACCTCTCTAGTGTCTATGCTAACCCCACTACTTCTCTTATCCCGCTGTTCCATAGTTAGACCTCCTTTTCAATCTACTCCAGCTACCATTACTCTATTTTGATCTTCAGCATACCCACAGATCCTAGATTAAAGTTACTCCAACCCTCTAGCATCCTCTTCCCTAGTACTGTAGCCACCTCATCATTGAGATGCAGTCCATCCCTTCTGTGCAAACTGGGTTCTGGGACTGTAATGTCCCGATGTGGGCGTAGAATGGAAAGGAGCCCAATATGCAGAATAACAATAAACAGGGGTACTCACAGGAGATGAACGGTAGAGCACTCTGAATGTTCAGGAACAGAACTGAGTACACAGGGGCAAACTGCAGTTGAAGAGTAGTCACAGACAATCCGGGGTCACAAGGGCAGGCAGCAGACAAAATGTAGTAATAAGGCAATCCGAGATCACAGTGGTATGAGGCAGGCAAAGGGGTGGTCACTAGGCAGTCCGGATCGCAATGGTAGGAGGCTGGCCAAAGGAGCGGTAAATAGACAGTCAAGGTCACAGTGGTAGGAGGCTGGCAAAAGGAGTGGTCAAATGAAATTCGGGTCAGAAGAGGGGAGCTCAGCAGGAGGACAAACAGGGAGAGCAGAACAGGACAACTGATCAGTAGCAGGATGGATCAATAACTGAGCACCTGCATTAGGGCAATCTGGGCCTTATATAGGGGCTGTCCAGCGTGAAATCACAGGCTACGCCCCCCCAGGCACAGACCATCCACTAGAGGCAAAGAAGGGGGCATCAATGTCACGGACCAAAGCCCCGGCCCATCTGCTGACCTCCGCACCAACCCGCCATCACCCTCTCCCCGTGAGGACATGGGGAATGAAGACGCGGATGGCAAGAAGTGCGACAAACGCCATCGCTGCAAGGGACAGGACCCAGTCGCATGTCCACGCCCCCCCCGCCGTAGCGTGAGATGGAGGACGAGGCCCATGATCACGAGGTACGGGCCTGACGGACAATTCCTGACTGCAATCTGAGGCAATTCCTGAGTACAAAGTGGGTTCTGGCTCAATTCCAGAGTGCAAATTGGGCATTTATTGAGTGCAAAGTGGGTTTTTTTTTTAGTTTCAAAAAGAGCTTTATTACAGGAAATAAATCATACAGAATTAACCTTTGTATAGAGCACAAATTCAAAAAACATAAAACAACGACAAGAGGAATACTGAAAGAAAGAGAAGGAGAAGAAAAAAAAAGGCCTATCCCAAGGTATTGTTGCTGTCAAGGGATTACGTGACCATGGAAACCCAGGGGGACCCCAAGAGGGGGAGAATAGTGATGAGAATCCAAAATAAAATAGTGACTGGTCATGGCTGAGGGGTGAATCCATCCAGGTGGGGAATGGCATAGAGGAGCCAGTATTACCATACTTGTGAATTTGCCTTCATTTGTTGGGGAGTGGAGATTTTGCTTGTCTCCATACTTTTAACAAATGTTATTTCATCCCGTAACTGAGGAATTGTCGGGGGTCAGTTGATGTCCACCTGCGTGCTATCAGCCTCTTGGCCGCTGCTAATATGTCCTGCCAGAAAGCCCTTAACTTCAAGCAGTTCCACCAAACATGGCTCATTGAGCCTGGGGACTTTGAGCAACCCCAGCATAGACTAGAGCAGGAGGGGTAGATGGATGCCAGCTTGGTTGGTATCATGTACCATCTAAATAGTACCTACCTGTCTGCTTCAAAATGTGTGCTACATTTGGAGACTCCCATCATATTGGAAAAGGCCCAGGACCATTTAGACTGGATACACCTTTTGTAGTTATTTTTCCCATTGAAGCATATAAGGCAACTTTTCAGGTGTTTGGTTGAGTAGAAATGAACCATAAAGGGAAGAGATAGCACCTTTTGAGGAATTCAACATTTGTAGGAGTGTTTTCAGCACAGGGTTTTGGGGGTCCGATGTAGTCATTTTGAGATTATTTAATAGGGCTTTGATACGTGTGTAGGTGTATTGTTCCTGGGTAGGCAGCTGGAATTTGCTTTGAAGGTCTTGGAAACTAAGCATTATGGTTCCAGAGAGTAGTTGTTTGACATAGTGGATCCCTTTGTCCGTCCAGACCTGGAGCTGTAGGTCAGGAGTTAGATGGGGGAGAATCGAAATAGGTGCCATCTGTATGGCCTCTTGTAGGGAAAGCATTTTAAAATATTTTTCCGCCAAATATTTAAGGACCATTTGGTGCTTGGGAGATGGTCTCGCAATTTAGGAAGTTTAGATTTGGGAAGCCATAACAAGTCTCTCAGCTGGTAGAGGGCAGTAAAAGTGGATTTGTACTGTAGCCACAAGGTTGGTTCAGTGGACTTGCATGCGGACATTAGCTGTGCCATAGCAGTTGCGTTGTAATACATCGATAGATTAGGGGAGCCTAGATCGCCAGCTCATTTGGGCAGTTGGAGAGTGTTCGATGGCAATTCTATGCCATTTATCCTGCCATATAAAGGAGTCTGATAATGTTTGAGAGTGGTAGCGGAAACGTGTATTGGTAGCGTCCGAAACAGATACATTAGCTTGGGTAGCGCTGACATCTTTGCCACTGCAATGCGGCCCAACCACAAGATTTCAAATTTGGTCCAGGTTTGAAGGTCATTCTTTACCATGGGCCAAAGTTTGTCGAAGTTGGTAGCTAGCAGGGAGGAGTACGATTTAGTAAGTTTAATTCCCAGATAAGGTATGAAATCCTTTCTCCAAAGTTATACAGATTTTTAAGACGGGCAACAGAACTATGTGGAATATTAAGTGGGAGAGCCTGAGTTTTGGTGGCGTTGTTTTTGTAGAAGGATACCTTGCCATATGAGGAGAGTAGTGACTAGAGGCGGAATGGAAAGGTCAGGGTCAGTCAAAGTGATAATTATGTCGTCAGCAAATAGGTTAAGTTTATGTGTCGTCGTGGGTGTCTGTACTCCAAGAATATTGGGGTGTCTCCTGATCGCGATGGCTAGCGGTTCCAAAGCTAAGGTAAACATTAGTGGTGATAGGGGACAGCCTTGTCTAGTGCTGTTCGTCAGTCTGAAGGGGTCTGAATAAAATCCAGAGTAATAAACTTTTGCTGTGGGGTCATCGTACAATGTCTTAATAGCGGTGGTGAAGGGGGTTTGGAAGTCATAGGCCTCAAGAGTTGAGAAAAGATAATTCCAGTTAATGCGGTCAAAAGCTTTTTCAGTGTCAAGAGAAAGAAGGAGGAGGGGTTGTCGGTTGTGGGAGCTGGAAGATATTAAGTCCACTATAAGTCTTGTATTGTCGGGAACCTGTCTATGGGGATAAATCCAACTTGGTCTTGGTGAATTAGAGAAGGGAGGAAAATGTTAAGTCTGTTGGCCAAGATTTTAGCGTATATCTTAATGTCTGTATTGAGGAGGGATATGGGTCGGTAATTAGCGCAGTCTGTCTGGGATTTACCTGGTTTAGGTATACTAATAATGGTAGCTTCTGTCATTTCCTTGGGGGAGGTGCCAGTCTCGAATAGTGAATTAAACAGATCCGTGAGTTGGGGGATTAAGATCGTCTGAAAAGTCAAGTAATAAGAGTTAGGAAACCCGTCTGGTCCTGGAGATTTTTGGGGTTTCTGGGATTTAATAGCTCTAAGCATTTCAGTTTGGGAAATGGGTCTGGAGAGAAAAGTTTTTGCATCATGTGTTAGGGTCGGTACTTGGGAATTCGAGAGAAAAGCTTGAATTACGTCCTTGGTCGGCTTGTGGGTGTTGGGGTCTACAGTCAAGTTATATAATTTGGCATAAGAGTCTGCAAAATGGTTAGCTATAAGTTTTGGGTTGCGTATCTGAGAGCCAGAAGTGGAGGTCAAGTATGGGGTCTTCGTAGACAGTTGTTATTTGGGTAGCTTACGTGAAAGAAGACTGTCTGCCTTATTGCCTTTGGTATAGAACAATTGTTTGACAAGTTGTAAAGAGGAGGCTATTCTGTATAATAATTTATTAAGTTCAGCTTTGGTTGTGTGGATTTGTTGCAGTAGCTGAGTAGTGGGGAGAGCCTTATTTGCCGTTTCCAGTTTAGTCAGAGTAGCAGTCAATTCCAATCTACGTGATTCCCTTTGTCTTTTTAGTGTGGCACCTAATTGTATGAGAAGGCCTCTCATGAAAGCTTGCCGATGTAATAGGGGTGTCTGGTGTTCTGTTAATTTGGAAAAAGTTTGTCAGCTGTTCTGTTAAGGTTGTAAGCGTCATTTGGTTAGTTAGCATAGCGGAATTCATTCTCCATCTGCCACTACCTTTCGTGGGAATGGCAGCTGGAAAGGTCAAAGTGATAGACGCATGGTCCGAGCACGTACTAATGCCGATCTTGGCTTAGGAAAGGTATTGTAAGGTATATTTATCAACTAATATTAGATCTATTCTGGTATAAACTTTGTGTAGAGACGAATAAAAAGTATAGTCTCTTTCGTTATGGTGTAAGGCTCTCCATACATCATGAAGGTCAAATTCTAATAGTAGGTTGAGGAACTTATTAGTATGTTGTGAATTAGAGGGTTGGGTTCTCCTTTTGCTGGAGGAGGTGGTATCTAATTGGTCGTCTGGTACTACATTGAAGTCTCCACATATGTACAGTCTAGGAGTTTATACTTTGTAGATTCTTTCGAAACATTTTTTTAAGGAACGCCAGTTGCCCTGAATTTGGGGCATATAAGTTGACTACGGTGATGGGCTCAGAATCTAAGGTGCCCGTGAGTATAAGCAAGCGTCCCTGGGGATCTGCATATTTTTGAAGAAAAGAAAAAAACACATTCTTTGTGGATTAAAATAGATACACCGTTTGTTTTGTTGTCTGCCATTTCTGCATAATGTGTAGGATAGGTAGGGTACGAAAAGGTTGGGGCCTTGGATTTAGCTAAGTTAGTTTCCTGGAAGCATGCAAAAGTGGCCTTAGATCGTGCTGCATCTGCCAGGGCTAGCTTCCTCTTCTGGGGGGTATTAACTCCTTTTACGTTTCAAAGTGGGTTTTTCAGACGATTTCTGAGTGCAAAGTAGGTTGTGGGGCAATTCCTGAGTGCAAGTGGGTTCTGGAGCAAACTCCATCCTCCTTCTTACATTGTGTCTTCCCTGATCTGTCCATTTCCCACAACTCCATTATCCCAGCACACATAGCCATTTGGATTCTTGCAAGAAGGGTGTTAGTTTCTGACCTGAACACATGAGAATCCCTGAATGCCAGCACACAAAGCCATTTGGATTCTTGCAAGAAGGGTGTTTGTAACTGACCTGAACACACCTGAATCCCAGCACACATAGCCATTTGGATTCTTGCAAGAAGGGTGTTTGTAACTGACCTGAACACACCAGAATCCCTGAATGCCAGCACACATAGCCATTTGGATTCTTGCAAGAAGGGTGTTTGTAACTGACCTGAACACACCTTAATCCCAGCACACATAGCCATTTGGATTCTTGCAAGAAGGGTGTTTGTAACTGAGATGAACACACCAGAATCCCCGAATCCCAGCATACATAGCCATTTGGATTCTTGCAAGAAGGGTGTTTGCAACTGACCTGAACACACCAGAATCCCTGAATCCCAGCACACATAGCCATTTGGATTCTTGCAAGAAGGGTGTTTATAACTGACTTGAACACACCAGGTATATCCAATCTAGAGGAAACGTTTTGTGTGTATATATGTGTCTGACTGGATGTGTTTTGTGTGTATGTATGTGTCTGACTGGATGTGTTTTGTGTGTATATATGTGTCTGACTGGATGTGTGTGTATATATGTGTCTGACTGGATGTGTGTGTATATATGTGACTGACTGGATGTGTGTGTATATATGTGACTGACTGGATGTGTGTGTGTATATATATGACTGACTGGATGTGTGTGTGTATATATATATGACTGACTGGATGTGTATATATATATATATATATATATATATATATATATATATATATATATATAAAATGTGTGTGTGTGTGTGTGTGTGTGTGTGTGTGTATATATGTAGAAAAACAAGGTGTAACAGGTTTCGCTCTCAGAAGTGGAGGGTACATGGAGAGGACTTTCACCCTAGTCCTTCAAATCAGAATAAAGGATCCTTTATTCTGTATGTATATGTGACAGGCTATGTGTCTGTGTGTGTTTGTGTTTATGTGCCGTTGTCTGGCTCCTTGATTTTTTAGCTGGCTCCTAAAACTCAGATCAATTTCTCAAGCCCTGCTCTACACCATGAGGAGATTCAAATCCTGGTGATTTCCTTACCATATTATCCGGTTGTTTTGTAGTACCCATGGATACAGAAGCATAACCCCATTTTCGATTGGCGGAGATCTGAGACATTGTCTTGGTCCCCCCCAATGTAAATACATTTGTCTCCTGAAACCAGTGAAAGTGCACAACTTCAGTCTCCACACTAAATTATTAGGTATGTATCACAATTCAAAAGCTGCTGGGCATCCAGGTAAAAAACAGTTAATATGGTCTGTCTCTTGGCAATTTTGGTGGCCTGGTCTCTGTTCTGATGTCCAACCTTTGTAGCTGCCTGTCCTGTGTGTGCACAAAATACGGCACCTTCCAGTGGGCCTCCTGCAAACTATATCTAATGGTGAAGGACCCTGGACACACTTATCCATGGATTGTATTGTGGATCTTCCAGTCTCCCGTGGCAAAACGGTCATTCTCATGGTTGTTGACCAATTCTCTAAGATGTCGCATTGCATTCCTTTGAAAAGATTAGCTATGTCTCAACAGATTGCCTCGATTTTTGCGGAGGTCTTTCGTTTACATGGGTTACCCAAAGTGATAATTTCAGATTGGGGTAGCCAGTTTATGTCCAGATTTTGGAGAGCTTTCTGTACACAAATGGGAATTTATCTTTCCATCTCCTTATCCTACCACCAGAGGCGTTGCTAGGTTTCCAAAATATCTGGGGCTATAGCCCATAAGACTTTAAAAATATTTTTTTTTAATGGAACCATACGGCACTTACTGAGTGGGTGTGTGTGCATGTCATTGTGAGCGTGTGCATGTCAGTGTGAGTGAGTGTGTGTATGTCAGTGCTAGTGTGTGTGCATGTCATTGTGAGTGTGTGCATGTCAATGTGAGTGTGTGCATGTCAATGTGAGTGTGTGTGCATGTCAGTGTGAGCGTGTGCATGTCAGTGTGAGCGAGAGTGTGTGTATGTCAGTGTGAGTGTGTGCATGTCAGTGGGAGCAAGTCAGTGTGAGCGAGTGTGTTCATGTCAGTGGGAGCGAGAGTGTGTGTATGTCAGTGAGAGCGAGAGTGTGTGAGTGCCGATGAAAGATGAATAAAGATCCGGCTGCAGCAGAAATGTCCCCCTCCAATACTGAGGTAAAGCAGAAGGGAAGGGGGACAATTTAAAATATTTATGGTCTCTTAAAAATAAAAAAAAACTGCTGACTGGCATGTAACTGGCTGTGTGTGTGTGTAAGTATGTAACTGGCTGTGTGTGCTTGTGTGTATATATGTAACTGGCTGTGTATATGTTGTGTGTGTATATGTATGTAACTGGCTGTGTAAGTGTTGTGTGTGTGTGTGTGTGTATGTATGTATGTAACTGGCTGTGTAAGTGTTGTGTGTGTGTGTGTGTATGTATGTAACTGGCTGTGTAAGTGTTGTGTGTGTGCGTATGTATGTAACTGGCTGTGTAAGTATTGTGTGTGTGTGTATGTATGTAACTGGCTGTGTAAGTGTTGTGTGTGTGTGTATGTATGTAACTGGCTGTGTGTTGTGTGTGTGTATGTATGTAACTTGCTGTGTAAGTGTTTTGTGTGTGTGTATGTTTGTAACTGGCTGTGCATGTGTTGTGTGTGTGAATGTCTCTGTGTATGTATGCTTTCGTGATGTGCCATTGTCTGGCTCCTAAAACTAAATTACATTTTTTACTGTGTATGTGACGTGTGGGACACATTAAGGAATTCATTTTTTCTTTAAAAAAAAAAAAAAAACAACCAAACTTGCTGACTGGTGTGTGTGTGTAACTGACTGGATGTCTGTGAGGTGTGTGTATGTGACTTTCTGTGTATGTATGTCATTCTGTATGTGAGGTGTGCGTATGTGACTTTCTGTGTATGTATGTGATTCTGTATGTGAGGTGTGTGTATGTGAATGTCTCTGTGTATGTATGCTTTCGTGATGTGACATTGACCTGGGTCCTACTTTTTTTTTGCTGGCTCCTAAAACTAAATTAAATCTTTCAAGCCCTGATATAAACATAAATCCTTCTTATGCTGCTTAGCAGTCCTGTAATAAAAAATGTCACACATACACATAACACACATATGTGTGACATTATTTATTACAGGACTGCTAATCAGGATAGGAATGATTTATGATATATATCAGGGCTTGACAAATTTAACCCCTTAAGGACAGAGCCTTTGAAACATTTTTGTCCTTTCTGGACAATGGCTATTTTAACATTTCTGTGCTGTTTGTGTTTAGCAGTAATTTTCTTCTTCGTCATTTGCTGTACCCACACATATTATATATTGTTTTTATCGGGACAAAAAGGGCTTTCTATGGATGCCATATTTTTGATCATATCTTATCATATTATTAAAAAAAAAAAAAATAATATGGTAAAAAAAAAATAAATACACAAATTTCTTTGTTTTTATTTGAAACAACTTCTCCTCATCGACAATAGCGAACGAAAAAACATGCTAAATAGATTCTACTATTTCTCCTGAGTACAGGGATACCACCCATGCATAGGTTTGTTGGGTTGTTTGGGGGCTAAAATGCCAAATTTGTGAGGTGCAGTTTTTTGTTTTCCAACTTGAAATTTTTACATGCAGACAGCCTGCACCCATGTCCCATTTGGGACATATTTGAAACCAGCCAGTGTATTTTACCCCATCAAC
This sequence comes from Pelodytes ibericus, assembly GCA_036172795.1. Taxonomy (NCBI): domain Eukaryota; kingdom Metazoa; phylum Chordata; class Amphibia; order Anura; family Pelodytidae; genus Pelodytes; species Pelodytes ibericus. The sequence goes on along the minus strand of CM069861.1, from coordinate 55,558,214 downwards.
CCATATATTTTTTAAAGGTAGACACCCTAGGCTATCTCAAATGGTGGTATTTTAACACTTTCCATGCACTAATTCTACCACCAGCCTTTGTCAAAGTTTGTGGTAGTAATTTTTTTGTGTTTTTTTTTCACAAACCTTGTACTTCAGACATGAATTTACAGATTTTGGTATGTGTCACTGCCAAATAACACCCCAATAAGTGTTCAGCAACATCTCTTGAGTACAGGGATACCCCCCATGCATAGGTTTGTTGGATTGTTTGGGGGGTAAAAGGCCAAATTTGGGAGGTGCAGTTTTTGGTTTTCCAAATTGAAATTTTGACATGCAGACCGCCTGCACCCATGTCCCATTTGGGACATATTTGAAAGCAGCCAGTGTATTTTACCCCATCAACCCATATATTTTTTAAAAGTAGACACCCTACGCTGTTTCAAATGGTGGTATTTTAACACTTTCCATGCACTAATTCTACCACCAGCCTTTGTCAAAGTTTGTGGTAGTAATTTTTTTGTGTTTTTTTTTCACAAATATTGTATTTTAGACATAAATTCACAGATTTTGGTATGTGTCACTGCCAAACAATAACCCAATATGTGTTCAACAACATCTCCTGAGTACAGGGATACCACCCATGCATAGGTTTGTTGGGTTGTTTGGGGGCTAAAAGGGCCACATTGTGAAGGTGCGCATTTTCAACTTGGAATATTGACGTGTAGCCAGCCTGAGCCCATCTTTCATTTGGGACTTTTTTTTAAAGTAGGACAGTGTATTTTACCCCAAAAAGTATATATTTTGTAAAAGTAGACACCCTAGGCTATTTTAAATGGTGTTATTTTAACACTTTCCATGCACCAATTCTACCACCAGCCTTTGTCAAAGTTTGTGGTAGTCATTTTATTGTGTATTTTTTCCCACATACATTGTACTTTAGACACAAATTCACATATTTCGGTATGTGTCACTGACAAACAATACCACAATATATGTTCAGCAACATCTCCCGAGCACAGGGATACCACCCATGCATAGCTTTGTCAGCTTTGTTGGGTGTTGAAAGGCTACATTTGAGAGGTGCGCTTTTTGATTTTCAAACTTGGAATTTGAACATGTAGAGCAAGGAAGGGGTTAATAGCTCTTATAAGAGCCTTTGTAGTACTGTACAAAAAAATTAACCCCTAAAAATGCACAGACAAGAAAAAAGGTTCTGCTGTGCAGTGATCAGTGGCAGGGAAGGGGTTAATACACTACACTATACAAAGGGTATGGCTTTTATAAAAGCCCTTGGGACTCACAATTTTTTTACATTTTATTTAATTTATTACAATTAAAAAATTATGTTATACAGATCTGTCTCTTTCCCTCACTAAAACTCAAGTGAGGAGAGGGAGGCAGATCCATATGGGTCAGAACAATATTTACGAACCAGACGAATGGTGATGCTCATCTGAGAAATCACCAAACCACCTTTGCCACTGATCGGCTGTTACTGATCGCTATACACGCGTTCAGACAGCTTCAAAAGGAATACACGTAATCCCCTAGTGGGTATAACTAACCCCTAGCGAGTCTGACAAAAAAAATGCTGATAGCAAAAAAAAATCCTTCTGCGACTAGATTGCTCCATATGCGCTGCTTAGGCAGTGACCATATGCACTGCTTAGGCAGTGACCATATGTGCTGCTTAGGAAGTGATATACGGCAAGGAAGGGGTTAATAGCTCTTAAAAGAGCCTTTGATATACTGTAATAAATCAAAGTAAAAAAAAATAACCCCTAAAAAAATGCACAGACAGCAAAAAATGTGCTGCTGTGTAAGATCACTGCGTACACAGCGATCAATTGCAGGGAAGGGGTTAAATACTGGAAACGGCTTTTATAAAAGCCTTTGGGTCTCAATTCTATTAAATATATTATAATTAAAAACTTACATTATACAGCTCTGTCTCCCTCCCTCACTAAAACTCAAGTGAGAGGGAGGCAGATCTACACGGGTCAGATCAAATATTTACAAATATTGATCTAACCAGACGAATGGTGATGCTCATCTAAGCAAACGCCAACCCGCCTTTGTCACTTATCAGCTGTTACTGATCGCTATACATGCGGTCAGACAGCTAAAAAAAATTTTTTTACGTTAAACGTAGTCCCCTAGCGGGTATAATTAGCACGTGACGGGTGTAATAAAAAAGTAAAAAAAAATTTAAAAATGCTTCTGCAGCAAGATTGCTGCATTTGCGTCAGATCGCTGCTTAGGCAGTGATCTACAGCAAGAAAGGGGTTAATCTCTCTTAAAAGAGCTTTTTTTTATACTGTAATGAATTACAGTAAAAAAAAAAATGAACCCATAAAAAATGCAGACAGCAAAAAATGTGCTGCTGTGTATGATCACTGCGTACACAGCGATCAATGGCAGGGAAGGGGTTAAATGGCTTTTATAAAAGCCCTTGGTGTTTAAAATTTTATTAAATATTTTTTTTATTATGTTATTTTATTTTTTTACTTTATCTGATCTGTCTCTCTCCCTTACTATAACTAGTAAGGTGAGGGAGGCAGATCAATACTTGTCAAAGGCAATATTTGCTAATATTGCCTTTGACAGTATGATAAGTGCTCATCAGAGCACTTACCATACATGCCTGCACACAGATCACATAGATCTGTTGTGCCGGCATCGATTGGCTCCCCCTAGAGGATCGGAAGTGAAATACTTTCACTTCCGATGCTCTTGCCATTAGAAGGGAAGCGCTGCCTGTATAGGCAGCGTTCCCTTCTACTGAGCCGATGGGGTCGCTCAGGAGAGCGACCACCATCGGCTCTGGGGCAGCTGAAGGTGTTGTTAAGTGCCTCGCTGGCGAGGCACTTTAACAACACCGCAGATGCTTAGAAAGCGAACGATCGTTCGCTTTCTAAGCACATGTGTGCAGCGGGCGCAGCCATTTTTAAATGGCTGCTACGATCACTCCGTGGAGTGATCGTAGCGCGCCCCTGCACATTTGGGGGGTGTTGCACAATGCCTCTACCTAGAGGCATTGTAGCAACACCGTTAGAGTAAAGAAAGCGACCGCTGGTCGCTTTCTTTACTCCATTTAGTGCATGACGTGCCAGGCACGTCACCTGTCGGCAAGGCCTCGATTTGCCGTGACGTGCCTGGCACGTCACCTGTCGTTAAGGGGTTAATTTAGTTTTAGGAGCCAGCAAAAATTTTTAGGAGCCAGACAATTTCACATCACAAAAGCATACATACACAGAGACATTCACATACACAAACCTCACATACAGAATCACATACATACACAGAAAGATACATATACACACTTCACAGACATCCAGTCAGTCAAAATATATATATACACATGTAACATAAATCATTCCTATGCTGTTTGGCAGTCCTGTAATAAGGAACCTCAACCCAACAATATATAGCTTAAATACACAAAGGTGGATGTAAATCAGTGACCCCAACCCTCCCCTCTCTCCACCATATCCAGAGCTTACCTGAGTGGGAATAGACCTGCTCTGCATCTCCCACAAGGTGACAGCCTGAAAGGATTCCTTCAGAGCTGCTTCACTGTCCCACGTGGAGCTTCCCTCACATCCCTGCAGTCACACACAGTGACCATGCTGTGTAAAAGCCCTTCACTGATTGGCTGACACATCACTCAGCATCCTATCAGTGCATGGCTTTCACACACAGTGATGATGCTGTGTAAAAGCCCTGCACTGATTGGCTGACACATCACGCAGCATCCTATCAGTATAGGGCTTTCACACACTGTCTGTGTGATGTCAGGGGGCGGAGCTATCACGGAGCTGCAGAGACTCGGGTCTTTGCTCAGCACATTCGGGGCTTCAGCCCCCTTAGCCCACCCCTAGCGACGCCTCTGCCTACCACCCACAATCCATTGGTGCCGTGGAATGAGCGAATCAAGCATTTCCTCCATTGCTATATTTCAGACCACCAGAACAGCTGGTCAGAAATGCTACCATTCGCCCACACTAGTGCTATTAATGCCTTGTCCCGGCTATCCCCATTCTTGGCTAACTACGGGTTTCCACTGTAAGCTCCAGGCTGACCGCAGACGCATACCCACACCTACCTATCAGGTCGGGGAGAGGGTCTGTCAGGCACTGAGGGTATTGCTGGAGCGCAGAGCAGGCAGCCTAGCAACAGGAACAGCAGCAGGGGTACTGTAAGGTCAATGAGGCATCTGAACAATGGGTAAGGCAAAAGAGTGGTCGAAGGGCAGTATAAAAGGCTTAAGGCAGGCAGCAAAGAGGCAGGTACGCGCTTTGGGGCAAAGCCTCTCCACTGAATGGGATATTAGAAACGGCCTTGTTTTATGCAGGAGTCCAGAACTTTATCAACTTCAAATTCATTACATTCATCAATAGTAAACAGAGGGGAAGACACTCAGAGGGTCTAGGTCTGGAACCCTGTCCTTCAGCAGGGAAACATGGAATGTCGGATGGATGCATCAAGTGTCTGGTACAGAAAAAACAAGTTTGGTAATGCAGAACGGACCTAAATACTTAGGGCTTAGCTTCTTAGAAGGACCACTCATTCTGATGTGTGCCGAGGATAACCACACTTTCTCTCTTACTTGAAAGGAAGGTTGAGGTTGTATTCGCTTATATGAATACTTGTTGTGGTCTTGCTGTGCTTTGAATAAAGTTCTTCTTAAGACCAACAGCCCTTGTTGTAGGAGTTGCTGGTGGTTAGTTAACGAAGGTGCATTCAGTGTTCAAGGAAGAGTCAGATGGAAGGCATTTCTTGTGAAATCCATCTTCCATTCCTGCCCTCTGTGAATCCGTACTAGATTGAAAACACCCAAGAGATCCAATTTTGAGAAGATCTGGGCATGACAAAGGCTTTCCATCAACTCATAAAAGTAATGGTCTCATAGTGAGTGGGACCAATGCTGAGAATCACGGGAATGGTCTCTCTGGTGACGTGTCCCAAGTTAATGGAGCTTCCATCCACCAACTGAATGGGTGAGGAGGATTTTTGGGTTGTGTAGGAATCCATAAGGATCGAGCAAGGTTGCGAGCAAGAAAACAATCACTGACTCCGTAATTGATGAGTGCTGTCTGCAGAACGGTTTTAGCGCTTCACTGCAGGGAAACAGGGAGAGATAGAGGAGGAGCAGTTCCACCCAGCAGCAATGGAGCAGGTAAGGAAGGAATCTTACCTCATGCAGTGAGTTCCGGACCTGTAGGAACAAGATGATAGGATCTTCCCCAGTACATGCATAGGAAGGCCTTTTCAGCATTAAACAATGGGCCCCAAAGAGTGATCAAATGGCAGTCCAAAAGGATCGAGGCAGGCAGCAAGAATGTTGAGCAAGGAGACATGCCAAGGTCAGAGGGCAGGAGATAGGGGAATGGTTGTAGAGGGAAGCCAAAGATCAAAAACCAGCAAGACAATATCAAATATATAGGAGCCTACAAGGAGCACACCAACAAGATCAAGAAGCAAGCAAGGAGTGAAGCATGCAATGGGTTTATATAGAGATTGACTTTCCAAAGTCCTGCCCCCTAGTGCCAGGTCTCTGCCCCCTCTACACCTCCGTCCCCCTCAAAGTAAGCACCGGCCAATTTTGTACCAAATCGCACGCAAGGTCTCACCATTTTTTTGGGCAGAAACCCACATGGTCTATTAAAGTCCTGATTGGGTCTCTGCCATTGTGTCCCTGGCTACGGATCACCTTGTGGAAGATCTGACCCAAGATTCAAAATAGCATTATTAAATCATTTCTAATTAAAATGTTTGGAATTTTTAGTACATATGATTGTGCATCTAATAATATCATTATATTTTCAGATCTTTATCCCAGTTATAAAGTTTTGTCCATAACGTATTACTTACACAGAGCATCACAAAAAGTAGATTCATACTTTCAAACTCTGTAAAAGACTCTTACCAAGTGAATTCCTTTGTCCAATCAGTCACCGTAGTCTTGCAGCTCTAAGAGGAATAAAGTGACCAATCGAAATAGAGAACTTTGCTTAACAAGACAAAGCATGGAACATATGTATGCAAGTAAGATGTGATAGAGAGTGAAATGTATACCAGGCTGGTCACGCCAGAAGAAAAAAATGTCCCCGGGCTGCGGCCTCTGTTTTGCCGGGCCGCATACTGTGATGGAAGTGTTCTGCGCTCCCCTCCAGACACGTGGCTTCAATAAAGTTAAAGAGTTTGCTTTTTCCGTGCAGGAGGGAAGACTGCATGGAAGAGACGACCTGGAGACAGAGCAACAAGAAGGTAAGTACTGGGGAAGGGGGGGAGGAGGGTGGCATGGAACGAGCAAACTACTGGCATATTGAGTGGTAAAATACTGGCATACTGAGTGGCAAAATAATGGCATATTGAGTGACAAAATACTGGCATATTGAGTGACAAAATACTGGCAATACTGGAGATAGGTGTGTTTTAAATGTGTCTGTGGAGTTTCCTGCTTATATCACCTGTGACTTGTGTGCAAATTATAAATTTTAATGAGAAATGTGTAATTTGAACATCAAGTCACAGATGATCAGTGCTGCCATCACAAATTGTGGGGCACCTTAGATAACAAATGATCTGGGCCTCACCCACTCCATTTCTCTTTTCGTTATTGCCCCCACATCCCTTGCCGTAGTACTTGCACACCCAGGACATGCCCCAACACCCACATTGAACACACAGGACTTAACCTATCACACCCATGATTTACTCCAGCACCCCAGGACATGCCCCATCACCCACACCCAGGACATTCTCCATAACCAACATTGCACACTTAGGACTTTCCCCAGCACATGTCCCATCACTCACGCAATGCACATCCAGGATTTGCTCCAGCACCCCAGGACATGCTCCATCACCCACATTGCACACCCAGGACTTACCCCAGAACCCCAAGACATGCCCCAACACCCACATTGCACACCCAGGACTTACTCCAGCACCACATGCCACATCACTGCACACTCAGGACTTACCCATGCACCCCAGGACATGCTCCATTAACACACTGCCCAGGTGCACATCCAACCATGCTGCCTCTCGCACTTCCACGTCTTAAGTCTGAGCCCCAGCCAGTGCCTCTGCCGGCAAGCTTTTTTATTTTTAGTGGGCCTGTCACCCCTTGATGGCGGCCCTACAGGTGATGTCATAAACTTAGGGTTGCCACCCAGCCGGTATTTTACTGGCAGGCCGGTAAAAAAATGTCTAGCTGCTAATGTTAAGTCTATGGAGGTAATAACAAGGCCGGTATTTTTTTGTGGAGAAGGTTGCAACCCTAGCCGTACTGAATCCTGCCATAACCTTCCTATGTCCCGAAAAGCAGGACAGAGCCTCGAAGACGGCACTGTCCCATGAACATCGGGACAATTGGGAGCTATATTTAAGGAGGAATGTCCCTGTTCATTTTACTTAGGGTTGCCACCTGGCCAGTATTTTACCGGCAGGCCGGTAAAAAATTGGCTTGACCACAATGTTAAGTCTATGGAGGAAGTACCAAGGCCGGTATTTTTTTGAAGAAAAGGTGGCAACCCTAATTTTACTTGTTGAGCAATTGTGCAATGGGCTGCTTGTAATGCAGTTTATCCCAAAAAGGCCTGAACATAAATTGGAATAAAAAATGTTGATGCTTAATAAAGGTTGTTACTTTATTCAGACAGCTTACCACTAAGGTTGCAACCTTTTCTTCAAAAATGTAAAAACAATTTAAAAAAAGGGGGGCAACCTTAATTTCAGTCCAGAGAATGTAATTTTATAAACTTCCCTGAATTAGATGTTAGTTAGGCTACCATATTACTGGACCACTAATTACACTGTCTAGCTAACACGTTTGTAAGTGCTGCTTGAAGGCTTAAATACCTGTACTGGTTCAATTTACATTGTCACTGTGTATCAGAATGTGCACTGAAATACCTTTCAAGTAGATCCGTTAGAACTACATCTCCCATGATTCTTTGCACTGACAAAGAGTCACCTGCGGAAGTCAGCGTGATCTGTGCTTACAGAAGGGAGGAACCAGCCGAAAGAAGACCTGGCATGTAATAAAGCCTTCTCTGGATTATTAGTGTACAGTCTGAGCCATCTCCAGGTAAGGGAAGGTGGAGAAACCCATCTAACACGCAGATTTGGATATGCATGCTCGAGAGTGGGAGGTGTATGTAGACATACAGAAAACATACTGCAGGAAATTAGGAAGGTAGAGGTTTGTGGGGTGACAGATCATGTGATCCAGTGCTCCAGCCAAGCAAAATGAGGGAGTTTTAAACATGTATTAAAGGGAAGACAATTCCTCGTCTGGAGGGTTTCCGTTAATCACCGATGGCTGAGCTTCTTTGGAACTGTAGTCCACCAAAACTCGACTGCCAATAACTACGTTCTGGTTTGGACCTGGCCTGATCTGATATAGGAACCAATGTTTATTGGCGTTTACAAAAATACCCTTTTTGTTTTTAAATGTTTTAAGTGTCCTTTTTAGAGGCTCTGAAGTTGGTCTAGGGGCGCTAGTAAAGTGACCCCATCTGACGTCTGTAGAAAAACTTTATTTATAACTGCAGAGTGAACCATGTAGATCATTGCCAGCCAGATTCACAATGTTCTCTATCATAGACACCTCTAAGGATATAATTAGGGAAAAATGTAAGTATGGGGAAGGTAAATTGAGAAAAATAATTTCCCCCCTTAATTAATGGCGATTATTTAATTGGAATTCAACCGATATTACTGTGACTTTTAACATAACCAAATGCAGTTAATATAGCTATTTTAGGTCTTGTTTTTGTCTTTAAAACCCCTATCTTTCATATCATGGAATGAGTACTTTGGTGCTTCAAACTGAGTTGATTTTTCTTTTTTCTATGATTGAATATGGCAGGTTAAATATGCCAGCTGGAGATTTTTTGATTCTTGCATTAATGAAAGATAATGTTATTAAACGGCAATCAAAAACAATCGTTAATGCGTAGACAGTTGATCTTATGTGAAACTGAAAGTTATACACCTTTATTAAAACAGGCAATCATGTTTTGATTTATTTGGGCTGGTGCCAGTTTCAGCTGCTGCTATATATAAGCTGTGGGCCCTGCAACAGGCTGGATGGCTTTTGTTGTAACTAGGAATACCTTTCCAAAATACCAGACACAGTTCTCCTCACAAAGAGTGATTTTCGAGTTCTACAACTCCAGCTGCTGTGCTTCAGAACACCCACCATTCCAGAAGTACTTTTTACCAGATTAAAGGCCCCCTGCAGCAGGATCCAAGCACAGCTCATCACGGGAAGCTGTGATGAGCTGTTAACTGAAGAACATTCTATGCCATCCAAGTGTCTTTTGGGACCAGAAAAATAGGACAGCGTAGAACGTCCTAGAATCACTAAGGGGTTAAAACATTATTTTTTTCTAATTTAGGCATTTGTTTTCAATTTTGCTAACACAATATATAAATAATTTTCAATCTTTGTTTTAACTGTTAATGTAGAGAATTAAAAAAAAAAAAAGTTTTTAAGTAGGTGATTTAATGTTTTATTTATGTAGCACCAACAATTTACACAACACTTGGTACTGAGCGTCGAAGGGAACTACAGAATACATTAGATCAATTCCATTGCATGCCTGGTGATTGTGCAAGTGCACCATCCTTTTCCTTGGGTCCTGTGCCATACTGTCACTGGATCTAGAGAGAGGTACATCCTTTTTTTATTTTAACATCTGCTAAACTATTCATTTGTTAGCTGAAAGACTAGCAAATGTCTGTTAGTTTAGGAGTGTATTAAAATGATACAAGTTGCACATTACATAATTTCTTTAAACCAAATTAAAAGGGACTGGGTAAAAGGCCGATCTGCTGAATCCAGCCGGATCCTCCCGGATCCAAACATGTTCACTTATAAATGTATGATATCGTTGCATATTTAATGTATATAGAGCTGGATCTTTCCAGCTCTGTGCATATGTCACATTTACACAGCCGGATCCCCGCATATGTCACATTTACACAGCCGGATCCCCGCATATGTCACATTTTCACTGCCGGATCCCCGCATATGTCACATTTTCACTGCCGGATCCCCGCATATGTCACATTTTCACTGCCGGATCCCCGCATATGTCACATTTTCACTGCCGGATCCCCGCATATGTCACATTTTCACTGCCGGATCCCCGCATATGTCACATTTTCACTGCCGGATCCCCGCATATGTCACATTTTCACTGCCGGATCCCCGCATATGTCACATTTTCACTGCCGGATCCCCGCATATTTCACATTTACACAGCCGGTTCCATGCATATGTCACATTTACACACCCGGATCCCCGCATATGTCACATTTACACAGCCGGATCCCCGCATATGTCACATTTACACAGCCGGATCCCCGCATATGTCACATTTACACAGCCGGATCTCCGCATATGTCACATTTACACAGCCGGATCCCCGCATATGTCACATTTATGTGCATTTCGAGAAACCAGTTAGTGCAGAGCTTTCCAACCTGGGGTGGGATGTGATGTCTCCAGGGGAGCTGGAGCTGTGAGTATTTTTGGCAATGACATGTCTTTTTTTTAATAATAAATTGTCCACTCCTCACTATGTTGTAGTGGTGGAATACAGTCTATGGCAATACATTTCATTGTGGTCAATTTCCTTCCTTTCAGTGACTGATGAAAGAGAAGAGAAGGGTCACTGGCAGGTTGTGCAAACCTGCTTTTCTTTTAGTTAGTTTTGCAACCCAACTATAACCAGGAGTGTCCAATTTTGGGGAAGTATGGCTTATTAGCGATATAAAAATAATTGGCTATTTAGCAAAAATACAAAAATAGTCTATCCACCTCACTTGTCTGCGTTTTCAACTTGACTTTACATTTGAATATATGCCTTAACTGAATTTAGTCATCAAGCCTTGAAATCCCAATTATATCCTATAGGAGTGATTTTTGCACTAAAAAAATTGCCCAAAATTCATCTGAATCTATAGGAAATGGCCCAGGAAGCTTCAATCTGTGTAATTCCACTTAAGTAAATGCTGCGTCTTTGTGCAAATGCCAGTATCCGAAAAGGCTAATGAATTTTGTTCAGTTCACATTAATTCATTTTCCTTTTGACTGTTTCAGTTTTCAGCATTCGTTATTTGGACACGTGTCAAGTCTACGCTGTATTTTGAATCCATTTTACGTTATTTTAATTGACAAATTTAGCATTTCTTAAAAAAAACAGAGACATTTCTAAGTTAACCTAAACACTTGAATGCTTTTAATCAGACAAAAGCCCACCTCTTTATCATTTTTGTTTAGAAGTCTGAGATTTTCACACTGACATCTAATACTGACATCTAATCTAATAACTGGCATCTAATACGACAAAAACACCCCCAGCTGGAGAGTAGATGCTCATTGCTACAGGTAAGTATCCCTTATCCAGCCATCTGCTATCCAAACATTTTTTGGGATTTTTTCACAAGTTGCAAATTCCACACACACCTGTCAGAATGCAAGTACACAACGGTTTATTCAGTGTCCAGCCCCCTTATGCTGTGATATAGCTTTTCCATGCATGCTCAGCTCCCCCCTACGCCCACACAGGGTAATACAAGGGCACATATGCAGATCTGACACGCTGACCATAGGTTCCCAACGATGCCTCACATCACAGCTACATAGTAGGAAAAGTGATTTATTTGCTATATACAGTTTTTGCCAGTGGTGTATCTTGATTTTGTGCTGCCCTAGGCAGACAACATCCGGGCACCCCCCTACCCAAGCTGCACACCCACGTTACACACCTATGACATGCCCCATCACCTCCATTACATGACCCCACATCACACATAACATTCAGACTCACATCAAGCTCATACTCCCATCACACACACTCTCCCATCACACTCAGCCTCCCATCACACACACTCTCCCATCACACTCAGTCACACACTCCTACTCCCATCACACACAGCCTCCCATCACACTCAGTCTCCCATCACACTCAGCCTCCCATCACACACAGTCACACACTGCCTTGCGGTAGATACACTACTGCATCTCTCATTCCACTGGCCGTGCATCATGGGAAATACAGTCATAAACATCAGGAGTGAATGGTTAGCCATCACTGTTCTACAATAATTTTAATCTTATTTGAGATTCCCAACATATGTATATTTACTAGAACTATAGCGTTTATATTTCTGAATTATGACACTGCAGTTTTTATAATGACTGGTATTATTAGAACCTATGTGATGGCTGGCTGCTATATGTAGAAAACTGCATTTTATCACACTCAGTCACACACAGCCTCACATCACACACAGACTCCCATCACACTCAGTCATACACAGCCTCACATCACACACTGACTCCCATCACACACTGACTCCCATCACACACTGACTCCCACCACACACTGACTCCCACCACACACTGACTCCCACCACACACTGACTCCCACCACACACTGACTCCCACCACACACTGACTCCCACCACACACTGACTCCCACCACACACTGACTCCCACCACACACTGACTCCCACCACACACTGACTCCCACCACACACTGACTCCCACCACACACTGACTCCCACCACACACTGACTCCCACCACACACTGACTCCCACCACACACTGACTCCCACCACACACTGACTCCCACCACACACTGACTCCCACCACACACTGACTCCCACCACACACTGACTCCCACCACACACTGACTCCCACCACACACTGACTCCCACCACACACTGACTCCCACCACACACTGACTCCCACCACACACTGACTCCCACCACACACTGACTCCCACCACACACTGACTCCCACCACACACTGACTCCCACCACACACTGACTCCCACCACACACTGACTCCCACCACACACTGACTCCCACCACACACTGACTCCCACCACACACTGACTCCCACCACACACTGACTCCCACCACACACTGACTCCCACCACACACTGACTCCCACCACACACTGACTCCCACCACACACTGACTCCCACCACACACTGACTCCCACCACACACTGACTCCCACCACACACTGACTCCCACCACACACTGACTCCCACCACACACTGACTCCCACCACACACTGACTCCCACCACACACTGACTCCCACCACACACTGACTCCCACCACACACTGACTCCCACCACACACTGACTCCCACCACACACTGACTCCCACCACACACTGACTCCCACCACACACTGACTCCCACCACACACTGACTCCCACCACACACTGACTCCCACCACACACTGACTCCCACCACACACTGACTCCCACCACACACTGACTCCCACCACACACTGACTCCCACCACACACTGACTCCCACCACACACTGACTCCCACCACACACTGACTCCCACCACACACTGACTCCCACCACACACTGACTCCCACCACACACTGACTCCCACCACACACTGACTCCCACCACACACTGACTCCCACCACACACTGACTCCCACCACACACTGACTCCCACCACACACTGACCCCCACCACACACTCAGTCACACACTGACTCCCACCACACACTCAGTCACACACTGACTCCCACCACACACTCAGTCACACACTGACTCCCACCACACACTCAGTCACACACTGACTCCCACCACACACTCAGTCACACACTGACTCCCACCACACACTCAGTCACACACTGACTCCCACCACACACTCAGCCAAAGGGAGAGGGAGGGGAGTGGGTGGGAAGGGAAAAGAGAGGGAGGGGAGGGAACAACTTTTAACAAAACGGAGAAGAAAGTAAAAAATCTTAGCCGCACCAGAAGTGTTTAAAGCACCAGTGTGCTTTAACAACCTCTGGGAAAGCGCCGCCCTAGGCGAGCGCCTTGTTTGCCTCGCGGTAGATACACTACTGGTTTTTGCATTGATACTACTGTATTTCTTAAGTGCTGAAAGGCTTTTATATATCTTATTGGTGAAAATGATCCCTTATCCAAAATACTTCTGGTCCCAAGCATTTTGGATAAGGGATACTCAACCTGTATTAGCTATGTGCAACAATGATGGGGAATTCGCAACAGATGCACCAATGAAAAGCCAGTTTTAGTCATACATGATTTTTTTGCCTGCCTGGTTAAACTGGTTTTGTAGTTTAATCCATCTTTTATACACTGCTAGGTACCTAGACGGTTAATGCGTTGATCACTTTTTAGTGGTTTCCAAATTTTCATAGTCACTGTTCTTTTCCTGACTTTACAAAATAATATATAAACTTATGTGCGTTTTGTGATTGTCTAATGTGAATATTTTTATATCCTAGACGAGGTGATTGTTCTTTTCCTTCACATTAGTGTGAGCTTTATTGCTGTGGAGCTCTGTGATAAACAAACTGCACAAAATCGCTCATTTCTCTCTTAGGGCCCCCTAAACCACTGCCTATTATTATAGCATGAAATAATATATAAATACTTCATCTATTTTATATATAGATAGATTCAAATATAGACTTGCTGTTTGGAGTAAACAATATTATGACAGTTTTACACATCTATTACACATTATTTGCAGTAAAAAGGAGATGAAGTGATGAGGAAAAATATTATTTTAGACAGTATGTGAGACTGAAACTTTATACATTTGCATGTGAGAATGTATTGTAATGGTGTGTGTCTCTAGAAATGTGTTGGCCTTTTGAACCTACATAGTGATGGTATCCATTCACCTGAACTGGATAGCAAATACCGTATTTGCTCGATTATAAGACGACCCTGATTATTAGACGACCCCCAAACTTTGGATATTCCTTTAGGAAAAAAAACTAAAAGCCTGAATATAAGACTACCCTATAGGAAAAAAGTTCAACTTGTATATATTCACATGTAAAGTGCTTTTTAATAAAAATGATGATATCAAAAAATGGACTTCTTGTTTTTATTTCCTTTTATGTGCCAATGCTGCCTCTCTCTCTCTTTCCCCTCCCCCCAGCGTTGTCTCTCCCCCCCCCCCTTAGTGTTGTCTGTCTCACACCCCAAGGGTTATCTCTCTCTCTCCCCCTCCCTTTGTATCTCTCTCCCTCCCTTTGTGTGTCTTTCACCCCTCCCTCCCCTTGTCTCTTTCCCTCCCTCCCTCCCCTCTGTTTCTCTCTGCCCCTCCCTCTTACCTCGTCTCTCCCTGGTGGCTAGTGGGGGGCAGCAGGGGGATGTCTGCACGATACATGCAAACATCCTCCATGCTGCCCGACACTTCTGTCTATTATGACGGACAGCCGGACGGAGGCGAGCAGGGGCAGCCGGAGGATGTCTGCACGATACGCGCAGACATCCCCCGCTGCTGCCCGGCACTTCCGCCGGGACTTCTATGATGATGCTGGAAGGACCCGGCTTCATCATAGAAGTCCCAGCGGTCGTGCCAGGCGGCAGCAGAGGATGTCTGTGCATATCGCGCAGACATCCCCCAGCTGTTAGCGAGGGGGATCCAGGTCCCCTGCTGCTCTGCGGGGGACCTGGATCCCAGTCTTATAATCAGACCTCGATTTGAGGTCAGATTTATAAGACGACCTCGAATGTAAAACCTTGTCTTATATTCGATCAAATACGGTAGTCTTGTTTAAAGAGTAAGAGACTACCCTTTCCATATATTCCTACTTTAATTAAAGGTGATTTAATCATTTTGTTAATCTGCTGGTTGGTAGGGCTAGAGTTGGCATTATCTTTTTCTTTTCTCTCTCTATGTAAAGATAAGGATGCTGTACTTGAGTATATTTCTCGCATGTGTACAAGTGAAATATATATTGTGAATTGGGAACATTTTATTATTTTGACTTGTGAAACATGTTTATATTCCAGTGTTGGTTTAAAATTCATTGCAACCATTCCTTGTTGATGTTGAAATTCTTCTGAAATGTAATATTTTGATACAGGAGGAGACATGGCTATCCTATTTTCTGTTGTTGCCAGAGGAACTACCATACTTGCTAAGCATGCATGGTGTGGTGGGAATTTTCTGGAGGTGACTGAACAGATCCTGGCAAAGATCCCATCAGAGAACAATAAGCTCACGTACTCCCATGGCAGGTGAGCTAGATTATGCATTTCTATTTCATTATCCTCCTTAGCACGAAGTGCATGCCTCCCAAAAGTCATGATTTGAGACCCCTTTCCTGGAAAAGTGGAACACCCGAGTAAAAGCACGTGCAGCATCTTGAGAAGTGGCATTCCCTTGTTTGTTGACCACTTCCCCTTCCTCCGCTTTTATGCTCACGCAACTGTTTGAATGTAGAGCATAAAAAGTATTGCATACGATCTAAATTGGGAGAAAAAATTATTTTTGGAACAGGGTCTGTGGAAACTCATGCTTATGACATTGCTTGTGGCTTGGTATGCAAAATTAAATATTCCCTAAACATAAACCCTGCCTTCCATTTTTTTTTTTTATAATAAATGTAAAAGTGTATTTAACATATTTCAAAAACATGCACACAGCATACATGTTCACTAACAAATCAGCCCAACCATTCAACATATCCACAGTTTTTCCTATTTGTTTACCAATTTTAATGTAAATGGCACAGGATACTCTATTTTCATTTCTGAGCTCCTGCAAAGCTGTATTTTTTTTTAATTTTTTTTTTTTTTGTGTGCAACCATTCTGACACTTCCTTATATTATATTGGAAGCTCATTCAAGCAGGGCCCTGCTTGTTTGTTAATCAATACAAATGTAAAGAACCAGAAGGTTGACACGTGATACCCTAGAACTAAATTCATGTAAAAAATGAAACCTTGATCTTATTTCTATTATTGCTAATGAAACGGTGTAAAGAGAAGTGTTCTGGAGTTTAAAAAAAAAAGAATACTGCCACTCCAGCAGGGGTTTAGAGAGACCGGAAGGAGGGGCATATTGGCAGCATCCAGACAGCATCACTCGCATAAGAAATGGTACTGCTAATCCTGTTCCGGATAAAGAAGCACACAGTTAAATAAGTTCAAGTGACCTTTATTCCATCACTGACCTTCAATACTGTGGACAAGCAGAGTACCTTGTGGGGTGAAACACAATATTCATATATTGTATGTTGCTGATGGTATAAAAGGCCATTTGAAAAACTGTACTGCTACTATTCAAATAGTTTCATACTGCAAACAGTCATTTCTGTGCCTGATATCCATTACCACTAACTAAGCTTTTTTCCCAAAAAAACTATGGATTTGAAATCGTTTACTCCGTAATTTTCTTTATCTTCCCACAGTTATTTATTCCACTACATCTGTCAAGATAGAATCACATACCTGTGCATTACGGATGATGTGAGTATCAATCTTTATTGTCCCTGCTAATATATTCGCTTTCATCCACCAAGTGATATTTTTTTTGTTTTTGTTTTGCTTTCTTTAAATTCAGACGCGTCGACATTGATGGCGAACATTTTTGAACTAGATTGCCCAGTGCTCATTCTTGTTCTCTTTCCTTACCTCTAATTCATCTTGCACCAATGAGTAAAAGTAAAAAAACAAGCACTAAAGTGCTTTAAATTCACAAATGTCAGTCTTCGATCATAACATTTACTGGATCCTCCATAATTGAAGGAGATATTGCAGGCACATGCTGAGTACCTTTCTATCTTTTTTAGACGGATACAAAATTATAATTTTAATATATATAATAGAGGTTTGAAATTCTGTAGGATGCAGCTTTGCAAGGGAAAGTAAAGGCAGAAAATGAGTAATAGCAGTAAATGTGATTTAAAAAACAAACAAAAAAAAATTTACAATATGGTAATATGTATTTCAAATACATACTTTCCATTGATTAAATAACATTTTTAAGCTAGTTCTAGAGGTCTAGGGTTTTTTTTTTAAGTTTATTTTTGCTATGTACTTTGTGGTGCACCTCCTTGGATTAAGACCCCATTCTCATGGTCAAAACATCAGGCTAGCCATCATGTGATTTTTAAAACTTTATTTTTCATTTAACCTTTTAAGTTTCAAGTTCTCTATTTTTCTTACATGTTTGCACCTGAGGATGTTTTTCAGGCCCATCCACTACTCCTGCTTGCATATTATATTTACTTTATTTTCTGGTGCCAGAGGTCTAAGCTGTGCATTTAAAGTAGTCTTGTTTTAGATTTGGTAATAAACTTTTACATTCTGTATGTCTTCTAGGATTTTGAGCGTTCCAGAGCTTTCAATTTCTTAAATGAGATTAAGAAACGGTTCCAGACAACATATGGATCAAGGGCACAAACGGCACTCCCCTATGCCATGAACAGTGAATTTTCCAGTGTCCTTTCAGCTCAGCTGGTATGTACTAAAGTGATCCTTGTGGGATTCCTTGTAACTAACATTTTTGTGGAGCTTGTTGCCACTTGATTTGATGCAGAGACGATAGAAGCAATGGTTACCCAACTCCTCTGTTACAGGTTTTACGCTTTTGGAACAGTGTTATAATAGGGATTGTAGAGAGTGTGTGTATGTAAACTGCAAAAAATAATAATTTAAATGTATTTTACATTGCAACCTCCAATTAAGAATAATATAACAATATGTAAATTGAATAGATACATAAGCTACATTTTGAGGCAAGGCTATACAAATCCCAGATCCCATACCTCCATGACAGCTAAAAAATTATACTTGGTTCCTGGGTTTTGATGCCCTGAATTTTGTTGGTATGCGCTGGGGTGCATAGATCTCTACTTACATTGGCATAGATCCAATGTGCAGCTCCCTCGCAGTAAGTTGATGCAGAAGACTAGGATATGACTACAGATGAGGATGAAGTTATTGCATGTTTTGACCTTTTGGATTTAATTAGTATATGCAGACTTAGTAGAGGATCAGCATGTTTGGTACTATTTTCAGGCTAATAGAATTGGCTTGAAGGTTGAACTTTTGGTCTAGTAGGTAAAAGAAAAATGATGGTGCGCTTAAGCTTGTCACAGGCTCAAATAATATACATGTGTGCAAGGATGACCACCATATGTATGAATTTTATTAATGTTTTGAGGATGGTAGGTAACAGTAGTTGAGCAATTTTATAGTGGTGGAGCAGGAGAGAAGTCTTGAAAATTAAAATAAGAATAAGGTGTGCAAATGGGGGAGAAAAGCCATTCACTGCTAAAATTATCTAACAAGTTTTTAACTTTCTCCTAACATGTAATCGGGTGATAGCAAGCTCCTTATCATGTGAGCTCTGAGTTCAATCTGTCTAAGCCAGTCACATGGACACATGTGATCTGTGCCCTGCAACCGATAGGAAGGTGTGGTGAAGCTGAAATATCATGAGACCACATACCAGTAGGATTTTCTTCCTGTCTGAACTGCATGCAGTTTGGGCCTCCCTTGTCATCCTGGGGTGGTAGTTCTAAGCAGCTGACTAGCCAGAATAATACTGCATTTCCTAATTAACCTGTGAAGTACCGGAGTGGTATGTTACTCCTTGCAGGGCAATACATTGCTCACTTCATTAAAGAGCTAATTGATAGTTTTTTCATTCACATAGCCAGTTCTAATATCTAATATTCATTTAGTCATTAAAAATGAAACCTATTCTGTTGCTAAATAGCTTTACATTTTTCTTAAGAGCCTACTCGGATAGCTCTGATTTTTCTATTTGATCAGAGCACTTCAGTGATCGAATGGCCCTTAAATTCTGGCCACTCGGCAATCATCAAAATGACCACAAATCGGCCATTCATCTATTACGAAAATAGTCAATGTCTTCTTATAATTGCCCTGAATTAAAACATTTTAAAATATCATGGTGTATTAATGTGAATTACAGGGAATTGAGATGAGAATTTCAACCTTTAGGCCAATGTAGCAGAATGGGAGACTTTTTTTCAAGTCACCAATCTATCATAGCAGCACAAAAACAAGCACAGAGCTCCAGATACATACAAGCAGGGATCTACTGCAACAGACAGGGTCTGAGGTGCAGACTGTGTAGAGAGGCCTCTGAGACAGTCCAACACTTAGTGGAAGAGTAAGATGCACAACCAAGTAGCTGCCATTGTGTACAGGAACATTTGCACCGCATAAAGGCTAAACCCTCCCATGTCTAGATGGGAGATTCCACAGAAGGTTACAAGGATACAGTGGGACTTCAAGTTTCGAGAGAGGCCTGGAATGAGCAGCACAGTAACTGTACTACTTAAATGGCTCTTTCAGAGAGTATCCAGTTATGGTACCACATTTTACAAGACTTACTCTTTAATTAATTTGTAGTTTTAGCTGTCACCACTTCCTTTGGTAGGTTATTGTAGGACTTGGATTTCAGGGTTTTTTTGGTAGGGAAAATGGTGAAAAGTTTTTTTTTTTTTTTTTTTATAGTGTGTTTTAATGCCTTGTGCAGGAATCCTGTGCCTTTTTGGATGTTAATCTTTAGGCATAATCTCATAAATGAGCTCAACAAACAGGTCAATGAACTTGAGGTCTAACCTAACAAATGTACTGACTGGAAGCCTCCATGTTATAAGGACTCCACATGTACATCTATAGCTGCTGTTTTGCCTGTTCCATTTCATGTTGTCATCCTGTTGCCTATAGGCTCTATTTTACTCACAAACCTTACATTTTCAGTGCAATCGGTCTGGCTTGAAAGACTATATATTCACGCCAAAGGATATTACACAAAATATAGGTGTATATCTACAGGCTACTAAAGATTAAACACTTTAATTAAGGAGCATGTTTAGAGAAGGTCATATGAAGCAATCCCAAATTTTTGGCGAAGTTTCCTTGCGATTTCCAGTCTTCCATCCTGCCGAGCACCCTAAAAAATGACCTTCTGCCATTAAATGAAAGTTAGACAGAACTGTAGAGGAGCAAAACTGTTTGTGTTTTTTTGTTGTTTTTTAAAATATCCCACAAAAGTTAACTTCTGTTCGATGTTCCTATGGAGCACTATTCAGAAGCGAGATTGTGTATGACACAAGTAAAATACGGACTTCCAGGCTATGTCGCAGAATTAGTGAGTTCTCCGTGAACTAACAGAACTAATAATGTGTAACGTCTGTGACAACGAACACACCTCCAGACGTGGAGGAGATGATCATCTCCTTCCAGTTTATTGGCTGTGTGGTGTGCAATTGACACACATGCACACCAATGACTGAGAGTGACGATTGTTGGACAGTCGCTTTTGTGTAGCCACAGAGCTATAGAAGCCCCTAGTTTTTGCTCTTGCAAAGCATAATATCTTTTTTGAAGTGGTCTTCTGCCTCATTAAAAGAAAAACATTTGGTTTGCTCAATCTTTTTGACATTTAATCAAACAACCATATTTTAGCAAAGTTTTGCCATTGTTAATCCATATAAAGGCTAAGAAATTTCAGCTGATATTTGCTATTGGCTAGGCATTATGTGAGTTGCAACTCAACAGCTGGAGGTCCACATGTTTCTCAGTCCACTGTTACAAAATGATGCTGTTACCACTGAATATGAACATGATGGTAGATGAGTTGGGGTACTAGGGGTAGCCTCATCAGTCTGCCAGTCCCCACCACAGATCCTCTACTATTAACAGACTGCACTATTTATACTAGAAAAAGAAAAGCTTTACATTGGAAGAATATGAAACGTCAGAACCGGATGTATTTCAATGTAATTAGTTTTATTATTTTATTTTTATGATGTGTTTTCCTATTTTAGAAACACCACTCAGAAAATAAGGCGGTGGATCGCGTTGTGGAAACACAGGCTCAAGTGGATGAGCTGAAGGGTATTATGGTCAGGAATATAGGTACATAAGTTGTTTTACTGAACATGCACTTTATATTGACGTTATTTTAAAGGCAAAAAAACAGTATGTAATGTGAAGTATGTTCCTAATACTTTCCCTTGGTCTGCTATATACATAGGTGCACATGCCGATAACCCCACTATTCAGTGTTGTGTGTGTGTGTGTGTGTGTGTGTGTTTTACGTGACCCCTTTTATATCTTGCAGCACAAGTAAAATTGCATTGCAGACGAATGTCTTGGCAGCTAAACTGATATTAAACTAGAAAAAGTAAAGTAGATGACATATAAAATGCTGGTTGCTCCATCCAGTGTAATCTTTTAATATCTTCTGATTATTATTTATAGCCCTTTATGTTGTCTATCTATAAAAAAAAAAAATAACCTGATTCTTGTTTGAAGGCATCTTGGCAATCAATTCCATACCTTTTTTTTTTTATTATTTTTTAAATGTATTCTCCTATTTTTTAAATCTGGTGTTCTAGTCCGAGACTGACCTCATGTTCTTTTGTACATTTCTGTTAATGTATAAGTCAAGCTCCTTTTATACTGGCCCTGCACATATTTATGTAACTTTATAATATCCCCCCTAAGATGCCGTTTTGCTAACGTATACAAATGCAACTTTTCCATTCTCCCCCCTTTTTTTTTTATTTTTGTAGCTCTTTTATAACTATAAGTATACTATACTATTAGTATAAAGAGCATGGAAACAATTTTGTGGTGTATTATTTGCCTCTTAACAAACATCCATATATTACACTTCTGTAATCTTCAGGCTGACCTCTTACTTCAATGTGTTTTATGCTACATTCTCTGTGATTATGGATGAACCTGCCATTTACTGGCAATGTTATTGAAATTGTAAGTTTTTACACACAGACTTTTGTGTTCTAATAGCTGATTGTTGTCCGATTGACCAGTCTGTCATTTTGGTGTGATTTCAAAGCCCACTGCATGTTACCAGTAAAAAATAAATAAAAGAAAAGCAATGTGTACATTTTAATGAGTTTTGTTTTTTTAAATGTTGTAGATCTTGTTGCCCAAAGAGGAGAACGATTAGAACTATTAATAGATAAAACGGAGAACCTTGTTGACTCTGTAAGTGGTGATTAAAAATATTTTTGTTATACGAAAAGAATATTGAATTTTTTGCTTAATTCTATAAAACATGAATTTTATAATCATTTTTCAGTAATTGTGTTTTGGTGATAGAGTCCCTTTAATTATATTTTTCTGGCAACGTATGGACTCTACATTCTGCAGCTCTTTTTGTATGCAGTGAAAAAAATGGCAGTATGGCAAACTATGATTTTATATCTCATTCTTGGTTGCGTCATTCTCAAATCGATCCAACTTCTAAAAAAAGAGAATTGAGCTATTTTTTTTCTGCTTTGTGCATTTAGGCCAACTTACTGCACAAGTAAAATTCTATGCAGACAAATGCCTTGCCAGGTTCATTAATATTGAACTAGAAAAATACAAAACATATAGAATGCTATGGTTTTTTTTGTTTGTTTTTGTTACGTACGTGCAGATGGATTTTTTTTTTTTTTTATGATTGCACAACTGCGGTATCTTTCAGGGTATTGAGATTACAAATTCAGTGTAATCTATAATATCTTCCAATTATCCCTGTGTGAAATGGTAATTTATATGCTTGGGGGGGGGGGGGGGGGGAGATAAATAAAATGTTGCCCAATTCATAGGTGGGGATTATTTTTTTTATCAATATCGAGGTATTCAGCAACACTGACTTTGCTCCGGAGAGCGATCATCCTGGGATCAATCACATTGACCATATTTAAAAGATCAGTGATGGCTTCGAGCTCTCAGATTATTCCTAAGCAGTAGTCTACCCTAGGGTTAGGGTAGCAATGTCACTATAGGTATTCCTTGAAAAAATGAAGTTTTTGCAGTTATTGCCCTATCACTTCAAAAATCAAAACATGTAAACATGATGCATTTCTAAACTGTATTAGCATTTTTGTAAATGTGTAAAAACAATTTGAAGTAAAAGTTGTAAATTACATTTTTTGGATCATATATTTTTTTCTCTATAGTAAATGATGTAATATGATCAACATAATGAGATCTAAATAAAGCTCTTAACCTGAAAGAAATGTAATTTTTGCCACTCTACCCACAAAAATATCTAAACACGCAAAAAAAATGAATATTGTCACAATGTACAATATCGTCTGGTCATGCAGGTGTTAAATAAGTATAGGAATTTTCCCCATGACTGTATTAGAAAAGTACTCTACAGGAAACCTTTTCCTAGTAAATAAGGCTTCACATGTAACCATTTCATAGATTGTTATTAAAACAACACATTTTCTTTTTATTTTCTTTATCTACTCCCTTTTATCTGCCCAACATCACTAACCGAGCACCTGAAAGCACCCACATCTCGTCTTATAGCTATACTCTGGTTTGCCCATATTTGAAGAGGGAGCAATGTTGTCCAGTGCCGGCAGCAGGATATCCGTGCACTTCCTGATATTGCTTTTGCCCTTCTAGTTGAATACAATGTCCTCCTTGTTGTGTTTTTTTTTTTTTTAAATATACTCTCCCCCTTTACCATATTGATTCACTTGTGTATTTAAATGTTTCTCATATCCCCTTGTGACTTTTTCTCTCTTTAGTCTGTCACGTTTAAGACCACCAGCAGAAACTTGGCTCGAGCAATGTGCATGAAGAATTTGAAGCTGACCATCATTATTGTCATTGTTACCATAGTAAGTGTTATATAATAACACTTCTTAAAGGGGGGCGGTATTTTACAGTTTTGGCAATGAAATGTTCACAAAATTGTGGGGGTGCATTTGATTTTTGGTGAATAAGAAATGTAATATAAATGTGTGTATCTGTACATTTTGCACCTAAAGTGCACCCCTTCTAAAGTAAGAAGGATTTCAAAAATAGAAATGTTGATAGTTTATTTTTATCAATTAACAAGATGTAAAGTGAGTAATCAGAAAATAAATCAAATCAATATTTAGTGTGACCACACTTTGCCTTCAAAACCGCATCAAGTCTTCTAGGTAAACTTGCACTAAGCCAGGGATATTTTTAGGCATATAGTCTGTATGGTTAAACATTCATGCCAAACGTATGCTATATAGCATCAATTTACTCTGTAAGGAACAGCCTAATTCTACTACCAAGGTGAGGTTGCTGAAGATGGTTTAATGTCAAGTCTTACACCTACACCATGGCAAGACTGGGCAAAGCAACAAGACACATACTGTATCTGCATGGAGTCTCCTAATTACAAGGCAGACGGGTTTCCAAATATGCTGTCCTAGCGCTTTTTGAAACAAAAAGAAACTCAACGTTGAGGACCATAGAAAGGAAACTTTGTGCAGCAGATTAAAAACACATCAAGCTTACCTTCCTTCACAATGGGAACATGTCCAGCAGTGACATCTCAGAATTGGCAGAAAACAGTGGGACACTGGTACATATCCAGCTACTGTCAGTATGGTCAGAAGGGTCCTTCGTGGAAGACTTGCCATAACACCGATGTGGAACAAGGCCAAGGCTGCATTTCTGCAATTGGAGTCGGGGGTTACTGGTCTCCTCAATGCTGAGAAGTACATGCAGATACATATCCATCATGCAATATCGTTAGGGAAGCATCTGATTGGTTCCACTTTAATTTTTTCAGTGTGACTGTCCCAAAACATACAGCTAGAGTCATTAAGAACTATCTACAGCGTCATTGATCTCAACATCATTGAGTCTGTATGGTATTGCATGAAGAGACCGAAGCAACAGAGGTTGCCTTAATGCACAGGACGATGATTATTTTCCCATGGTGTTTGGAACAACCTATCTGCTGACTTGTACCTAGATGAATTGATGCTGTTTACCAAATATTGATTTCATTTAGAATATTGATTTGATTTGGCTTTTCTGCTGTTCACTCACTTTGCATTTTGTTAATTAATAAAAATAAACTATTTCACATTTTCTGTTTACAGCATTTTTTCACACCTGCCTAAAACTTTGCACAGTATTGTATATGTATGTATGTGTATATATAATATATACATTTTTAAAAGGATCCTCATGGGCAGTAGTAATGGCTATCCTTAAAGGGACTGGATCACCTGAACATTGTTTTTATTGTGCATGTAGACCATACAAATGATTTGAAACTGATCTATACACTGTGTTAACAAAATTATAAGCATATGTATAAATTAGGAGAAATATGTTTTTATTTTGTTTGTGGTGTCTCCGTTCATGACATCACCTGTGGCATGATATGCAAATGAACTGCTTTTCAGTGGGAAAAGTGTAATTTAAATATCATGCCACAGGTGATGTCACAAACAAATTTTCCTTCTAATTTTTGCATTTTCTTGCAATTTATAGATTTCAAAAATAATTTTTAGGTGATAATCCCTTTTGAAGCACTGTTTTTCTATAAACTTGCTATATCAAGTATCTCTGCAGTATTTGAAAATTGTCATTTATAAATGCATAACCAAATCAGGAATTTTAAAACTGGAAATACAAGCTATGAATGATATATTTTCTTTTCTTTTCCAAAGGTTATCATCTACATTATTGTGTCAGCAGCATGTGGAGGGCTGTCGTGGCCTACTTGTGTGAAGAAGTAATATTTTTGTTTTCGATGCATGAAAGCGTTCACAGGGAGCAGAAAATGAAAGTACTACCTATTCATATGTGAAGCATCCTGCAGAAAAGAGACTTGACATAAAAGCCTTTTCCTTTTTGGACACCATTTGGTGTCTTATCTTCTTCCTTAACTCTCTCATACTTCCTTTCCTCTGGATTTTCAATGAATCTCTTTGCCTTATACCACGTACAAGGAAACCTCATTGAGAATACCCATAGTCCTATGCGCTAAATTGAAATGCAATGCAGATAGTGTGTATGTGTGTATATATATATATATATTATTTTTTTTTTTGTATTATGTTAGGATTTTTTCCTTTTTACCTGCCATCTGTTTAATTACACCCCTGCTTTGGTTCACTGGGTAGTACCTGCAGGGCTTAACACGTTTGCCATGTATTCTTGCTGTGATTTTTGTTTTAACTGGCTTTTTTTTTTTATTTTTTATCCTCTATTGATATCTTTTTTTTGAGCCCCATTTTCATGCCCATTTTTAAAAAAAAAAAAAAAAAGTGTGCTATTTCTGACTGCACTTGTACAGATTTTGTTGTTTCTCCTGGATGTTTGGTGTTGGAAGGCTTTTTTCTTTTTTGTTGATGTCACTTGTCGTATACACCCATCATACACCGTCTTCAAACCAACTGTGAGCCAAAAGTATATATATATTTTTTTTTTATTGAATGATTGCATCAAGTCTACACATTTTAAAATAGAAATGTTTTAATGAAAGACTATAAATTTAGCATCTTGTATAACTATATTCAAGGGTTGACCTGTTATTTAGAATCTCTTGGGTCAGATGAAGGAAGTTATGACCCCTGATAGACCTATATAACCAGGGAGAGTTCAGTAAAGTGCTTTGTGTTCTTTCATTGAACTATTTATATTTAAAATGCCTACATTTGATGCAATATTTCAATTTTTTATTGTACAGTAATGAAAAACTTAAATGATTCCAGTACTAGCAGTTAATTATGTCCTAAAAATTGGACATTTCTTGCCTAGATAATTTATAAGTTCGTTAAGACACAGGATCATCTTACATAAACATGCTTCCATTTTGATGATTTAAATCTTTAATTGAGCACTTTTTTTTTTTTTTTATAGAATGCAAAGATATTAATGCCCCACATTTTAATGATATTGTGTCTTTTGTAACACCAATAGAAAAATATGGTCACTGATATTCACACTGAACAGGAGAGATACAGAGCTGTATAGACTGCTGGGGAAAAGGTTTGCACTTTTTGACATGCATATGTTTTTGGGGATTTACTGTAATTAATTTTATGGTTTCTCTTCCTTTATGGGAAATTATTGTAGCAGAACCCAAATCATGATAGCAAGCTGTTATGAATCTAAAATACCAAATGTATTTGTGCAAAAAAAGTAGACAAGCAGCTGTCTGGTAGCAAAACCTAACATATGTGTTTCTTACCCAGAATTCCTGACTCTTAACTACTGATATATTTTTTTTTTTTTTTTTTTTACCAGATTTGGCCAATAAATGCTCATTGTTATTTTGTTATAGTAGATATTGGTGTATAATGTTTTTTGTTTTATTTGTACGTTTTTACACCGTTTAGATGTGTGAAGTTTTTTTGTGTGTTTATTGACCTGCTGCTAAGCAACTAATAAAGAGCACTAGATGCACTTTCACAGCATGACAACATGATTTTACAGGTAAGGCAGGAAAGGTCAGGCTCTAGCTAATATGTGCTATAATTTACAGCTGGCAGAGCATGCTGGGGATTATAGTCTGCAGCAGTGAGCATGCAAGAGGTTCTCTATACAAGATTAACGTGAAATGCACATTAATCAACAAAAGTCTTACTATAATTCCATATTTTTTATGTTAATTATAAACCACAGAATAACACTTGAAACCAATAACTGCAATTCAGTTTGTCGACCCTGCTTTCTCTTTTGTCATCATTTTTTTTTTTTTCAAAAATAAAATGAGCTGCCCCATGCAGTTGAATAAGTATTTGTTAAATTTCATGTTTTCACCCAGTAACAGAAAAAAATTACATGTCAACAAAATGGTTTGCACTAATTATTCAGAGGCTGAAATCTCATGATTGTTAAAGAGGCAGTAATATTTGTTTACTATATATATATGTGTATGTTTATATGTATACCTGTTCAATGCTGCTCTTCATTCGATAGAAGAATTGGAGATCTTTTTGTTGAACCTGCTAAAGCGAACCGGAAACTCTGTCAGATTATCAGTTATCACAGAGCTACATGATACATTGTCCATTGATACCAGCTAATGCTATGGTTGTTTATTTTGCCATCTAGTGTACATAAAGTAATATGGCACTTTTATTTGTAAATATTAAAAAATAGGCACCACCGTCCTTTTGTAATGCCATGGTAAGGAGCGATGCACGGTTTGTCTACACTTACTCTCTATCTTTTTGATGCTTTATAGAGCAACACTTTTGTTTGAAGAGAAACTATTTAATGCTTGGGTAATTACATCTTCACTTTTTCATTCCCATCAGAGATTACTTCTTTGGAGATAAAATGGTGACAAACAAATTGTAAATGAATACTGAAACACTGCACTAGTGAGCACCATTTTTGGTTAGTTGGGAGCACACACCCAGGTGAAATGTAACCTTTTGCTTGTTATAAAGCAAATGATTAATTGTGTCATAACAATGCTTTCATTTGCTATGCTTTGTACAAATCTCAATATAAATGGAACCCACTGGCGTATTTGTAAGGCCATTTAGTTGAGCAATATGGCGTCCCCTTTGGCCACACTAGGTATGTGTTCTACTACAATTCCCTTGATGCAAGCCAGACCATAAGAAGCACCTAGTTTTTAGAGGAGGTCACTTTTTTTTTTTTTTTTTTTTTTTTTTAAACTTTATTGAAGCTGCGCGGCTTCAATAAAGTAAAAAAAAAAAAAAACGACTGGAGTTTCCCAACTCCGTGCAGGAGAGAAGACTGCACAGAGGGGACGACCGGAGACAGAGCAACATGGAGGTATGTCCTCCACACTGCACGATCTGCGCTCCATAGGATGCAGACATTTCCCCTTACTTTTGAGGAGGAAAAAAGTGTCTTATGGAGCGAAAAATACAGTATTTTAAGAGTAATAGTCTATTGTTTAAAGTGTATTAAAAGTGGTTTGATTCAGATAGATAAACCAGTATTTCAACATAACTCTCTTAAAAGTAAGATTATAATGTGTTATGGGCTTTTCTTTTCTCCATCACACAAATCGATTCATTTATTTGATAGTTATCATTATTGTTTAGAATAAACATGTTACACTTCTACATCTTGCAAAGCTTCAGAGGGAATAGATGCTTATTTTTCCCCTTTTAATGAGACTCATCAAATTACGATTTAAACCATTTTTCTATCTTCCCGACACTTTTGAGTGTGGAACATGTTATCCAAAAGCCTAATTGTCCACAAATAAAAAAATTCTCCCTTTGTCGTGACAAAAGCATAGTTATGTGGCTGCAGATAGATGGTCCATTGACAGTCGCTCTCTGTCATTAGGTTGTTCATCACAAGTTGTGTGCCACCATTGTGTAGGAGGAGATGATCATCTGCTCCCCAACTGGAGATGTGTTCAGTGTCACAGATTCCACCAATCAGCAGTGGCAGGTCCTGAAGTTCCAACTCCGCAACATGGTAGCCTGGTGGTCCATATTACAATTCCAAATATATTAAAATCATTTATGAATTACTTCATAAGAGCATGTATTAATTAATTTTTACTGGTATAATATGGGGGATTCCCCCGACAAATCCATAGTCAACAAAATTCACAGGTTTATAGTTATTCTATGCAACCAGTTTGTACTTTATATACATATCTCAAGTATGAGACACCTCAGCTGGTTGAACTGATGTAGTTATGTATGCTGGTTGACTAACAAACACCATCAACATGCCGGGGTGGTGAAGTCCAATAAAGCACATTGGTTAAAATAGAACAAAAGGGGTAAGAAAAAGAGGAGGTGGTAAAAAGAAGACTGTTGAGAGGAGAGAGCAAGGTCACAATAGTATTTGATTAGCTGCTGTTTGGGAGGGGAGATTGTTTTGTTGTCCGGGGTTCCCAGATCTCCTGGGATGTATCTAATCTGTCATGGATGTTAGCTGTAGTTTTTTTTTTTTTTTTTGTGTGTGAATAAATGCCAAATGTTTACGACAATTTAATTGAATGTAGAGGATAAACCAATTGAATGTAGAGGATAAACCTTTCCAGTGGCTTGCAAAGCTGTTGCACATAATCTGCGTATTAGATTCTGATTTGCTTTAGTAATTGAAGGATGTTGGCAGTTCATTATAAGACGGGCTGTTGAGGGAATGGCAAGAGTTTTATATGGAGCAGCGATGAAATGTGTTAAAAAAACTTGTTTTTTTCTATGCTCTTTCTTTAATTTTGGTCCAAAGGGTCAGTTTTTGGATATTTTAGTATAGAATTCAAATCTGTCTGTTTCCCATTTTTGCTGGAAGGCTGGGGTCAAATTGTTGCAAGTCTAAAGTATATGTCCATACATGTCTGTGTTGGGCTCTTTTGTATCTTTTTCACAGTCGTTCAAATATATCGATCTGGGGTCGTATATTTAGTGTCTAATTTGTATGTATGTAAAAAAAAAAAAATCAGGCATGAATTTTTGTTCTTGTAGTTGTGTGGTGGTTTTTATTGTTGCATCTGCTACCAGTGAAGTGGCTTTTGCTGAGCCTGATAATCCTGGATTGAAGATAACAACAGGGTCAGGAGTGATCCCGGCATGGTGAGGATTGGTTGTGTTTTTTCCCCATAACATTTCCAGCTATTAATGGTTTGGAGGGGTATTTTAATTGTTTATTGTGGATAAGCAATTGCTTGAAAGTCCAAGTCTGTTCTCTGTGTCAATCCATGGGAGCGACTTTCTAGGGTATGACCAGGATGTGTGATCCATGTAGTCTAGGCAGGGCTAGGCCACCAGTGTGGATTGGTAAAAATAAAATAAAAAGTATCTGCTAACCCGTTTATAAAAAAAATTATTTTTTATAAAATGCAAAATTTGGTTTTACATCTCTACAATTCCTATTCATTTGATATCTACTGGCAGAATGCTGTAGAGGTAGGAGAGTTGGGTTCAATGTTAAAATTCAGAGCGTAAAGACTTCATATTGAACAGGAATTGCATTAGTAAGAGCCAAAATGGCTTTGTGAACGACAGATCTTGGTGATATATTAAGACTTTGCTAATACATTTGCTACAGTTCCACCCAATAGGTTACTGTACAAATTGACTGAAATAGTCTTAGGTCCAAAGGATTGTTTATGGATTGGAAATGGGGTGAAGGACAGAATGCAAAGGGTTGTGGTAAATGGGAAGTTTTCAAATTGGACAGATGTGATAAGTGGAGTACCTCAGGGTTCTGTTCTGGGTCCTCCTTGTTTTTAATGATCTCCCAGAGGGCATAGGGAGCCATGGCTCAGTGTTTGCTGGTGACACAACATTAAAGGGACTGTCTAGTGCCCAAAATGCATTTTCCAAATATAAATGCATATTAATATGCATTTTAAAGTACTTTGAAAGCACGTCTTACATTTTGCTTTGCATAAAATATAAACTACTGAAATTACAGCAGTTTGTAAGAAACAAGGAATGCCCACACTAGCTGAATAAAAGTCATTAACTTTTTTTTTTTTTGCTGCAGGAACCAATGACAATATTGCCATTCAAATGAATGGAATACCCTGTCTCTCTAGTGATGTCATCACTCAGAGGCCACACAATAGACTCAATTTGAGGAGGACAGGAAGTAACTAAATGAAACAAAACTTTATATCCTAAGTGTCTATAGAATTACTGCTGCTGCACCTGCAGAGTAATCACTAGGGAGGGCTTGAGTCAAATATTAAAAATGTGATTTATACAGAATGCCTGCATCAAATCACACAGGGATAAAAGCCTGTGCACTATACAAGCAGTAATCTTCATCTTGCACAAAAGTGAGTTTGGGGACTAGACTGTCCCTTTATGTGGGTAATACAGTCTGAACTAGATGCATCTTCGCTGCAAGAGGATTTGGACAAATTGGGTAATTGGGCAGATAAATGGCAAATGAGATTCAATGTAGATAAGTGTAAAATTATGCATTTTGGGTACAATAAAAAAAAATGCAACATATAGTTTAAATGGGGTTTCCTTGGAGAAATCTACTAATGAAAAAGATTTGGGAGTAGTTGTAGACAATAGACTTAGCAGTAGTGCACAGTGTCAGCTGCAAAGGTTAATAAGATAAGGAGAAATCTGATTCCACTGTATGTTCGTGTTGGAGTTCGGCGCCACCTGTAAGGCGACCTAGGCAGCCACCTAGGGCGCAACTTAGCAGGGGGCGCCAGAACCGTGAAAAAAAAAAATCCTCCCCCTTCCCTCCTCGCTGCTGCTCTGTTGCCCGGTGCAGGTCCGTGGCTGTGAGGGAAGCGTTGTGCGCTCCCCTCCAGCCGATGCGGATTCAATAAAATTTGTTTAAACTTTTTTTTTAAACAAACTTTATTGAATGCGCATTGGCTGAACGCACAACGCTTCCCTCAAAGCCACGGACCTGCAGCACCGGGAGACAGAGCAGCAGTGAGGAGGTAAGTAAGGGGGGAGGAAGAGGGTGATTAAATCATGGCACATTGACTTAACATTTTGCAGTGAAATGTCTTTTGGGTAATTTTCATTTATATAACACATTGAAAAACTCATCTGGAAAAACAGTCAGTTGTTTTTATTTACTGAAAGTGGGTCAAGCAAGATAATCAAAGGAGACTTCACAAAAACATTAAATGTCTCTTCTACACATCGCAACTAATTAACTTCATATAACCACACAAATATTGTGCACCATCATAATTTGTGATTTCAAAAACCATTTGTACTGGCACAAGAATTATTTTCTAGTCCTTGAGATGGATTCTAAATGTCATAACCATATATCTATGTATATATATTCACACATTTTAAGAAATAAATTGATCAAGGACATTAAAAATCTGCAGATTAAAAAAAAATCTGCTGTGCAGTAGAATAAAGAAGTAGAAAACCTTTGAAAAGGCAAACCAAAGAGGTTAACAGAAATAGGTCTATAAACTAACAACACAAATTCTTAAGAACATCGATTGTACACACCTAAGTTCTCTAACAAATTATTCTACATACTGCTCATAAATTAATTTAAGATTCACAGCAGTGCAAATGGTCAGGTTGCATTACACACTTTTCTATCTTCTAAATAAATGACTCAGTGCCTGGGAGCAGACAGGTTGTATCGTGAACTTAAACATTTGCTAGAACAAGCAACACTTTCAACACGAAGAACACAGAATCTCTGAATTGGACAACCAGATTAGAAAACATAGCAAATGTTTTTTTGCCGCTTCCTCTGAATGTTCCAAGCCCAGCCCGCTGGACTATAGATGAAGAAAAACTCGTCTTTGGAGAGATCTAATAGCACCCGTCTTTCCATGAGTCATCACTATCCAGTGTACTATTTACTTTTGAGGAATGAAGAGATCTAAAAAGAAAAAAAATGTAAATCACATCAAGGCTATGGTGACACTGAATAAGATCAATGGAACCAAGTACAACCAAGCTCCCTGATAGAATTTGGCTGTAAGCATGGTTATCCGTCAAGATTTCAAATCTGTACCCTAAAGGTGATTTATTCCATATTCAGTTAATTGATAACCACCTTATTTAGGCCAACAGACAAATAATAATAAAAAAAAGTATTTAACTAGGAAAGCTTGCACATTAGGGATTGTTGCATTCATTACACAATGCCGATCGTGCTTGTTTTATATACACCTTAGAAGTATGCAAGGCCAAGTCAACCAAGATGTTGGCCCGGGTTCTACAGTTGGTGCTTTAACCTACTGAGGCTTCCCGGCCTTCATTGGAACAATTATTCAAATTTGTCTAATTTTCACACGTCAAGCATAAACAGTAACTTTTGGTTTGGGTGGCAAATACAATCAAATGGTACATATGTGAAACTACTGTGGTGAAAACAGACAAATATGATAAGTATTTCAAATAGATGTCAAACCCAAATGGGACCAGGCCAAACTGGACCACAAAGTTTTAAAAAACAAAGTTTTTTTTTATTTGTAAATCAGGTGAAATATGTACATACCTCCTGGATGGTTGAACCATTTTACTTTTAGAAGTTACACATCCCGCAGATGATGGAGATTTTACAGCTGATTGTTTAATAGAGGGAGACACATTACTAGTTCTCGAAATGGCACCCGACATAGATGGATTCAAACCCGATGAAGATTGCATTTTACGAACACCCACCGAAGAACTGTTGTAACCTGATGATTTGATTGGTTGCCTGGACGTAAGGAGAGAGCTTGTGCCCACACCTGCTTTAACTGGCTGTCGTCCGGTTACTGATGGCTGGCTGGAAGCATAACGCAATTTACTTGGTGGAGTACCTACAAAATAATTAAACAGTTGGTTTCATTAATCTAAACAGTGCAATTTGCTATTAACATATGGGGGGGGGGCACGTTTTCTTAATGTTCTGTGGAGAAAGAACTTGGTAAAGTAGTTTTGTAACCCTTTCAGTGCTTGTGGCCCAGGCACTTAAATCGATGTTTGGATGCTTTTTTGAAGAAAAGGTCAACATTAAAAATAAACATTTTCCTATTCTGCATATGCACACAGATTTAATTGTAGATAATGACATTTAGAGAAGAATGTTTTAAAACACTAAATAGTAAAATGAAAAAGGGAAAATCTCCATGAGTGTGTGACGTTCTCAGCAAAACCACTTACGTAAATAAAACACATCACGTGTCTTGTGTATTAAATGATCTCCTGGGGACATTGAGAGCAATGTCTTGGGCTGATGAGACAAAATTAGGTAGGATGATAACAATCAGAACTTGGATTCTTTCAACATATACATTAAATAGTGTTTCTTTGGGGAAACCTATTGATGTGAAAGTTCCTTTAAGTAAAAGTTAGAAAAAGTCGTTTTTACCCATTTTCCTTCATATTTTATAAAAAACTTTTACAGGAATTTATAGGATATGATCAGAGTAATGGTATCTAAAGAAAGCCCCTTTTATCCCTAAAAAATATATATCAATTTGTGTGGGTATAGTAAAAAAAGAAAATTACAACTAAACACAAACAGTGCAGTGCAAAAATAGCCATTGTCATGGAGGGTACAAAATGTCAAAAACAGTTCAGTCATGAAGGGGTTAAAAAGCAGAACGTACAGAGCTATAACGGATAAAATCTGCATTGATATTTATAACTTGCTTCTCAAAGGATAAATTGGATAGCCATGTGGAGAAAGAATACCCTCTACCCCCTTGCTGTTTTTGGCTTATTTTGGGTAAACAACAGGAAGAAGGATAGGTAAAAGGGTGAACATGATAGATTTAAGTATTTTTTTCAACGTAAGTTACTATATAATTGGAATTTACCTCTTGGTAGCTACACAATTCCTTAAAAGATTAAGAATATCAGGCCTACACAATATGTTTCTTTACACATTTGCAAAATTATATATACACCCAAACATACACGCTTTAGTGCTATCTTAAAGGAACATTAATCATTGTTTAATCCTTGCTTCCTTGAAGGAAGCAAGGGTTAAACAAAACATGTCCTGGGACACCCAGGTTTACTTTCTGCTGTGTCTCACATGGCGAGACACAACAGTTCCTGCTGGTCGCGTGCCGACAGCTGAAAGCAAGGGTCTCTCGCTTCCTATGGAAGCATGGCACCTGTCAAAAATATCAAAAATACACGCCAGTTTATCCTCATACTAGGGACAACTAACTTTTCACTTGTGCTTCTATATTAGAATAATATAATGTACATAAATGCATATTGGTGCATGGTTCAACCTTTGCTCTCCTACATTACTTGTTCCCTTAAAATTTTCAATTCACTATCTCTTGGCAACAGTGAACTTCCTCATTCTCCAGTTATCTCACACTGTTCCGCCTAGTTTTATATTTACATTTGCTAGTCTACAGCTGTTAGAAGGGTTATTTTCCTCCCTTTAAAACAATATCTATTTACTATACACAACTCAGTTTCTTAGTCTTATTCTGACTTATAACTTTGCCAGTCCCTCAGTTGGCAGCATCAGTTTTTGCTCATGTTTTGTTTTAATGCTGGCTGTAACAAACATTGAATCTGGAAACACAGATCTCTTCATGTTACTAACACTGGAATGAATATGTGCTAGTCGGGTCCATTTTTAATTTGCAGCACTGACTGATACATACTAGTTGTAGGCTGGTGAATTCTGGTTAATCGGTTGCTTGATCCCTGGAGATCGGACTCCAAGCTACGGCTGCTTCTCACTGCTTCCAAGGACCGTAAACTTGTCTTTGCCAAGTTAGGCATACTGTGGCGCAAATCATCTGAAATAAAGAAGCCACCAAAGTTAGGTTTAATAGACTAAATAGTGATTAGCAAACATGACCAATAAAAAACCCCCAAAAAATACAAACATCATAACTCAGCGGCACTAGTTACATTTATAATATTAGTTTTTTAAAAGCCATTGATAATGGATTGTTTATTCTATCCATAGTATTGATCAATGTATCCAAGATCATAGTTAAAATGCAAAGGAGTGTTACAACTGCAGACCAGGTTCTGGAGAGAGTATTTTTACCTTCACAGTTTGTGTATTTCATCCGGTCCGGCACATGGTTTTGAATGGATCTCCGAGGAGGTCTGATACGAGAGGTTGTTGCCCTGCAGTTGTCCCCTGTTGCAGAAGGTGACTGGCATCGAGGTGAACTAAGAGGTGAAGGGGAATACCTGTGTGTACTACGATAGGACAAAGAACAATCACAGTCATCCTCATCCTCAAGGCTGAAGGTGTCAAACTCCTGATCACTGAAGGTGCCTCTTCTGAGAGAATGCAATGAGGCACTGGAACTGCGCCGTGAAACAGATGCAGAACTAGAGGCATAATCCTGCCGAAGACCTGCCAAATAAAATCCTAATTAAACATTAATTATATAAAAATTCAATTTAAATGACAATGCAAATAATCCCCTACCTCCAAACCCAAAAAATACTCTAGCCCAAATAGTTAGGTCTGGGATGCAGAATGAAACTCATTTCAGGAGGACCTTGGCTATTGTGAAAGGGGGATGGATGCAGAATCAAATCTCTGCTAATAGAGAAGTGGGTATGGGATTTCAACATTTTTTGAAAATAAAAAAGTAATCTGATTAGCTCACGTAGATGGAAAAGAGGGATCCTATCAAATTCCAAGAGGTAGACACAGGACTGGCTTTCTTATATTAGACATAGGTGGACATGTATAACTAAAGGAAAAAAGGTACTTAGCGTGACTCCGTCTTATGAAAATACAGAAAAATACTTTATTCAATACACTCACATATGATAATGGCACTGAGGTAAAAATGTGCTCAGTTTTTTTAAACACTTAATTGGCCACAGGTTGTGTGATTGGAGCCCTCACTAGTGATGTCACGCTGCTCCATGGTTCCAGCGTGGTGATTGGAGGATGCCTCTCACATGATCACTTACTTTCTCAATTATCTACATATGAGTGGAAGACAAAGAGCACTGTATAGGGAGCTTTTTCGTGTTGTGTATTTCAAATATAACCAGTGTCCTGATCTCATATAAGGAGGGATATGAAGCAATGCACTTCCATATAAGCACTTGAGGACTTGAAAGACAGGTTACTCGTGGGCCAGGGAACTAAAAAAAAAGTATTTGTCATGTTCTTTAACAAGGAGTTCTCATACAGCCTCACCAGAGATTCACAGAAATTTCACACAGGAACTTGGCGGGTTTGAATTGGACACTTAAAGTTTGAAAAGCAGATTGCTGGGCCTCCAAGTAAAGATTATTATTTTTTAACTTTACCCACTATTGGTCTATATCAGTGGTGGCAAACCTATGGCATGCGTGCCACAACTGACATGAATGGTCCTCTCAGTTGTGGCATGCGGCCAGGTTCAGCTCTCACCGCTTGTCTGCTCCGCCCACGAGTCGCATGCATCAGTGTAAAAGACGGGTGCCGCTGGTCATCTGCTTCTTCTTCAGATGACTGGGCAAATGTGCATCTGTAGAAGTGTTCAAGTCGGAAAGCAATTACTTGTTTGCTTACATACTTGAACGTGTCTACAGACAGCATGTATGCGCCCGATCATCTAGAGAAGAAGAAGAAAATGACCATCGGCACCTGCGAGTACACTGATGCCTACGAGTATAAGCGAGCGCGCACACGAGAATAAGCGCGCGCACACACACATATAAGCGTGCGAGCAGGTGTGTATGCGGTGTTGGCACTTTGAGGTCTGCAAATCAGTTTCGGCCAAAAATTGGTTACCTGGGCCCAAAACGTTTGCCATCACCGTCTATATCAGTGGTGGTTCCACCCACTTCTGCTCTGTTTCTTGCCCAACAGAACATTGACTAAAAACAAATTTGTCAACAGTTAAATAGATATCCAGTAAGCACAACCACTATACAATACAAATCTGATCTGACACATGCCATTAAGTTAAAAAAAAAAAAAAAAATAAAAAAAATGTATTTATCCAGTCTTACTTTCTTCCTGAAGACGGGCCATAACCTGAACATCAGTTAAATCTTGTAACTTGTATCCCATGGATATTGAATCATCAGATGTACTCAGTTCACTGTCAACTGAAGATTGAGAGCTGAGGGCTGAATGGATACTCAAGTAACCTAAAAGAATGTACATTAAAATTATTACCTATGACAAGCAAAGAACTACATATGCAATTGGAATTTACTTTAAATCTGTCCACTTTTTATCCCAGTAAAATATGTCCCAATATTTGAATATAACATAAGCATGTGAGATAAGATCAGTCAGTGCTCATTGGAGCTGAACAGCCTGCCCTGAAGGATAACATCTACTAGGGAACATCTCACTTAACTACTTAACATAGTAAGTGGCATTTGTTCTCAAAATACATAACAAAATGTACTTCTTATTTTAAACCAGTAGATTGCTTATTCACATTAAAACATACAAAAAAAAAATACACAGATTCAAAGCCTGTTTCAATGACTCAGTTCTAAGTAGCTATTGACTACTTAGAACTGACCATTTTGCTTTTTTTAAATTTAGTTTATTTTTTATTCTATTGTCCATTTAGTTTATTTATTACTAGTATAGTAATTGGAGTATTTAAAGCTGTGAATATATATATAATACATATTGTAGATATATTTACAAGCAAGATGTCAAAGCCAGATCTGGCAATGGTTTCTTGAAAATCAGGTTTAGTCCATATATGCCATAACTCTTTTGTAAATAATCTTGTTTTGAACATTAGGGCTAACCAAGGGCAGTGCTCTGTTCAGCTCAGTCTGTTAAGTACCAACACTGGATAGGTTTATTTGGGAAACCGGTTTAGATCCTGGAAAGTTATGTATTGTTTCATAAGGACAATACATACAACACACTGCTGTATGACACGTCAATAAACAAAACTGTAGCTCAATGCTGAAAGTTTGCCAATCTGACCAAGTAAAGCCCTCCTCACTACTAGTTCGAGGGTGTAGTTTGTTTTTTTACATTCCATACTATTAGTAATTTTGGTTACAGTGAAATATTAGAGGCAGGAAAAAAAATTAATGAAAATGTAATGTATTTGAAATGTGTCAAACTCTGCATGTAGAATTTTCTTTAAAATAACCAAGAATAATAGTATATATTAACAAACTTTTATTTATTTTTTAGTAATAGAGAACTGCTAGATCCATGGCAACTAAAAAGACAAATCTTAATATCTTTCATAAGCAATGTGGTCTCCGAACTCTGGAGTGGATTAAAAACATTATTTATTTATTTATTTTTTTTAAACGTCAAATATCTAGAACATATAACCACAGACATAGTAAGGCTTAGTTTTTCTAATATTGCTGCAACCAATGATCTGCTTTCACTGCCAGATTATTCGCTGAACCAGTCACTAGTTCAGCGAATAATACAAGTGATAAGAGAACAGTATGACCGTCTGCATACAATGCACAGAGCCCTTGTGATTCAAATGCATGTTTAGCATGTTTGGTGCCTATATGTTATAGAAAGACGAGAAGCCAAGGACCACATTTTCTTTCTTTTTATGTTCATCTAAGAACTGCTGGTACACTATTTTCAAATTACACATCTACCAGTGTACAGTCATGAAAAGGTTATACAAGTTGAGTATCCCTTATACACAATACTTGGGACTGGCAGTATTTTGGATAACTCTGTTAACAGATCATTTCGGCAGCACCAACTCTATAAATGATCTACATTTCCTTAATTCAAGGTGAGCAACTTGCTCACCATGAATTTAGGTAATATAGATCATTTATAGTAGTGGAGCTGGGGAACTTACCTGCTCCACAGTGCTCTGGGAAATAAATTACCCATGAGCGCTGGCTCCTAGTGAACGGCTTCGGGGAGGGTGAAGCAAAGAAGCTTCACCATCAGGGAGCCAGGAAGGGGAATATCTCTTATCCGAACTGACCCATATCCCAAAAAATGTTTACGATTTTGTGTCATGTCGGACTTTGGATCTTCGGATAAGGGATACTCAACCTGTCTAAAATTAAGAGTGTCATGGTGGTAGACTTATAAGCTAGGATGTCAAATATAGAAGGATTTAGGAAAGGTAAATAAAGGAAAAAAACAAGATTTACAATCATTATCAGTTTGTTAGGAACATGCAATTAGCACTTCATATCATAGCATGCCATACCTGAGCTGCCACAGGTTAGTACTGGTTTGTTAGTGGATTTGAGGCACCCCGGTGAATTTAGTGAATTGTAACAGCAGCTGCCCTCAGTGTTGGGGTTATGTGCACTTGGCGAAGCCAGCGGGCTGCAGTACAGACTTTTCCATCTACTTGCTAAAAATGGTGGGGGGGAGGAACAAATGTAACAATACAACCATTACATATAGAACGTATAAAACTGAAAATATGCAAAATGAACTGCCTGAAAGATCAGAATTATGAACATTTATGTTGGAGGCAAATTTGGATAAGAACATGAACTTATTACAATAAGTGTTTGAGTGTAAAGTAATTATACATGCTTATAACCTGTAATGCATTTCACTGGCTTCTGTTAAAGGTTTAATTAGAAGTGGGAAAAAAATGGTATTGATGTGAAAGTTTCAGTTGTACCACTAAAAAGTGGGTTATTTAGGTTTCTGATTATGTTGTGTGAACATAAAGGAAAAGCCACCACAGGTTCAGCATACATTGTTAACAAAATATGTAGGACTCAGCACTCAAAGCAGTTAGTGGAAATATTTATTCAGCACGCAGGCGATGTATCAACCCACACAGGTTTTTTTTCAGGCCTGAAAAAAAACCTGTGAGGGTTGAAACGTCGCCTGCGTGCTGAATAAATATTTCCACTAACTACTTTGAGTGCTGGATCCTACATATTTTATTTTCTATGCTTGGAGATTTGGGTGGCATCCCGGACCTTCAGCACCTAACAAAGATTTATGCGCGGATCCAAATATATATTATATACATTTTTTCAGCATACAATTACAGTTATACCTGGTTATCCGTTTTAGAAAAAGATTTTGGTGTAGAGTGAACAAACCATTCTTGTTTTATAAATCAATTGCTTCTATTTAAAGGGATACATACCACTGATTACATGCATGTGCTTACCTGACATCATATTAGAAACACTGATAAAATTGTGTAAACTTCATAATTTAAAATAATGCAAGTGGATAGCATGGTTTAGGGTGACAGCTGAATGAAGCAACTGAAAGTTGATCAAATTGTGTTCGGACATAAAATCACTGGTTTGGTACTATACCACTTAAGCTGCCGAGTTGTGCAACACATATCTCCAATTATTACATATTCCAAACATGTGTGCAATGTTCTAAATTTGATTTGTGTAGGTACCATCTGTAATGTTTGTTTGAATACATTGTTCTCTTGTAGGAAGACGTCAATATACCTTGATCAAGTTTGCCAATAAGTGTGCGACATGCTGCCTCCGTCTCTGGACTGTGATGGTCTAATAACTGCCTGCACCATCTTAAGGGAGAATCTGGTTTCTGCTCTGCCGTTGGGCCCTTTTTTGGAGATTTATAAAGCCTTGAAAATGAAATTAAAAAAGCAGGTCAGTAGTTAGTAATTCATGCTGTATACATAAAAAGGTACACATTGGAGGAAATGGGGATATATAAATAGAGATTAGGAGATGAAATTATATCTATATATAAACCTTTCTAAACAGTTCAAAAGATATTGCTCTTTCTTTGTAATTACACAGCTTTGAACTGGGAGTGGATGGTGATATACATTAATAAATAAAAAGTTAAACAAAAGAGTAGAATTGCACCTCAAGAAATACCAAGGGATATAGACAACTGGGGGGGGGGGGGGGGGGGGGGGGGGAGGGTAATGAAGAAAAAAAAAAGTTTGCTTCTGCATGTACTGCACACCCTTGCCT
Organism: Pelodytes ibericus; assembly: GCA_036172795.1. Lineage (NCBI taxonomy): Eukaryota > Metazoa > Chordata > Amphibia > Anura > Pelodytidae > Pelodytes > Pelodytes ibericus. The sequence goes on along the minus strand of CM069861.1, from coordinate 55,515,345 downwards.
CTGCATTATTGTACAGCTGAAGATATGTACATGCACATAATTAGTGCTTGCACAGTGCATATTTCCATGTCTTTCCATGGATTTGCAGGGGTACATACAATGCATATTGCCACACCCAGTGTAAGTCACCAATCATCTCTATGAGAGAAAGCTGAAGTACAGGTAGGGGGAGGAATACAGGTGATCCTGCCATGCATAGAAGTTGCAAGTGACATGGAAATGTTTTTAAATCTAGGTTGTAATAGGCATGCTTTTTTCCCCTTTACCCACAGTGTTCTGCTAAACCAGCATGATGTCTCTGGGACAAGGGGTGCTCCAGATAGGGTTGCCACCTTTTCTAAAAAAAATAAATAAATAAAATACCGGCCATGCTGTTGACTGCAGACTTCCATTACCCTAACCTAAAGTAAGAGTAATGGAAGGAACAAAAATACTTAACAGTTGTTTTAGGGTATCTATCTAATGTATAGGTCATTGTCCTACACATGTAAAAGGAGGTACAGGAAAGAATGGGCATGTAAAGCACATGCTCAGACATAAGAATTACTAATGTACAGAAAATCTCTAATCAACCAATATCCCAAGTCATGTGCGCTTAATTACCTAAAACTCAAAAGTGCTTCCAAATTCCTTTAAAAAAAAAAAAAATTACCGGCATCTGCATGTACCAAACTGAGCTTTCAACTTGCAAGTGATATCAAAACACTTTTTTTGCTCAACTGTACGTTGCATAAACAAGTAGCTCAGAAACTTAGCTGAAAATCTAGGTCACCAATTTTTTTCTTCTTCTAAAACCACAGGGTAGATTTTAAATATTTAAGATTTTGAATAGTTGCATAACTGAAAACAGAATAAAGACAGTCTTTCTATGAATTCATATGAATTGGTTGCATGCAAAAAGCTGAAGGAAATTTAAATGCTGGTGACTATAACATCCTACTACAAACAGAAATAACATAAGCACAAATTCTACATAAATACTTTCATTGGCAGGGTAATTAAAAAATAATATTCAAATACCTATGAATTATTCTATGCAGGTGAGTCAACAGAAACAGTGACCAACTAATGGCCTTGCAATGGCTGGACATGTCATGGACTCTTCTTACTTTAAAGGGATATTTTTTTAAAGTTTATTTAAAACATAAGAGGTTTCATGTATAAAAACTCCTGCAGTGTTGGCAGAGGTATGAAAAGACGCAATTGCCATTTGTTATTTTATAACTCCCAGACACTAATCAGGTGCTTTTAAGTGCCTGATTTTATATACAATGGCTGCGTGGGCACACTGTGCGCTAGCACTTCAGGAATTAATTTTTCTGGAGGCTGCACAGACTCCTGTAATTTGTCAGGAGTCAGCTTTATACATAGGCGCTGTGTGCGCGCCATGTTTATACATGACCCTCATTGACTTCCTTCCTACACATCCCAACAGTCCCAGATTTGGCATAATTTTCCCAGCCTGGCTAATATAATTTTATATATATATATATATATATATTTATTATTATTATATTGGTTAAACAAAAGTTTAGTTTTAGTTGAAATAACATTCATAGTGTTTCATTCATATAACTGTGTGAAGGTATCCTACAAAAATCAGATTAACTTCTTAAAAGGGACTGTCTGGTGCCCAAAATGCATCTTCCAAATATTAATGCATTTCAGTGTGCTTTCAAAGTACTTTAAAATGCATGGTATACATTTTGCACTGATTAAAATATAAAATACATACAGCTAGATTAAATTCAGAAATTACAGCAGGAAGCCAGAACTGCCCACACAAGCTGAGTAAAATTAAATTTCTTTTTTATTTCTTTTTTTCTACAGGAACCAATGAGAAAAAAGTCATTCAATGAATGGAATTTCTGTGTCTGTCTCACTAGTGATGTCATCAGACAATCACTAGAGACATTTTCACTTAATTAGAAACTGCTTACATGACAAAAAAAAATGCTTCTGAAACAAATATAATTTTCCAAAAGCAATATACTTACCAACGGTCCTCCTCATCCTCACTGCAGGAGCCAAGTTCCAGGACTTCCACCTCATCAAGGGCAGTTTCATCCAAAAGATTTACCAGATCATTACTTGAATTTAATTCAGACATTTTCTCCAAAGCCTCTTCCAGCTCTTCTCTACTACTGACTTCCAGACTGAAGAAACAGCTATCATCATTATCACAGTGAACATCAGCGTCAGCAGGCTTGAGGTCAGAACACACCTTCTCATATGGCATCTGTGCATCCACCCTCAAGCTTGGGATGTTTTCTTTCTCAGAACTTATTTGCTCTAGCTTAGTCTGTATGCTTGCCATTATTTCCAGATCTCCTTTCTCAGCCTGGATGTTTATGCTGTTCATAACTCCTTTACAGTGTAAAGTGGAGAGGTGATGATCAACACCACTATCATTTTGAACACTTTGAGGATTTCTCTTGATCCTTAACTGTTGATTTTGAATTTCCAGCCTTCTTACTAGTTCCTGAAGCTTCCGCACCTCTTTTATGTCTGAGTTATTATCACTTTCTGTCTCTGTATCCATAACTCTTTTGTCCGTGTTTATCTCATTATCATACTGAACAGCAGGCACATTCCCAGGAACCACCATAATCAAATGATCACTGTAAGTAAGATGAAAGGAGAAAAACTTAATGTCATGAATTAATTCCAGTGTATTTGTACAAATACTTTCTGCATGTTGTCATTATGTTTACAATATTTACTTTTTTTTCTTTCTTTAAAGGGAACCTAACCTGTCAACCTAAGCATTGCTAACTTTAAAAAGTACAACTATGAGTCCTATAATATTGTTTCTAAATAAAGAAATCTTTTTTTACATGGATTATTGCACTTGCACAAGCACTACCAGAGTAACCTGGAAGTTGGGACACCAACACATGTAGGGTAAACGTTTGTCGGGATTAAGTGTAACACACTGGTGCACATAAACACAGACATCGCCCCAGAATTTCTGTGTGAACCACCCCCAGTGAATCTAGATCAGAGGTGTCCAAATTTTCTCAAGATGGTCACATTCATTTTTTAGATTTAAAGTAATGATGAAGAATAACGTGTAGCTATATAAAATTGGTTGGTTATTAAGCAATAGGAAAGGGTTGAACTTGATGGACGCAAGTCTTTTTTCAACCTAAGCTACTATGTAATACAACACCAGTCCAAAAACAGAATAAAATAATCTCTATTAAAATATGCACATTTATAAAAAGCGAATTACAATATGGGCAGTTAAACCAGCTTAGCTGCTTTGGCCCACATGAAATGCCCCTGATTTACATCCTGCCATATATGCAAAAATAGTGTCTGTTTACAAAACACATGAGTGTGCACGGAACAGCCTCTGGCAAACATTACAAAACAAACCAGGTGAGAACACATAAGAAACAAACTGAAAACTAATGCACAGCCAAAGCTCACTATTACACAGAATTTAGACTCCCTTTATAGGATGATCTAATTCACTAGTATCTAAATCCCACACAATAAAAGAAAGCTGGATGGATTTGCCCTGTTAAAAAGACCACAGACTGGATTTGATTAATTTCTGCACTGCAAAATATGAAACAGAAGTATTTGATGGTTTGTTTTGATATTCAACAAGCATAAATGTGCCCAAAGCAAGTTACTAACAGATACATTACTCATCTCACAAAAAAAAGACACAAGGGAAAACGAATTTACACCATGAATTATAAGATTTATATATATATATATATATATATATATATATATATATATATATATATATAAAAGATCTATCCAAGTTCATTATCAAATGAACATAGTGGTAGTAAAGATTAATAATGTTTGCTTTTTTACAGGCACTGAGCAAAACAAAGCATCATGTATTATCAATTAAGCAGTTGCAAAAAAGGGTACTGGACACAAACATTATTAAGACACTGGAGGATACTTGCGGTACTAAGAAATCTGCCAGGTTAAAGGAAAAACTGCACTTTAAATATAGAATACTTGTACCCACCTACAAGACATGCTTCTTAGTAGTAAGAAATAGTTAAAGAATAAACATTTTTTTTATTGAAAACAGGACATAAATTAAACTGGAAAATTATGCTAAAGTATGGCTAGCTGAAAATTTCTGAACTCGGATTCACAAAACAAAACACTATTGCACACTTTGTGACATACAGGAAGCATGTTAAAAGAACTGAGAGAGAGTTACCAAAGATCACTGTAACATGCCTTTGTGTTTACATTTAATGAAGTGTCGAGCCTTCCAGACCATAATACGAAAAAGGGGACGACTTATTTCAGTAGCTTTTGTTGGATTATTTGATGGGAATTAAACGTTTTCCTATAGAACTTTGTGTGGCACTATTCTTTCCGCTAGTGGAGCAATACGTAGCATTGCCCGCTCAAGGTGGGACATCCATGAACAAGATGAGCCTGTTCTTGCATAGCAAGGGTCCCTGGGATATTCAGATTGCTATCTTATCCCTAGGCAGAGAGAGGGAGATCTTTGATGAAGGGCTGCAATGCACTATCCCAGTTCTTACAGCATTACATTACAGCCAGTTATCATTGCAGGAGGGGGAAATCTAAGCAATAATTCAATAAGCATATTATTATACATGCGGGTTGGGGAACATCTGGCGATAAATACGCTTGTCGTGTGAATATCTCGGGAACAGGCTGATGTAACGATGGTGTATTTACATACTGGTAGCTCCATATAATGCTGTGCACATCGTCCCAGGTATAAGTGCTCTTTCCACTGACCCTTCAAGATGGTGGTTTCAGTATTAAGAGTGACTGACCCTACTGTTCCTACAGGATGGTTGTCCTAAGGTATCTGATGCTGTCCGTGCAGTTTGCGAATTATCAGGACCATGTTATTAGCATAATATTCCTTTATATCAGTAAAAGCTTTAACATATCCGCTTTCGAGGACCGGCGGTGGAAATGGCTAAGGGTCATGGATTGCAACAGCTGGGGCATCAAAGGCCATCTTTCCATCCATCTTTTGGTCCCTGCAGTCAGGGTTGCTCAGGCTGAGCCAGAGCTTTAGCATGACAGGAACAAGCCTACAGGGGCCCAGGTGACAATGGCAAAGGACAATAGGAACGACCGGGGAGGCCGAAGCCCTGGACGAGCAAACGGAAACAAAGGGAGCTGAGTCTCTCGCAAAGTCAACAAACCCATCCGCTGCCTTTTCATTCATTCGGTTTGATCTTTCGTCTCCATCCGCCCAAGCTCGCCACTTACCTTACCACCTGCTCGGCTGCAGCAGCATCTCGCGGGAGCGCGCTCAGTCTCCAAAATCCAAAGAGACGAGGTGGGGCGTGCGTGCTCAAATCATAATAAAGAAGAAGGCGGTACTAACGAAACGCTGCGTTTCACCGAGCGAGAGGGCGGAGCGAATCAGCTCATCACTAGAAAAAAGACTGGAGAACCACGGACGTGTGGTTTCCACGGGTCACAAAATTAAGATGTTTATAATATGGAGGCGGAAAAGTGTAATCGCCGTATCGTAGAAGGCAGGGTAATAATTAGCTGTTAGAATTATGGGGCGGGGCGAGAAAGGCAATCAGGGAGGCGGGACTAGCATTGTCCTGGGCCGTTATATGGAAAACGAGGTGCTAGTCAGTTTGTCATAATAAAGGAAAGAGGGAGGGCGGTAATTATCGAGCTTCTAAAATGAATGCAAAATGTCAATTATCCTTGGCATTCTATCTGGGTAAGCATCATGAAGCATAATGGTTCTATTAGTGCTATATCAGTAGCCATAGACCAGAGGGCCACTCGGAGTTTAAAAAAAAAAATTAAGTGATAAATGCATGTTAAAGAGACCTTATGCTTTTCTCCCCCCCCCCCCCCCCCCCCCCTCTCAATTGAAGCATAATAGCCAAATAGTTAGGATAAAATAGTATGCACTATTTCAGGTACTTGCCATTTTGCAAGCGACTGGTACACGAAAAGCACAAAGGCATTGTAAGAAAATATTGTGTAGTATCCTTTCAGGGTGCATAAGTAGGTACAAGCTATACTAAAACAAATCCAGTCAGTAGATCTTGTAATGTGAATATCCTTTGTCTGTGGTCATGACTAGTTGAAGCAGAATGACACAATAGCTGTTCTGACAAATTTTCCACGTGAATTCTACTGCACAGGCGCAGTAGAACTCACCGCCCATGCCCACAAAGTTACAGCTGATCACTCAGCTGTAACTTTGCCAGGATGGTGCATGCACGAGGGACACCCACCCCCTGCGGATCAGCAGGACCCGGCTTCATCATAAAAGTCCTGACGGACGTGTTGGTCAGCGCGCATCGCGCAGACATCCTCCGGCTGTTAGCGAGGGGAGTCCAGGTCCACTGCAGCTCTGCAGGGGACCTGGATCCCAGTCTTATAATCTGACCTCGATTTGAGGTCAGATGATAAGACAAGGGGGCTTTTTCAGACCATATGGGCTGAAGAAATCATCGTCTTATATTCAAGCAAATACGGTATTCCAAGCATTCACTACCCTCTCATTAAAGTAATACTTTCATTAGTGCCTGGCCTTATCTTATACCCAGGATAGGCTTATGCTTATCCCATGCATGCTTAAACTCCTTCACTGTGTTTACCTCTACCACTTCTGCTGGAAGGTTATTCCATGCATCCACTACCCTCTCAGTAAAATAATACTATGTTTCTGACCTCCACTGTATTAACCTCTACCATTTCTGCAGGATGGCTATTCCATGCATCCACTACCCTCTCAGAAAGTAATACTTCCATTAATCATTGGCCTTATCTTACATCTAGAATAGCCTTATGCTTATTCTCCTTCACTGTCACTGTATTAACCTCTACCACTTTTGCTGAAAGGCTATCCCATGCATCCACTACCATCTCAGTAAAGTAATATTAGTCCTTGACCTTATGTTATATCAAGGATAGCCTTGATTCATAAACTCCTTAATGTATTAACCTCTACAATTTCTTAAGGAAAACTATTCCATTTATCCAACACCCTCTCAGTAAAGTAATATTACTTTTCTGACCAGAAAAAAAAACATTAAAATATTTTCAGCCTTTTCAAAAGCTTGAGGTGGACCCCAAATATATGTATGTTACTAGCTGCATGTATACTTATATGAACGTTTAAATATTATACTCAACTATTTTCATATGTAATGAAAGTGTTATTGAAAAATAGTTAATTTCTTATTTTTATTAAGTTCACAGTGTAAATTTGCCCGCCAGAACACACCACAGTGTCACTTTTTCCCACTGAACTGCCCCCGCAGAACATGCCACAGTGTTACTTTCCCACATAGTACATGTTATTTTCCCCCACAGAACATGCCACAGTATCACTTTGGCCACAGCCAATTTGCCCATTAATATATGCCACAGCCAGACATTCAGATTGCCAATTAATATGCCACTATTTGCCTTCCCATTAATATGCCACAGCCAATTTTCCTATTAATATGCCACTATTAGCCTGCCCATATATGCCACAGCCAGTTTGCCAATATTCCACAGACAATTTCCCATTAAAATGCCACTTTTAGCCTGCCCATAAATATGCCACAGCCAATTTCCCATTAATATTCCACTATTAGCCTGTCTATTAATATGCCACAAACAATTTTCCCATTAATATGCCACAGACAATTTGTCCATTACTACACTCACTTCCACTGTACTAACCTGGCAGTCTCCTCCGTGTTTTATTTTACTATTAAAATGCCAGTATTATTTTACCATTCATTTGCCAGTCATATTTTGGCCATCATTTGCCAGTCATATTTTGGCCATCATTAGCCAGTCATATTTTGCCAATCATTTGCCAGTATTGTTTTACCCTTCATTTGCCAGACATATTTTGCCCATCATTTGCCAGTCATATTTTGCCCATCATGTGCTCATTAATGTGCCAGATAAGCCCCCCTTCCCCAATACTTACCTGGATGCTGCTCGTCGGCAATCTCCTCCGAAATGTTACCTACACGCACTCTGAATGGGCCCTGGGCAGCTGTCCCGTATGCCCACACTTTTTTTTTAAAAAATTTTTTTGCAGGGGTGGAGTGACGGGCCCGGTCGCAACTGTGACCTTCACCAATGGTAAGTACACCACTGCATATACATGATGCTCTTCACACATGTTCAGTATAACAGACCATTTTTTATAATGTTCAATGCAATCACGTTGTGTTCTATCTCACTTCTTCAATATTTGCCACCTCCTGCAGTATACTATGCTTTAGGTATTTGGGTATTACTGAAATACTTAATAATAACAACATGTTCCTTAACATTAGTTAAGCAGAAGACCCATGATTTCCCCACACATTTTTCCCATGTTTTCTGCTTTGTTGGTTCCAAAGCTGCAGTATTTTTTTTTACTGGTGCAACAGCTTTGAGATTTTCACTTGTGTGGGAAAACATTGAAATGTAAATGATATCAACTAAGAAGACTGGTTACGCCTTATTCACAAACACAAAAAGGTTCAGTGTTTGAGCAAACACCAAGAGGCATATACACTCTTTAGTCTTTAAAGGTACACTAAGATGTAACTAGCTTGCCTGTGCATTTAAAACAAACACATATATAAGACATATGCCACTGTTTTTTTCTCTATGTTTTCATTAATTGCATATAAAAGTAAAAATAAAATAAGGTGTTTATTTCCAGCATCCATTTTGAGAATTTTACCCATGATGCAACACTTTCTAAAATCTTCCAGCAAGTTTCACTTTACAACTGTGGCCTGCATGATGATGTCATTATACACCCCCTGTCTCTTACTGGCTCCTGTCTATCATACTGGGCAGGACTAGGTGGCTGTGTACAATTTTTTTTTACCTGCCTTCCAACACAAAGAGAGGAGATTGATCAAACAGGATTATAACTCCCCCCCCCCCCCCTGTGATGTAATAGTTACATTACCCGACCATTCAATGCAAGTCTACAATCAGAATTCTGACTTATAGACTGAATTCCGTGTCCCCAGCCCCAAAGTAAGATACTAGTGCTGAAAGTCTCTGGGAGGGGGGTCCAAATGAAGGCAAAAAACCCTAAGGAAGCTATTCTGAATTTTGCCTCCTAGGGGGAAGAATTCCTTCTTGACTCCAAAGGGCAATCATATTTCTCCTTGGATCAATAAGCTCTATTATCAGTGCTTATTCTATTATTAATAGCCCTGTATATTCTGCTTTTCTAAAAAAAATAAAAACCAGACCATATTTAAATGCATCTATTGTAGTTGATAGCACTACCTCTCTTGGCAGTGGAATCCATAACTTTATCCTTAATGTAAAGAATCCTTTCCTTTGCTGTCTATGAAATCTTTGCTCTTCCAGTCTCAGGGGGTGACCTCTTGTTCTTTGTACATTTCTGTTAATGAAGAGGTCATTGGAGAGCTCTCTATATTAGCCCTGTACATATTTATATAATGTTATCATATCCCCTCTGAGACACCTTTTTTCTAACATATATAAATGCATTTTTTTAAGTCTCTCTTCGTAACTAAGATCCTCCAATCCCCTTATTAATTTTGTAGTCTTCCTTTGCACTTTTTCTACTTCCATAATAACCTTTTTAAGGACTGGTGGTCTGAATTGTACTGCATATTCAAGGTGAGGTCTTAACCATTGATTTGTAAAGAGCCAAAGAGGATATCCTCCTCCTGTGAATCTATACCTTGTTTTATGCATGCCAAAATCTTATTAGCCGTGCAGCTGCTGACTGGCATTGAGCACTGTTGCCAAGTCTGTTATCTACAATTATTCCTAAATCCTTTTCATTAGTAGTTTTTCCCAGGGAAATACCATTTAAAGTATATGTTGCTTTGCAGTTATTTTTCCCACAACGCATAACTTTACATATGTCGATAATGAACCTCATTTGCCACTTAATTGCCCAGTCCCCCACTCTGTCCAAACATTCCTGTAAAGAACAAACATCAAGATTAGTCTGTATTACCTTACCTAATTTAGTGTCATCAGCAAACAATGAGACATGGCTGTCAGCACACCATGGGTGATCATTAATAAACAAATTAAAAAGAAGAGGGCCTAAAACAGACCCCTGAGGTACTCTGCTCAATACCCTGGTCCAATTTGAGGATTGTCTATTTACAACAACCCTTCACTCTTTTAGCCAATTTTCAATCCAAATACATACATTTGCCCCCAAACCTATTTCTCTCAATTTGTAAAGTAACCTTTTTCTGGAACTGTATCAAATGCTTTAGTAAAGTCCAAATAGATCACATCAACTGCCTGCCACACCAAGATCTATATTTTTACTTATTCATAGAATGTTATTAAGTTTGACCTGTCTTTCACAAAACCATGTGGACTTTTACTAATTATATTCTTATTCCAGATGTATTCTTGAGTGGATACATTTAGCAATCCTTAAAATAATTTCCCCAATGCAGGCCTATAATTACCCGGCAGAGATCTTGATCCCTTTTTAAATATTGTAATGACATCCACCTTTCACCAGTCTGTTGGCACTATACCTGAACTGAAAGAATCCCTAAAGATCATAAATAGTGGTCTGGACACAATTATGCTTAACTCTCTAAGGACCCTTGGGTGTACACCATCTGGCCCTTAACAGAATTAATTACTTAAGAACTTTTTCCTGTGTCAGCCAATCCCATGTTTGCAGCGACTATCCCGTAATGTCCGGTAGTAGGGGCTGATCCATCGGTTCTTCCTTAGTATAAACAGAAGAAAATTTCTCATTTGGGATGACAAGGGCCCAACATTTTCCCTCTTTAGATTTTTAATTTATATAATTTGGGGTTAGTTTTACTCTCCTTAGCAATCCTTTTCTTGTTTTCTAATTTAGCCATTTTAATTGCCTTTTTGCAGGCTTAGTTACCAGTTTGCTTTTTTGCATTAATTTCGAACGAAACCATGTCATGGTCACTATTCCCAAAGTGTTCTCTTACTTGGATGTTTGAGTTAATTTCCTCATTGTTTGTTATTACCAAATCCAGACAGGCATCCATTCTAGTTGGGGTGTCTACTAATTGTGCCATAAATTTGTTATTAAGCAGGTTCAGAAACTTTAATCTCCCATGATTAAAACCCCATTTAGATTTGCAGCCTTTTCAATTTGTAATAAAAGCCGATCTTCTCCATCAATGCTAATAATTGGTGGCTTTTAGTATACACTTACAAGTGGTGTGCAAATCGTTTTAGTGTCTATGCTAATCTCTACCCACAGTGTCTCCACATCAGTTCCAGTTACATCATTGCCACCTTCTTTTATACTGGGCTTTAATTTAGGATTTACATATACACAAATCCCTCCCCCTTTTCTATTTACTCTGTCCTTTCCAAAGAGTAGTCTTGTAAATTAACTGACAAGTCGTGGGTCTCATCCCACCACGTTTCTGTGATTCTGATTAAATCATATTGTTTAGCACTTATCAGTATCTCCAGCTGACCCATTTTGTTTGTCAAGCTTCTTGCATTTGCTAAAAGACATTAATTGTATGTATCTCTCTATGATCTATGTTAACCCCACCACTGCGTTCCTCCTCCTTTCCCATAGCTAGACCCACCTTCCAATCTACTCTAGCTACCATTGCCTCAATTTGTTCTTGACCCTCCCCCCAGAGCTTAGTTTAAAAACTTAAGTAACCCTCTAGCCATCCTCTCCCCTAATACTGCAGCCCCCTCATCATTGAGGTGCAGTCTATCCCGTCCATAGAGTCTGTAGCCGACTGCAAAATCTGCCCAGTGCTCCAAGATCCCAAATCCCTCTTCCTTGCACCACCTTCGCAGCCACGCATTAAGCTCCCGCTGTCTCCCTGATGTAGCAAGTGGCAGTGGCGTAGCGTGGGTTGTCAGCACCCGGGGCAAGGCAAGTAATTTGCGCCCCCTAACCCGTGGATTTTAGCACTCGAGTCTCTTCTATAGATTAGTTAAAGAAACCCTTACCCCCCAAGCACATGTATTGTTTGTTATGAAAATACTTATGTAATTAAAGTAAAATGCATCTAAATACAAGTTTATTTTCCAACACTTTATTGAGTGCGAACATGCATTACACACATTCTCCACATTTTCAGCAGGTTTTAACCCTTCACATGTAAACATAGCAGTTTCAGAGAAACTGCTACGTTTACATTTGCGGTTAAGGCAGCCTCTAGTGGCTGTCTTCCGGACAGACACTAGAGGCGCATCTGCGACGCTGGAGCCTGGAGGCACATTTCGCCTCCATCGCGCAGAGTGTCCATAGGAAAGCATTGAGAAATGCTTTCCTATGGACACTTTGAATGCGCGCGCAGCCATGCGCATTCAGCTCCAGTGACGACGGACGGGGAGCTGACGTCAGACAGGTCACCAGCACCGAGGGAGCCTGGCGCTGGATTAAGGTAAGTAACTGAAGGGAATTTAACCCCTTCAGCGCCACGGGAGTGGGACCCTGAGGGTGTGGGCACCCTCAGGGTACTAAAGTGTCAGGAAAACCACTTTGTTTTCCTGACACTATAGTGATCCTTTAAGAGTTTAAGGGGTTATTTTGGCCTGGGGAAGCCAAATGGTTATACACCTATGCTTTAAACCAGGAGTAGACATCCTTTGCCACTCCAGATGTTGTGGACTACACCTCCCATGATGCTTTGCAAGCCTTAATGGAGATGTAGTCAAAAAACAAAGGGAGTGTCAAAGGTTACCTACCCCTGCACTAAACCAAAAATATATAATACAGTTCCTACCCCATAAATATAATATTTAATGCTATGATATTTAATGCTCTCATCCAACCCCCTTCCCTCCACAGTTCCTAATAAATATATTACAAATATAATTCCCTCACCCCTGTAGCCCCACCTATTTACATTTCCTTCTACATACACACATATATATAGATTATTCATTAGGCCACAAATGTAAAAAATATAATCATTGCCTCATCTCAAATTCCCAAGTCAGATCTTTCCCATCCCCCCCCCTCTTCCCCTAATACACTGCTGACCCCCCTCCCCCTAATACACGGCTGACCCCTCCCTCCCCTAATACACAGTTGACCCCCATCCCCTAATACATTACTGCCCCCCTTCTTCCCTTCCCCAATACATTACTGCCCCCCTTCTTCCCTTCCCCAATACATTACTGCCCCCCTTCTTCCCTTCCCCAATACATTACTGCCCCCCTTCTTCCCTTCCCCAATACATTACTGCCCCCCTTCTTCCCTTCCCCAATACATTACTGCCCCCCTTCTTCCCTTCCCCAATACATTACTGCCCCCCTTCTTCCCTTCCCCAATACATTACTGCCCCCCTTCTTCCCTTCCCCAATACATTACTGCCCCCCTTCTTCCCTTCCCCAATACATTACTGCCCCCCTTCTTCCCTTCCCCAATACATTACTGCCCCCCTTCTTCCCTTCCCCAATACATTACTGCCTCCCTTCTTCCCTTCCCCAATACATTACTGCCTCCCTTCTTCCCTTCCCCAATACATTACTGCCTCCCTTCTTCCCTTCCCCAATACATTACTGCCCCCCTTCTTCCCTTCCCCAATACATTACTGCCCCCCGTCCCCAATACATTACTGCCCCCCTCCCCCATACATTACTGCCCCCCTCCCCCATACATTACTTACCTCCCTCCCCCATACATTACTTCCCCCCCTCCCCATACATTACTTCCCCCCCTCCCCATACATTACTTCCCCCCCTCCCCATACATTACTTCCCCCCCTCCCCATACATTACTGACCCCCCCCTCCCCTCCCCCATACATTAAATGAACCCCCCTCCCCCATACATTTAATAAACCCCCCTCCCCCATACATTAATGAACCCCCCTCCCCTCCCCATACATTAATGACCCCCCTCCCCATACATTAATGAACCCCCCTCCCCTCCCCCATACATTAATGACCCCCCTCCCCTCCCCATACATTAATGACCTCCCTCCCCTCCCCCATACATTAATGACCTCCCTCCCCTCCCCCATACATTAATGACCCCCCTCCCCCATACATGAATGACCCCCCTCCCCCATACATTAATGACCCCCCCTCCCCCTCTCCAATACATTAATGACCCCCTCCTCAATACATAATACAATAGGTCCCCCAAGCCCCTTTATTCTTACCTTTACAAATTCCACTTCCAACAGCTCAGGGAAGAAAGGCCGCGATGCAGTTTCAGAAGAGCCTCCGCCGCGCAGCCGCCGGATGTGACGTCACGCCGTCATTTGCCGCTCACACCCGGCAGCTGACAGGAAGTATCGCGCGGTTGTGGCTGCGCCCCCCCAGATATTGCGGCCGGCCCCCCCTGCACCCCCCACGCTACGCCCCTGGCAAGTGGTACTGGTAATATTTCAGAGACTAGCACCTTGAAGGTTCTTTCCTTCAGCTTATTTCCTAGTTCCCTAAAATCATTTTTAAGGAACCCCACCTACCATTAACTTTGTCATTAGTACCAATGTGTACTAAGACTGCTGGATCATCCCCAGCCCCTCACAACGATCTACACAACATACAGTTCACCATTTGGGGTCCTGGCAACAGATTACCCTATCTACCTTCCTAATAATTTAATCCCCTACCACCAGTACCTGTCTAGCCTTCCTAGTGTCCTGGCTCTCAACTGTGCTGGGGAGTATACTCACCTGGCTGCTAGGAGAGTCAGCCTGCCCCAGAATTGCCTCTTCTGAGCTAATCTCCCCAACATCTATACACAAGTTGGCAAACATGTTGGGGTGAACAAGCCCAGAACAAACCTCCCTACCTCTCTGACCCATACTTTCCCTTACACATCTAACCCAACTCTCTTCCCCAGAAACCTCTTCTCCTCCATGATCACCCATCTGAAACCAACAAGGCAAAATAAAAAAAAATAAACCCTTTTCATTTTTGGGTGGGAGTGTCCCTTTAAGACAGTCAATACATTTGTCTGTTTCTTTCTGATAAACTGTTTCCACCAACTTCATGTCATTTTGGTGATGAAGAGCCAGGATGAAGTTCCAAATAATTTATAAATTGTGCGAGATCCACTGTACAGAAAGTTTGTGGCATAAATAACCATGCGAAAATGGAATCAACAAATATTTACCAACACTCAATTAACCCCTTAAGGACAGAGCCTTTGAAACATTTTTGTCCTTTCTGGACAATGGCTATTTTAACATTTCTGTGCTGTTTGTGTTTAGCAGTAATTTTCTTCTTTGTCATTTGCTGTACCCACACATATTATATATTGTTTTTATCGGGACAAGAAGGGCTTTCTATGGATGCCATCTTTTTGATCATATCTTATCATATTATTAAAAAAAATAATAAAATATGGTCAAAAAAAAAAAAATACACAAATTTCTTTGTTTTTATTTGAAACAACTTCTCCTCATCGACAATAGCGAACGAAAAAACATGCTAAATAGATTCTACTATTTCTCCTGAGTACAGGGATACCACCCATGCATAGGTTTGTTGGGTTGTTTGGGGGCTAAAATGCCAAATTTGTGAGGTGCAGTTTTTTGTTTTCCAACTTGAAATTTTTACATGCAGACAGCCTGCACCCATGTCCCATTTGGGACATATTTGAAGCCAGCTAGTGTATTTTACCCCATCAACCCATATATTTTTTAAAAGAAGACACCTTAGGCTATCTCAAATGGTGGTATTTTTACACTTTCCATGCACTAATTCTACCACCAGCCTTTGTCAAACTTTGTGGTAGTAATTTTTTTGTGTTTGTTTTTCACAAACCTTGTACTTCAGACATGAATTCACAGATTTTGGTATGTGTCACTGCCAAATAACACCCCAATAAGTGTTCAGCAACATCTCTTGAGTACAGGGATACCACCCATGCATAGGTTTGTTGGGTTGTTTGGGGAGTAAAAGGCCAAATTTGGTAGGTGCAGTTTTTGGTTTTCCAAATTAAAATTTTGACATGCAGACCGCCTGCACCCATGTCCCATTTGGGACATATTTGAAACCAGCCAGTGTATTTTACCCCATCAACCCATATATTGTTTAAAAGTAGACACCCTACGCTATTTCAAATGGTGGTATTTTAACACTTTCCATGCACTAATTCTACCACCAGCCTTTGTCAAAGTTTGTGGTAGTCATTTTTGTGTGGTTTTTTTTCACAAATATTGTATTTTAGACATAAATTCACAGATTTTGGCATGTGTCACTGCCAAACAATAACCCAATATGTGTTCAACAACATATCCTGAGTACAGGGATACCACCCATGCATAGGTTTGTTGGGTTGTTTGGGGGCTAAAGGGCCACATTGTGAAGGTGCGCATTTTCAACTTGGAATATTGACGTGTAGTCAGCTTGAGCCCATCTTTCATTTGGGACTTTTTTTTAAGTAGGACAGTGTATTTTACCCCAAAAAGTAATATTTTGTAAAAGTAGACACCCTAGGCTATTTTAAATGGTGTTATTTTAACACTTTCCATGCACCAATTCTACCACCAGCCTTTGTCAAAGTTTGTGGTAGTCATTTTATTGTGTATTTTTTCCCACATACATTGCACTTTAGACACAAATTCACATATTTCGGTATGTGTCACTGACAAACAATACCACAATATATGTTCAGCAACATCTCCCGAGCACAGGGATACCACCCATGCATAGCTTTGTCAGCTTTGTTAGGGGTTGAAAGGCTACATTTGAGAGGTGCGCTTTTTGATTTTCAAACTTGGAATTTGAACATGTAGATCAAGGAAGGGGTTAATGGCTCTTATAAGAGCCTTTGTAGTACTGTACAAAAAAATTAACCCCTAAAAATGCACAGACAAGAAAAAATGTTCTGCTGTGCAGTGATCAGTGGCAGGGAAGGGGTTAATACACTACACTATACAAAAGGTATGGCTTTTATAAAAGCCCTTGGGACTCACAATTTATTAACATTTTATTTAATTTATTACAATTTAAAAATTATGTTATACAGATCTGTCTCTTTCCCTCACTAAAACTCAAGTGAGGAGAGGGAGGCAGATCCATATGGGTCAGAACAATATTTACGAACCAGACGAATGGTGATGCTCATCTGAGAAATCACCAAACCACCTTTGCCACTGATCGGCTGTTACTGATCGCTATACACGCGTTCAGACAGCTTCAAAAGGAATACACGTAATCCCCTAGTGGGTATAATTAACCCCTAGTGAGTCTGACAAAAAAAATGCTGATAGCAAAAAAAAATCCTTCGACGACTAGATTGCTCCATATGCGCTGCTTAGGCAGTGACCATATGCGCTGCTTAGGCAGTGACCATATGCACTGCTTAGGCAGTGACCATATGTGCTGCTTAGGAAGTGATATACGGCAAGGAAGGGGTTAATAGCTCTTAAAAGAGCCTTTGATATACTGTAATAAATCAAAGTAAAAAAAAATAACCCCTAAAAAAATGCACAGACAGCAAAAAATGTGCTGCTGTGTAAGATCACTGCGTACACAGCGATCAATTGCAGGGAAGGGGTTAAATACTGGAAACGGCTTTTATAAAAGCCTTTGGGTCTCAATTCTATTAAATATATTATAATTAAAAACTTACATTATACAGCTCTGTCTCCCTCCCTCACTAAAACTCAAGTGAGAGGGAGGCAGATCTACACGGGTCAGATCAAATATTTACACATATTGATCTAACCAGACGAATGGTGATGCTCATCTGAGCAAACGCCAACCCGCCATTGTCACTTATCAGCTGTTACTGATCGCTATACATGCGCTCAGACAGCTAAAAAAAAATTTATACGTTAAACGTAGTCCCCTAGCGGGTATAATTAACACGTGACGGGTGTAATAAAAAAGTTTTAAAAAAATTAAAAATGCTTCTGCAGCAAGATTGCTGCATTTGCGTCAGATCGCTGATTAGGCAGTGATCTACGGCAAGAAAGGGGTTAATCTCTCTTAAAAGAGGTTTTTTTATACTGTAATGAATTACAGTAAAAAAAAATAACCCCTAAAAAATGAACAGACAGCAAAAAATGTGCTGCTGTGTATGATCACTGCGTACACAGCGATCAATGGCAGGGAAGGGGTTAAATGGCTTTTATAAAAGCCCTTGGTGTTTAAAATTTTATTAAATATTTTTTTATTATTTTACTTTATTTTTTTACTTGATCTGATCTGTCTCTCTCCCTTACTAAAAGTAGTAAGGTGAGGGAGGCAGATCAATACTTGTCAAAGGCAATATTTAGTAATATTGCCTTTGACAGTATGGTAAGTGCTCATCAGAGCACTTACCATACATGCCTGCACACAGATCACATAGATCTGTTGTGCCGGCATCGACTGGCTCCCCCTAGAGCATCGGAAGTGAAATACTTTCACTTCCGATGCTCTTGCCATTAGAAGGGAAGCGCTGCCTGTACAGGCAGCGTTCCCTTCTACTGAGCCGATGGGGTCGCTCAGGAGAGCGACCACCATCGGATCTGGGGCAGCTGAAGGTGTTGTTAAGTGCCTCGCTAGCGAGGCACTTTAACAACACCGGAGATGCTTAGAAAGCGAACGATCGTTCGCTTTCTAAGCACATGTGTGCAGCGGGCGCAGCCATTTTTAAATGGCTGCTACGATCACTCCGTGGAGTGATCGTAGCGCGCCCCTGCACATTTGGGGGGTGTTGCACAATGCCTCTACCTAGAGGCATTGTAGCAACACCGTTAGAGTAAAGAAAGCGACCGCTGGTCGCTTTCTTTACTCCATTTAGTGCATGACGTGCCAGGCACGTCACCTGTCGGCAAGTCCTCGATTTGCCGTGACGTGCCTGGCACGTCATCTGTCGTTAAGGGGTTAAAGAAATTCTATCGATTCCCACAAATGTGAGACCAAAACTATATTCATTATTTCCAACCACAAATACCACTATTAAATCATGGAATTTAATTTTCAAATTGATCAGTCCAAAAACAAATTTATTAAGAGCAACTCCCTTATCAATTTTAACCAAAGATATACCTGATTTTGACTCTGCATATTGGTCTTCTCATTCAATTAACCATATTGATAATATTATATAAAATAACAAATTCATACCCTTTAACCAATTAAAAGAAAGTAATCATTTAGATAATTCGGATTAATTTACAAAAAATAGTTTGATTGGATTAGTTTTAAATTTGAAGTTTCCAACCTGGATCTGAATAAGAGATCAATGTTATTCTCAACTACAGAAAAAAATATTTTTTTCAGATCCAGGAGGGAAACATACCATATCTATTTTTTACTAGACTTTTGAAAACAACAACAACAAGGAGAAATCAGACTTAACCCTTTAAGGACCAGGGATTTTCCTGGGCCAAGGACCAGAGCGTTTTTCAATTTTTAATACGCGGTTTTTGAAACATAAATTTCCTCTCTCTCATTTAACGTACCCATACAAGTTATATGTTGTTTTTTAGAGGACAGTTAGAGCTTTCTTTTGATACCCTATACATAAAAATGATTTACATTTTAGTATTAAAAAATACATATAAAAGAGGAAATTTTTGAGGAAAAAAAAGTTTTTCCCCATTATTTTCCCAATAATAAGCTACATAACTAGTGCAACACTAACCCACTTATCCCCCCTAATTAACTAACTAATAAAAAAGAAAAATATTGGTTCCCAAACCCCCCATAACAAAAAAGACAGAAAAAAACTCTGAAGAGTGCGATGTCAGATCAGTAAAAATCATGCAACAGGCATGCAGGGGTTAAATTTTATTAAATAAATATATTAAAATTACCTTTATTTATTCAAAAAAACTTTATAAATTGTAAAAATAAAAAAATCTGTTAAAAAAAAAAACTAAATGAGGGCCATAAAGTGGAAGGAAACTGATCACAGTTAAAAACTGATCAGCAATGAAAGGGTTAATTTTTTTTTTTTTTTTTTTTACCTATGTGTGTATAATTAATTTATTTTTACTTACAGGTCACTCTCTGTGCTTCACTATAAGAATGTGAAGCACAGAGAGTGAATTAGAGGCAAAGTCAGTGTGTGAACACACTGACTTTGCCATCTAATTTGCATGTTATCGCGGTGATGACTAAATCACCGCGATCACATGGCCGGAAACTGACCGATCGGGTCCAGGAGCTTTGCCTCGGGTGCGAGGCTTAGTCCTGGACCCGTTGCAGACTAGCTGGCGGTGCCCACGGAGCGCACCGCCGGCTAGACTGCATGACGAGTTAACTCGTCATAAGGTCGCTAACGCTTCGGCTCTTATGACGAGTTAACTCGTCATAAGGTCGGGAAGGGGTTAAGCAGGACTTAGGCCAAACCTTTGATCTGGATGATTGGAATGGTTTATTTTATCATTGAAAGGTACTACACAGTGCGTCTCTCATTATGAATCCCATTATAAATTATTATTCAGATGGCACCTAACCCCCTCAAAATTACACAAATTCAAATGATTAAATTCAAACAAATGTTGAAGGCATTGTGGACAAGTGGGGTCCTTAGGCCATATTTTTTGGACATGCCCTTTAACCCCTTAAGTACAGAGCCTTTGAAACATTTTTGTCCATTCTGGACAATGGCTATTTTAACATTTCTGTGCTGTTTGTGTTTAGTTGTAATTTTCTTCTTTGTCATTTGCTGTACCCACACATATTATATATTGTTTTTATCGGGACAAGAAGGGCTTTCTTTGGATGCCATCTTTTTGATCATATCTTATAATATTATAAAAAAAATAAAATAAAATATGGTAAAAAATAATAAAAATACACAAATTTCTTGAATTTTATTTGAAACATCTTCTTTTCATTGACAAAAGCGAACGCAAAAACCTGCTAAATAGATTCTACTATTTCTCCTGAGTACAGGGATACCACCTGTGGCGAAACCGGCCTCGCCACGTGTCCTTGGAGGGGGCTGCTTGCCCGCCTCTTGCCTTTGGACTATGGACCAGACTTTATGTGAATGTGTTATACCCAAGATAGGAATCCCATGGAGCCCATTCGTATGAAACTGACTGTAAAGACTTTGGCTCCATGGCGATTAAACTGTATTTGTGTGGTCCGAGCGCCATTCACTTAATAATGTGCGCTCAGACCTGAGCTATCTGGGGATATGTGAAATGTCTGTGTGTTATGTGTAAAATGTGACTTTATGTATTTTAAAGTGTTTTGTGTCTTTTTGCAACCATGTGCTTAATGGAGTCTTGTGTCTGTCCTGGGAGATAATTGAATTACTTATCTCCAGGATAGAAGACTCTGAAACTGGTTTGGGCCAGAAAGCCATGCTTCATTTAGTCACAAAGGACTTTTTACTAACTTTTGAACCCCTTGTCTGATTTGTGCCATTTTTGAATATGTTGTTCCCCTGAATGGATTGATTGTGAATATGTAATTTTATGTGAATGTGATGTATGGTTTTGGAGTTATGAAAGTTATTAATATTGTATAGAACCTGTATATTTTAGCTTGGAGATAATTGAGCTGATACAAAGGTTAACTCAATTATCTCCCAAGCAGAGGAATGTACTGTAATTACTAGGATCCAAGTCTTTGTCCTATTCACTGTGTTTTCCCCAAGTTAAGATTGGATCCTATCTTTAATCCCTGTTTTTGTCACCTCTCCCATTGTCTTATGTAAGTCATTTAGTTTCCTGTGTGTATCTGAGCTGGGCACCTTTGTATCCTGAAAGGTGTGAGGCAGGATTTCCCTTTGTATGTCCTTAGGTTAAATTATAATCCTGTTATAGTTCCTTTGTCTAATCTGGTTTGTCAAGATGTTCAACTGTATATATTCTGTGTTTCTGTATCATTAAAGAGTTCCTGTTTTAACCCTCAAAGTGAAGTGTCGTCTCATTATTGGGGGAAGGATTTATTGTATGCTGTTCCAGTTTGACTGCTAGGAGAGTAAACCTATTCGTATGGTTCCTATTCAACTGTCTACAGCATTCATATGCTTGGGAGGATTCATATGCTTCTCCGGTTTGGTGGTTGTGGTGTCTGCTGCAGTGCTTGGAGTCCTCAGGAAGCGCTAGGAGCATCCTTTAACGGAGGTACCCAGTCGGGGTGCCAGGCGATCCGTTACACCACCCATGCATAGGTTTGTTGGGGTGTTTGGGGGCTAAAATGCCAAATTTGTGAGGTGCAGTTTTTTGTTTTCCAACTTGAAATTTTTACATGCAGACAGCCTGCACCCATGTCCCATTTGGGACATATTTTAAACCAGCCAGTGTATTTTACCGCATCAACCCATATATTTTTTAAAAGTAGACACCCTAGGCTATCTCAAATGGTGGTATTTTAACACTTTCCATGCACTAATTCTACCACCAGCCTTTGTCAAAGTTTGTGGTGATAATTTTTGTGTGTTTTTTTTTTCACAAACCTTGTACTTCAGACATGAGTTCACAGATTTTGGTATGTGTCACTGCCAAATAACACCCCAATAAGTGTTCAGCAACATCTCTTGAGTACAGGGATACCACCCATGCATAGGTTTGTTGGGTTGTTTGGGGGGTAAAAGGCCAAATTTGGGAGGTGCAGTTTTTGGTTTTCCAACTTAAAATTTTGACATGCAGACAGCCTGCACCCATGTCCCATTTGGGACATATTTGAAACCAGCCAGTGTATTTTACCCCATCAACCCATATATTTTTTAAAAGTAGACACCCTAGGCTATCTCAAATGGTGGTATTTTAACACTTTCCATGCACTAATTCTACCACCAGCCTTTGTCAAAGTTTGTGGTAGTAATTTTTGTATGTTTTGTTTTTCACAAATATTGTATTTCAGACATAAATTCACAGATTTCGGTATGTGTCACTGTCAAACAATAACCCAATATGTGTTAAACAACATCTCCTGAGTATAGGGATACCACCCATGCATAGGTTTGTTGGGTTGTTTGGGGGCTAAAGGGCCACATTTTGAAGGTGCGCATTTTCAACTTGGAATTTTGACGTGTAGTCAGCCTGAGCCCATCTTGCATTTGGGATTTTTTTAAAAGTAGGACAGTGTATTTTACCCAAAAAAGTATATATTTTGTAAAAGTAGACACCCTAGGCTATTTTAAATGGTGGTATTTTAACACTTTCCATGCACCAATTCTACCACCAGCCTTTGTCAAAGTTTGTGGTAGTCATTTTATTGTGTATTTTTTCCCACACACATTGTACTTTAGACACAAATTCACATATTTCGGTATGTGTCACTGACAAACAATACCACAATATGTGTTCAGCAACATCTCCCGAGCACAGGGATACCACCAATGCATAGCTTTGTCAGCTTTGTTGGGGGTTGAAAGGCTACATTTGAGAGGTGCGCTTTTTGATTTTCCAACTTGGAATTTTGACATGTATAGCAAGGAAGGGGTTAATAGCTCTTATAAGAGCCTTTGTAGTACTGTACAAAAAAATTAACCCCTAAAAATGCACAGACAAGAAAAAATGTTCTGCTGTGCAGTGATCAGTGGCAGGGAAGGGGTTAATAGACAGGCTACACTATATAAAGGGTATGGCTTTTATAAAAGCCCTTGGGACTCACAATTTTTTAACATTTTATTTAATTTATTACAATTAAAAAATTATATTATACAGATCTGTCTCTTTCCCTCACTAAAACTCAAGTGAGGAGAGGGAGGCAGATCAATATGGTTCAGAACAATATTTACCAATATTGATCTAACCAGACGAATGGTGATGCTCATCTGAGAAATCACCAAACCACCTTTGCCACTGATCGGCTGTTACTGATCGCTATACACGCGTTCAGACAGCTTCAAAAGGAATACACGTAATCCCCTAGTGGGTATAATTAAGCCCTAGCGAGTGTGACAAAAAAAAATGCTGATAGAAAAAAAAAAATCCTTCTGCGACCAGATTGCTCCATATGCGCTGCTTAGGCAGTGACCATATGCACTGCTTAGGCAGTGACCATATGTGCTGCTTAGGAAGTGATATACGGCAAGGAAGGGGTTAATAGCTCTTAAAAGAGCCTTTGATATACTGTAATAAATCACAGTAAAAAAAATTAACCCCTAAAAAATGCACAGACAGCAAAAAATGTGCTGCTGTGTAAGATCACTGCGTACACAGCGATCAATTGCAGGGAAGGGGTTAAATGCTGGAAACGGCTTTTATTAAAGCATTTGGGTCTCAATTTTATTAAATATATTATTATTAAAAACTTACATTATACAGCTCTGTCTGTCTCCCTCACTAAAACTCAAGTGAGGGGGAGGCAGATCTACACGGGTCAGATCAAATATTTACAAATATTGATCTAACCAGGCGAATGGTGATGCTCATCTGAGCAAACGCCAACCCGCCTTTGCCACTGATCAGCTGTTACTGATCGCTATACATGCGCTCAGACAGCTAATTACGTTAAACGTAATCCCCTAGCGGGTATAATTAACCCGTGACGGGTGTAATAAAAAAGTTTAAAAAAAAGTAAAAATGCTTCAGCAGCAATATTGCTGCATTTGCATCAGATCGCTGCTTAGGCAGTGATCTACAGCAAGCAAGGGGTTAATCGCTCTTAAAAGAGCCTTTTTTATACTGTAATGAATTACAGTAAAAATAATTAACCCCTAAAAAATGCTCAGACAGCCAAAAATGTGCTGCTGTGTATGATCACTGCGTACATAGCGATCAATGGCAGGGAAGGGGTTAAATGGCTTTTATAAAAGCCCTTGGTTACTAAAATTGTATTAAATATTTTTAATTGTATTATTTTATTTTATTTTTTTATTTTATCTGATCTGTCTCTCTCTCCCTTACTAAAACTAGTAAGGTGAGGGAGGCAGATCAATACTTGTCAAAGGCAATATTTAATAATATTGCCTTTGACTGTATGATAAGTGCTCATCAGAGCACTTATCATACATGCCTGCACACAGATCACACAGATCTGCTGTGCCGGCATTGATTGGCTCCCCCTAGAGCATCGGAAGTGAAATACATTCACTTCCGATGCTCTTGCCATTAGAAAGGAAGCGCTGCCTGTGCCCTTCGACTAAGCCGATGTGGTCGCTCAGGAGAGCGACCACCATTGGTTCTGGGGCAGCTGAAGGTGCTGCTAAGTGCCTCGCTAGCGAGGCACTTTAGCAACACCAGAGGTGCTTAGGAAGCGAACGATCGTTCGCTTCCTAAGCACACGTGTGCAGCGGGCGCAGCCATTTTTAAATGGCTGCTACGATCACTCCGGGGAGTGAACGTAGCGCGCCCCTGCACTTTTTGGGGGTGTTGCACAATGCCTCTACCTAGCGTTAAGTGCATGACGTGCCAGGCACGTCACCTGTCGGCAAGTCCTCGATTTGCCGTGACGTGCCTGGCACGTCATCTGTCCTTAAGGGGTTAATAAAACAATACTGGAGTTCAGTTCATAAAATAATTAACACAATTACAGATTCAGTTACACTCCTAATCCTTGAAATTTCTTTATTTAAAATTTACCCCCAAAAAAAATCAATTATATTAAAACATTTATTAATTGCAGCCAACTCTTTAATACCCAAATATTGGAAATCTACATATATCCCATCCATTACAGAAGTGTTAAATTTGGTAATCGAAAATAAAAGATGTGAATTGGTTTTTAGACAAAAAACTATAAAAATATTAATTTGCACATGAGTGGGCAATGTGGGAAGAGGACACGGTAAAAAAAAAATTGATTTTTTTTTTTAAATTTATTGTTATTTCTATTTTATTGCATTTGTTTATATTTCTATTAAGTTCTGTACTTATGATATTATATTAGTTTTTATATTTTATATAAATAAAAAAATAAAAATATATTTATTTATCTTTTCTCTTAAGTATTCTGGATGTATATCTTTTTTCCCCTATATTGTAATCTATATTCAACATTTTTTTTTATCATTTCTGTAACTTGTCTTTTAAAACTCAATAATAAAAAATAACCATGTGACTTGTTTGTCAATCTCTTCATTCTGCTGCTTAGACGATTCAGAAAAATAAATATAATTGATATACAATGGTCGTATTGAAAGTGTGCGGTTAGGTTACTTAAAGGTTGAATGTCCTTTTGAAGTATGAAGCATCATGCAATGGGATCCTAACCACAACATAGCCAAGGTTTTGATTTGAATGCAAAATATTGTCAAATTTCAAAATTTTCCATATGAGCAAAGAAGCATATTACCGTATTTGCTCGATTATAAGACAAGGTTTTTTTCAGAGCAAATGCTCTGAAAATTCCCCCTCGTCTTATAATCGAGGTCTCTTATAATCTGACCTCAAATTGAGGTCAGATTATAAGACATGGATCCAGGTCCCCAGCAGAGCTGCAGGGGACCTGGATCCCCCTCTCTAGCAGCACGGGATGTCTGCGCAACGAGCGCAGACTCCCCTGCTTCCGCCCGGCACGACCGCCGGGCTTCTGTGAAGAAGCCGGGTACTTCCGCTTTCGTCACAGAAGTCCCGGCGAGCGTGCCGGGCGGCAGCAGGGGAGGTCTGCGCTCATCGCGCAGACTTCCTCTGCTGCCCCACTAGCCACCAGGGTAAATCGGGCAGCTGGGGGTTGTCTGCACGATACGTGCAGACATCCTCCATGCTGCCCGACACGGCAGACTATTATGACGGACAGACATCCCCCGGCTGCCCCCATTAGACACCAGGGATTGAGGTACAGGTAAAGGGGGGGGGGGACAGGGGGAGGGAGGGTGGGGGGCAGAGAGACAGGGGGAGGGTGGGGGGCAGAGAGACGGGGAGGGAGGGTGGGGGGCAGAGAGACAGGGGGACAGAGCAGGAAGGGGGGGAGAGACAGAGGAAGGGGGGCAGAGAGAAACATGTGGGGGGGGGAGAGACAGGTGAGTGGGGAGTGAGACAAAGCTGGGGGCAAGGGAAAGAGAGAGGCAGCATTGGCACATAAAAATAAATAAACACAAGAAATGCATTTTTTTTAATATAATATTTTATTAAAAATGCAATTTACATGTGAATATATACAAGGTTAACTTTTTTCCTATAGGGTAGTCTTATATTCAGGCTTTTAGTTTTTTTCCTAAAGGAATATCCAAAGTTTGGGGGGTCGTCTTATAATCAGGGTCGTCTTATAATCGAGCAAATACGGTATGTAATGCATTTTCAACCGTTTTCCCCTCTTACACCCTAATAAGAAAGCAGAAGTTTTCAGGTAAACTCCACTCTAGTGCTCTCCCGGATGGTGTGTAACATTTGCCAATGCTCTGCTGATTCCAAACTTCCACTCTCATTAATATCAGCACAAAAACTGCTGCGGGAGCTTCATGGAATTGATTTCCATGGCCGAGCAGCTGCATGCTTCAGCATACCAAGACATTTTGAACAATGCTATCCTTCCAACTTTGTGGGACCTGTTGGATGAGTTTCATGTGGAAGAACTTGACTGGCCAACACAGAGCCCTGACCTCAACTACATCCAAAACTTTTGATTAACCCCTTAACGACAGATGACGTGCCAGGCACGTCACGGCAAATCGAGGACTTGCCGACAGGTGACGTGCCTGGCACGTCATGCACTAAACTGAGTAAAGAAAGCGACCAGCGGTCGCTTTCTTTACTCTAACGGTGTTGCTACAATGCCTCTAGGTAGAGGCATTGTGCAACACCCCCCAAATGTGCATGGGCGCGCTACGATCACTCCACGGAGTGATCGTAGCAGCCATTTAAAAATGGCTGCGCCCACTGCACACATGTGCTTAGAAAGCGAACGAACGTTCGCTTTCTAAGCATCTCTGGTGTTGTTAAAGTGCCTCGCCAGCGAGGCACTTAACAACACCTTCAGGCTGCCCAGAGCCGATGGTGGTCGCTCTCCTGAGCGACCCCATCGGCTCAGTAGAAGGGAACGCTGCCTGTACAGGCAGCGCTTCCCTTCTAATGGCAAGAGCATCGGAAGTGAAAGTATTTCACTTCCGACGCTCTAGGGGGAGCCAATCGATGCCGGCACAACAGATCTATGTGATCTGTGTGCAGGCATGTATGGTAAGTGCTCTGATGAGCACTTACCATACAGTCAAAGGCAATATTAGCAAATATTGCCTTTGACAAGTATTGATCTGCCTCCCTCACCTTACTAGTTATAGTAAGGGAGAGAGACAGATCAGATAAAGTAAAAAAATAAAATAAAATAATAAAAAAAATATTTAATAAAATTTTAAACACCAAGGGCTTTTATAAAAGCCATTTAACCCCTTCCCTGCCATTGATCACTGTGTACGCAGTGATCATACACAGCAGCACATTTTTTAGGGGTTCATTTTTTTTTACTGTAATTCATTACAGTATAAAAAAAGCTCTTTTAAGAGAGATTAACCCCTTTCTTGCTGTAGATCACTGCCTAAGCAGCGATCTGACGCAAATGCAGCAATCTTGCTGCAGAAGCATTTTTAAATTTTTTTTTACTTTTTTATTACACCCGTCACATGTTAAATATACCCGCTAGGGGACTACGTTTAACGTAAAAAAATTTTTTTTAGCTGTCTGACCGCATGTATAGCGATCAGTAACAGCTGATAAGTGACAAAGGCGGGTTGGCGTTTGCTTAGATGAGCATCACCATTCGTCTGGTTAGATCAATATTTGTAAATATTTGATCTGACCCGTGTAGATCTGCCTCCCTCTCACTTGAGTTTTAGTGAGGGAGGGAGACAGAGCTGTATAATGTAAGTTTTTAATTATAATACATTTAATAGAATTGAGACCCAAAGGCTTTTATAAAAGCCGTTTCCAGTATTTAACCCCTTCCCTGCAATTGATCGCTGTGTACGCAGTGATCTTACACAGCAGCACATTTTTTGCTGTCTGTGCATTTTTTTAGGGGTTATTTTTTTTTTACTTTGATTTATTACAGTATATCAAAGGCTCTTTTAAGAGCTATTAACCCCTTCCTTGCCGTATATCACTTCCTAAGCAGCACATATGGTCACTGCCTAAGCAGTGCATATGGTCACTGCCTAAGCAGCGCATATGGAGCAATCTAGTCGCAGAAGGATTTTTTTTTGCTATCAGCATTTTTTTTGTCAGACTCGCTAGGGGTTAGTTATAACCACTAGGGGATTACGCGTATTCCTTTTGAAGCTGTCTGAACGCGTGTATAGCGATCAGTAACAGCCGATCAGTGGCAAAGGTGGTTTGGTGATTTCTCAGATGAGCATCACCATTCGTCTGGTTCGTAAATATTGTTCTGACCCATATGGATCTGCCTCCCTCTCCTCACTTGAGTTTTAGTGAGGGAAAGAGACAGATCTGTATAACATAATTTTTTAATTGTAATAAATTAAATAAAATGTTAAAAAATTGTGAGTCCCAAGGGCTTTTATAAAAGCCATACCCTTTGTATAGTGTAGTGTATTAACCCCTTCCCTGCCACTGATCACTGCACAGCAGAACATTTTTTCTTGTCTGTGCATTTTTAGGGGTTAATTTTTTTGTACAGTACTACAAAGGCTCTTATAAGAGCTATTAACCCCTTCCTTGCTCTACATGTTCAAATTCCAAGTTTGAAAATCAAAAAGGTCACCTCTCAAATGTAGCCTTTCAACACCCAACAAAGCTGACAAAGCTATGCATGGGTGGTATCCCTGTGCTCGGGAGATGTTGCTGAACATATATTGTGGTATTGTTTGTCAGTGACACATACCGAAATATGTGAATTTGTGTCTAAAGTACAATGTATGTGGGAAAAAATACACAATAAAATGACTACCACAAACTTTGACAAAGGCTGGTGGTAGAATTGGTGCATGGAAAGTGTTAAAATACCACCATTTAAAATAGCCTAGGGTGTCTACTTTTACAAAATATATACTTTTTGGGGTAAAATACACTGTCCTACTTTTAAAAAAAAGTCCCAAATGAAAGATGGGCTCAGGCTGGCTACACGTCAATATTCCAAGTTGAAAATGCGCACCTTCACAATGTGGCCCTTTTAGCCCCCAAACAACCCAACAAACCTATGCATGGGTGGTATCCCTGTACTCAGGAGATGTTGTTGAACACATATTGGGTTATTGTTTGGCAGTGACACATACCAAAATCTGTGAATTTATGTCTAAGATACAATATTTGTGAAAAAAAACATACAAAAATTACTACCACAAACTTTGACAAAGGCTGGTGGTAGAATTAGTGCATGGAAAGTGTTAAAATACCACCATTTGAAATAGCGTAGGGTGTCTACTTTTAAAAAATATATGGGTTAATGGTGTAAAATACACTGGCTGGTTTCAAATATGTCCCAAATGGGACATGGGTGCAGGCAGTCTGCATGTCAAAATTTCAATTTGGAAAACCAAAAACTGCACCTACCAAATTTGGCCTTTTACTCCCCAAACAACCCAACAAACCTATGCATGGGTGGTATCCCTGTACTCAAGAGATGTTGCTGAACACTTATTGGGGTGTTATTTGGCAGTGACACATACCAAAATCTGTGAATTCATGTCTGAAGTACAAGGTTTGTGGGGAAAAAAAACACAAAAAAATTACCACAAACTTTGACAAAGGCTGGTGGTAGAATTAGTGCATGGAAAGTGTAAAATTACCACCATTTGAGATAGCCTAGGGTGTCTACTTTTAAAAAATATATGGGTTGATGTGGTAAAATACACTGGCTGGTTTCAAATATGTCCCAAATGGGACATGGGTGCAGGCGGTCTGCATGTCAAAATTTCAATTTGGAAAACCAAAAACTGCACCTATCAAATTTGGCCTTTTACTCCCCAAACAACCCAACAAACCTATGCATGGGTGGTATCCCTGTACTCAAGAGATGTTGCTGAACACTTATTGGGGTGTTATTTGGCAGTGACACATACCAAAATCTGTGAATTCATGTCTGAAGTACAAGGTTTGTGAAAACAAAACACAAAAAAATTACTACCACAAACTTTGACAAAGGCTGGTGGTAGAATTAGTGCATGGAAAGTGTAAAAATACCACCATTTGAGATAGCCTAGGGTGTCTACTTTTAAAAAATATATGGGTTGATGTGGTAAAATACACTGGCTGGTTTCAAATATGTCCCAAATGGGACATGGGTGCAGGCTGTCTGCATGTCAAAATTTCAAATTGGAAAACCAAAAACTTCACCTCCTAAATTTGGCCTTTTACCCCCAAACAATCCAACAAACCTATGCATGGGGGGTATCCCTTTACTCAAGAGATGTTGCTGAACACTTATTGGGGTGTTATTTGGCAGTGACACATACCAAAATCTGTAAATTCATGTCTGAAGTACAAGGTTTGTGAAAAAAAAAACACAAAAAAATTACTACCACAAACTTTGACAAAGGCTGGTGGTAGAATTAGTGCATGGAAAGTGTTAAAATACCACCATTTGAGATAGCCTAGGGTGTCTACTTTAAAAAAATATATGGGTTGATGGGGTAAAATACACTGGCTGGTTTCAAATATGTCCCAAATGGGACATGGGTGCAGGCTGTCTGCATGTAAAAATTTCAAGTTGGAAAACAAAAAACTGCACCTCACAAATTTGGCATTTTAGCCCCCAAACAACCCAACAAACCTATGCATGGGTAGTATCCCTGTACTCAGGAGAAATAGTAGAATCTATTTAGCATGTTTTTTCGTTCGCTATTGTCGATGAGGAGAAGTTGTTTCAAATAAAAGTCAGGAAATTTGTGTATTTTCTTTTTTTTTACCATATTTTATTTTTTTAATAATATGATAAGATATGATCAAAAATATGGCATCCATAGAAAGCCCTTTTTGTCCCGATAAAAACAATATATAATATGTGTGGGTACAGCAAATGACGAAGAAGAAAATTACTGCTAAACACAAACAGCACAGAAATGTTAAAATAGCCATTGTCCAGAAAGGACAAAAATGTTTCAAAGGCTCTGTCCTTAAGGGGTTAATTTGAATGGAGATTGCAAGCCAAATCTTCTTGTCCAACATCAGTGCTTTGACCTCACAAATGCTCTACTGGGTAAATGGGCAAAAATCCACACAGAAACACTCCAACATTATGTGGTAAGCCTTCCCAGAAGACTGGAAGCTAATCTAGCTGCAAAGTGAGGACCAACTACATATTAATGTCTGCGCATTTAGAATTAAGTGTCATAAAAGTCCCTGTTGGTGTAATGGTCAGGAGTCCCAGTATTGTTGTCCATATAGTGTTTATCTTGGTAAATAAAAAAATATTTTCAGCTTCTGTGCAGATCCCAAAGCAGTAAGTAATTGCTTATGAACATGTGTATTTTTTTTAGAGTCACTGCTGGTTTAAAGTCAATCAATCCAATGAGTATAAGTGTTATAGATCATTGGTTCCCATCTCAGTCCTCAAGGCCCACCTAACAGTCCAGGATTTAGGGATTACCCAGTTGTGTCTAAGGTGTTTACTTTTAGACCCAACTGGGTAATCCCTATATCCTGGACTATTGGGTGAGCATTAAGGACTGTGTAGGAGAACCAGTGTTATAGATTACTATTGAAATGTTCAGTTCATCTAAAATACATGTTTTGTCTCTATGGGAGCAATATCCCTTTAGGAAACACCACATTTTGATGCTATATGATGTAACTGTTGCCCTTACAGGTCCCCAGAGAACTTTGGTATACGTCTTCAAAGAAAACTAAGTTTCTCATATAGATTGAGTAAGAGGTATGGGAATAACCCTAGGAAGTATCAAATAATGATTTCAAACATATACTTCCATACAACCCTTAATGAGATGATACACGATCTTGTGCATGAAAGGCTTCAACATATTACTATGTACACATATAGAATATATTGTAAATAGAAAGGATATAGAATATAAGGTGATTGAATAAAGTTGAAAGAAAATATTTTCCATAAGGGCATACATCCGAAACATTCTCCACGTGGCATAATAGAGTGCATAAATATATAATATTAGGAAAATGCCTCAATTGCAAAAAGAATGGGAACATTTGAATACAAAATGAATATCTAAAACTTCTATTAGACTCAATACATAAAACTATATTCTCACTGTTTCTTTTCCTACCCTAAAAACAAGGTTTGTCACTAAACACTGTAACCAGCCCAACTGTATAAATATGGTATTGCAAGTCACAAAATCTGTTGCAAATGATCTGTTCTGCTGGTAAACGAAAAAAAATACACCATAAAGAGGATTAGAGTATTAGCAGTGGCATACTAAGGGGGGGGCGGGGGGGCGGCCCGCCCCGGGTGCCACTGAGTAGGGGGGTGCCACCGGTGCTGTTCAGGCGGCCGAATCCCCTGGATGCGGCCGCCGGGTTTAAAAAAATAAATAAAAAATCACAGCGACCGGATGTGACGATACGTCACATCCGGCGACTGTGTTTCCCTCCTCCGTGCAGGAGGGAAGAGAAGACTGCACGGAGGAGGCGTCGGGGTCCACAGACAGACCTGCTTCGGTAAGTGATGGGGAAGGGGGGGAGGAGGGTGGGTTTAAACGAGCACAATATTCCTGGGCTCTGAGTTGCACACTATTACTGGGCAGTGACTGGCACAATATTACTGGGTACTGACTGGCATAATATTACTGGACTGTGACTGGCTTAATATTACTGGACTGTGACTGGCATAATATTACTGGGCACTGACTGGAATAATATTACTGGGCACTGACTGGCTTAATATTACTGGACTGTGACTGGCTTAATATTACTGGACTGTGACTGGCATAATATTACTGGGCACTGACTGGCATAATATTACTAGACTGTGACTGGCATAATATTACTAGACTGTGACTGGCATAATATTACTGGACTGTGACTGGCATAATATTACTGGGCACTGACTGGCATAATATTACTGGACTGTGACTGGCATAATATTACTGGGCACTGACTGGCATAATATTACTGGGCACTGACTGGCACTATATTACTGGGCACTGACTGGCATAATATTACTGGGCACTGACTGGCACTATATTACTGGGCATCTGACTGGCACAATATTACCGGGCTCTGGCTGGCACTATATTACTGGGCTCTGGCTGGCACTATATTACTGGGTATCTGACTGGCACTATATTACTGGGCTCTGGCTGGCACTATATTACTGGGCACTGATTGGCACACTATTAGTGGGCACTGATTGGCACACTATTAGTGGGCACTGATTGGCACACTATTACTGGGCACAGACTGGCACACTATTACTGGGCACTGACTGGCACACTATTACTGGGCACTGACTGGCAATATATTACTGGGCACTGACTGGCAATATATTACTGGGCTCTGAGTGGCACAATATTACTGGGCACTGACTGGCACAATATTACTGGGCACTGACTGGCACACTATTGCTGGGCACTGACTGGCATAATATTACTGGGCTCTGACTGGCATAATATTACTGGGTTCTGAGTGGCACACTATTACTGGGTTCTGACTGGCACAATATTACAGGCATCTGAATGGCACACTATTACTGGGCTCTCACTGACACAATATTCCTGGTATCTGACTGGCACAATATTACTGGGCTCTGAGTGGCACAATATTACTGGTATCTGGCACAATATTCCTGGTATCTGACTGGCACAATATTACTGGTATCTGACTGGCACAATATTACTGGTATCTGACTGGCACACTATTCCTGGTATCTATAATTGTACAATTTTCAAACATTGAAAATATTGTGGTTGTTTTCTTACATTTTTATTATTGGGGGGGGGGGGGGGTGCCACACTCAGGGTCCGCCCCGGGTGCCAAATGCTCTAGGTACGCCCCTGAGTATTAGACCTATATGTGGAGCGCAAAAAACGTAACGTCAATCTAGGTAATCTAATATGCAAATTTAGTTGTATTCGTCTGAATGAGATTTATGACCCAGATTTGGAAAACAAGTTGTACCATATAGCGTGGTAAATTCCAAGTCCTTGGAGAGTTAAAATAAAATCCTTCACAGAATGGCTTCAACTACTGCAAAGTAATACACAGAAATAAGCAATATAGGGAAAAAAATGACCTGGCTCACAATCTCTATTCCATTTCATCCCAAAGGGGTTGCATGAGGTTAGGGCTCTGTGTGGGCCAGTCAAGTTCTTCTACACACAACTCATCTAACCATATCTTTATGAACCTTGCTTTGTGCACTGGGGCACAATCAGGTGCGAGTAGAAAAGGGCAAACTGTTCCCACAAAGTTGAAAGCATATCATTGTCAAAAATGTCTTGGTATGCTGAAGCATGAAGATTTACCTTCACTGGATGTAAGGGATCCAGCCCAACCCCTGAAAAAAAACAGCCCTATACCATTATACCTCCTCCACCAAACTGTACAGTTGGCATGGTGCAGTCAGACAGGTAACATTTTCCTGGCACCCTGCCAAACAGTGAAGCGGGATTCATCACCAAATGGAACTCGTTTCCGCTGCTCCAGAGTCAAGTGGCACCATGCTTTACACCACTCAATCCGACACTTGCACTGTAGTTGTTATTGCGGTCGGCGCCCATTTGAAAGAAAAGGACGTTTTAAAAGTGTGGGAGGTAGTGAGACATTCAAGGCTTCTGATTTGGATATTTTCACTTTGAGGTCTGATAGTTAGCTGTACTCTGATTTCTTTCATTATGCTAGGTAGGGAAAGTTGAGTTTGTGTTACTAAAAATAATAGGTCGTCAGTATAGACTGCTACTTTTTTGGTGATGGGGGCCAATTTCTATGCTGTAGATTGTCAGATTTTTATGAATTTCTGCTAATTAGGGGCTCTGGTGTTAATACAAATTGTAGTGGGGAGGGGGAGCACCCCTGCCTCATCCCGTTCGACAGGATGACACACCAGATAAGTTGCCATTTATTTGTATTCGGGCTGAGGGGGTGTGAAAGAGTGCTGCAATCCAATTACCATGGTACATGGAATCCCCTAGGCCTATGTGTTCCAAGTTAGCCCGTAGAAAGGACCAGTTCCCCCGTCAAACGTTTTCTCTGCATCAGTTGACAATATCATTGCTATTTTCAAGTAGTAAAAGGATAAAATCTTACAGGAGGAAGCCAAATGTTCCCTGGAGCCCCGAATAATTACAATATATACAAAAAATTATCGATAAATTGTCAGGGTGAATGAAGTTACATGCAGGTGCTTCGTTGCCACATCATCTGTTGGTGTGGATCTCTGGGAGTGAAAGCCCTGTGATACATAGTTCAGTTCAAGTTCACCAAGTTTACATTCCTGGGCCTCTGGTATCAGGAGCTTTGGATTAACACTTTTTTTCCCCTCATGAATTGTTCAGAATCAGACTATGTACATGTAGGTTACCGGTGAGTAAAGTTGGTCTTAGACAAGTCTGGTGAGAGTTGATGTTACCGATGGCTGAGGGTTATGGTGGTGCCTCTTAATTGTTCCTATGGACCATGTACGAAATATATTTGTGAATGAATGTTGCAACCCCAAATTGGCCCTCAAGACCTTGAATGATGTTAGTGAGTGGGTAACATCTCGAGAGCCATTGGTGGAAGTAGTGGGGGTATGGTAAGAGTGTAAAATGTGTAGAAATGGGTTAGATATGTCCCTAGACTCTACGTACAAATCTGATCAGGATAGAATTTCATGCGGCCAGCGATGCACAGCACCTGCCTTGAAAAATCTGTTTAGCCTTGTTGGCTCTCTGTGTTTTTGTCCCGGTCTCCATTTGGCAGCTCCATTCCTTCCACCAGGTGAATCATGCGCCTAAGTTTGTGCTGTGGCCAAGGTAGCCAAGGTTACGCATGTAGCATCGGGTGATAGTTTTGCCTTGAAGGAAAGCTACAGAAAATTCAGGGGGATGGTGTTTAAAGGCTTCACAGAGATCTTTTTTATGTCTTCAGGGTTCTTTACTGTGAAAGAGATCAAGTCCTTCTGGAGGGTGAGTGCTAGGGTAATCCCCCAGCTTTATGGAAGGTTGTCGTGCCTTAGTATATCATTCAGTAGTTATAATATTTTGCTAAGCGTAGGGTGGCCCAACCAATATCCAGCATAATTTATACTTGGGTGTCTTTGTGATAGACTGCATTCGCACATTTCGCTGTATATCCTATTTTGTAGAGTAATTGTGGATGCAACATATGATGTCGCGGGTAATTGGATTTGATCTGTCTTTATCTCTCAAGGCTCTATGGGCCCTGTCAAGGTTGGAAAAGGTCACAGGTTCACCAGTTTTTTTAAGTCTTAGGGGCCTTCTGAATCGGGTACACCCCTAACCCTCAGGTTATTGCGCCGAGCCCTGTTTTCAATGTCAATCAGGTGCAAGGAAAGTTGCGTAGTTAACTTGCATTGCTCTTCAGCTTTTGATCCTTCTTTGCCGTGTCGCATTGATGAGGTTTGTTCATGTTCAACTGAATGAGGAGCCTTTTTAAAAAAAATAAAAAAAAAACTACAGCTGTTCTTTAAGAGCAACAGAACTCCTGTTATAACTTAAAGTCCACACAATGTATTCTATTGCAGTAGCACAGGAAGTGACCAAATGAAACAAAACTTTATATGCTCAGTGTCTATATAATCAGTGTTGCCGCACCTGCAGTAAACTGGGGAGGGCTTGAGTCAAATATAAAAAATGTGATTTATGAATGTCTGCATAAAACTGTACAAGCAATAATCTTCATCTTGCACAAAAGTGAGTTTGGGGACTAGACTGTCCCTTTAACAAAGTGCATAATTTTACATTTAATAACGTATTGAAACACATCTGCAAATTAACTGGCCACTCTCCCAGTTTATCCAAATCTCCATTCAAAGGACAACTGTCATGCCAAAAGTAATTATCTGAAATAATCAAATAAGCCATTAATTTCGTTGACTAAACATTTTCATCATAGTTTTAGTCAACTGCATGTTCAACAGCTGGCAGATGGACCCGGCTTTTAGTCACAGCCGCCGGAAATGACAGCATGTCATATACGGTGGCTGTATTGTCTGCACGCAACCCTGTGGAGGAGATAGCCGATGAGCAACATCCAGGTAAGTACTGGGGAGGAGGGGGGATTGTGGGCTATTAATGGACAAATTATGAGTGGGCTATTATGCAGATTTTTTTTCAGTAAGGGGCCCTGGAATTTCTGATGGCGCCCCTGTAATACAAAACTGAATAAAAACAAAGTTAAAAGGACTAAAACTATAAAACTCCATTGCAATTTTCATCAACTGACTAAAATGTTAGGGAGGAACTTTTGCATTTAACTGTTTGGACTTCTGGTTCCCATGGATCTCTGCCAAAGCCCAGTGCCCTGACTCTATCTGCATCTGGATTGGCCGAGGCACGGGCTCCCTGGAACTATGCCCTGCAAACTGCAGAGGAAGAGGATACTCCTCCATCAGATTTGCCTGGTACTGTCACATGATTGTTTCCAATCCCATCTCCCTAGCAAGTTAACTTAACACTCTATAACAGCCGCCTTCCCAGACTTGTTCCCTCCCTCACTACTGGAGATTTAGTCAACTAAAATCTACTGGAGATTTAGTCAACTAAAACAGTTCAGATCACTAAAATACAACTAAACTAAAATGGCATTTTAGTCAAAAGACTATGACTAAAACTAAATTAAAATTTGCTGTAAAAATTAACACTGGCTCCCAGCCTTGATAATATTGGAGGCTTCCTCTATCGTAGTCTCAGCTGCCGGACACTCTAAAGCCAGGTGTTCCACTGTACATTAACTTCTTTTAGGAGGGAGGAAGAGACAGCTGTATAAGGAACTGTCTGCTGGCCACAATGCATCTTCCAAATGTTAATCCATTTTAATGTGCTTTCTATGTATATTGAAAAAGAGTTATGTAAGTAGCTTACATAATTTTGCGGGAACATTATGGGGTGTACTCAATATGCACCGACATTCGGTCCTGAAATGGTGCCTCCAAATTTCAGAATGATTTAGGACAAATCAGGAACTGAATTACGAGGTACCCAATATGCACTGATGTGATATATCTAAATAGTGTACAAACTGATTTAGCTTTTAGATCTGAATACAGCCGAAATATGCTCAAACTAAAGTGGAATCCTCAAAGTGGCCTCACCTGACAGTGGGGGTCCCGCTGCAAGTCCCTGGTAGTCGCACACGATGAGCTTTTTAATGTAGGACGTTGCATGGAACGTCCTACAAGCAGGAAGGGGTTAAGGACCAAAAGCACTAGTTGGTGAGGCCCCAGTCACAAGTGATCAGAAGCTAGGGACACAGTGGCAGAGACCTGATCAGGGAATTTAAAAACCCTGTGGGTCCCTACTGAAACATCACAAGACATTGCCACATGAATCATGGTGTCACTGAGGCATGTCCAAACCTACACGCATGCAGCAATTTGATTAAATCTAATCAGCACCTGTTCAGAGGATGCTATCAATTACTTATATGTTTAACATTTACATGCTCCCCTGCAGAATGTAGAATACATGTGTGTTCAGGGAGAAATAATCAAGAAGGTGATACATGGCAAGAACTTGATTGATTAACTGATTTCCCTCTGAACACCGGTGAATTATAGATCCTGCAGGACAGCATGTAAAGTGTCTCTCAAAAATAATAATTAAATCATCATAGTAATCATCTAATAGGG
The DNA here is from genome assembly GCA_036172795.1 of Pelodytes ibericus. Lineage (NCBI taxonomy): Eukaryota > Metazoa > Chordata > Amphibia > Anura > Pelodytidae > Pelodytes > Pelodytes ibericus. Next base: position 55,475,893 of record CM069861.1, on the reverse strand, counting down.
AATTGGCATGAAAACAGTAGCAATTAAGAAAATGTGGCTGAAAGGGATGGCTGCTTCGGTTATTGCTGATATAATAGGGGCAAAACAATTCTTGAAATTGCCCTATAAAAATAGTAAATTAATGCATTACAGACAACTAACATTTTATGCAAAAAAGAATAAATTCTGGCTCTTGATCTATTAAAAAAGCAGCATTAAATGTGTGTTTCTCTGTGCACACGTGAATGAAAAAGAGCAAACAAAAACAGGAGTGGTAGTTGCACTAAATAAACCCCACCAACAAAAGGTGAAACAAAACGGTATACTTCAAAGTGTAAAATTTTAATATAAAAACAATAGTATATTAGATATCAGTTGCAAGGTAAACAGCACAGCAGGAGGAAGCCTAGTAACAGGCGAAACGCGTAGTGTGACTACCTATTCTTTTTCGGCTTCATTACGGACTTTTTATCTTGCATTTATCCTGATACCTGTTGATTTTTACTTACCACTGTGCAGCTTCAGACTGTCAGATTCCCTCTACGGAAAACTGCTGCGCTGTTTACCTTGCAACTGATTTGTAAGATACTATTGTTTTTATATTAAAATTTTGCACTTTGAAGTATACTTACTCTATCTCCTATTAATCTCCTACTACTTATGACCATCCGATGAGTAGGAGAGGAGGCATCTAACAAAAATAGAAGAGCTCTATGCACCTGCCAGCTTTGTGAGTGCTATAATCTACACTACACCACCTTACATTTGTTAAGGTGGATTACACTTTGGTCTTTGTCTACTTCATTTTTTTTATACATATATTTTGAGACATTGAAGCCCACCCCCTATACTGGACAAATCTATGACGTACGTTTCAGTCAATTGCCATATTTCCTTTTGTTTCACCTTTTGTTGGTGGGGTTTACTTGGCGCACCTACCACTCCTGTTTTTGGGTTTTTGTTCACATTTTATGCAAGCCTTTTGAATTATTGAATAAGAATGACCACAGAAGAAAATATTCCTTAAGACAATACTTTTATTATTGACAGTATGACTGCATAATGACATATTAAGGCACAGGATATCGTTTAAAGTATATCAACTATAATATAGTTTAGCAGTCAATAGTATGTCTTCCCTGGGTTGCATAACAATATTACCCTTAATCCCATTTTATATTATGAGAGAAGTCTTATATTTGATTAGGATGTGTGTGTATTCACTAATGTAGTCTTATATCTTGGCAAATTATTTCAAAGAAAGTTATTTTTACAATACTCTTTTTATATCCATTCCATAAGCAATTTCATAGAGATTTTGGGGGGATTGGGGATTGTCTACAATATTATAATGTGTATTTATTTATATTTGTGTTCCTAATACATGTGAGATAATTAATACTGTTAATACCGTATCTACCTTTTTTTTTTTTCAAAGACTTACAATCCAGTATTTTGTCAAATTAGTTGAATTTATGAATGGGCTTTCTACATTTACAGTGAATTTTGGTGTGTTGAGAAAACAGCAGCAAAGCATTGCCCAAAAAAGACATTTGTTGAATTTTTCAAACTCTGCTGCTTTGGCCTAACTTTTGAAACTTGATTCAATTTACCAGTGAGGTTATATTTCACAACATTTAATAGCCTGTATCCTCCTTATATGATAGATAAGCAAAATAACTACCGTATTTATTCGAGTATAACGCGCAAAATTTTCTACCAAAAAAAGAAATCAAAGTTTGGGTGCGCGTTATAAACGAGGGCTGGGGTGGGGTGGCAGTGGCGGCCGGTCCATTGAGGGCGCAGGTGAATTGTGAGTTCGCACTGCGCCTTTTCCGGGCTGCAGCCGCTCACTGTACGTGAGGGCGAAGAAAAAAAAACGTCCCCTCGTCGCGTACAGTGGGCGGCCCGAACTGGGGGTGAGAATTCTTATCCGTTGTATGGTCGCCGCTTCATTTCCTCGCCTCGCCCACACGTTACGGTAAGCATTGCTTTTGTACAATTCAGTGTTTTGAGTACCGTAATTCAGTGTTCTTCATATTTTAATTGATATACTGGTACCCGTTAGATGGCAACTCAGGGTATCAAGAGAAAACGTTCTGCATATGACGCTTCATTCAAGCTCAAAGTTGTTGATCATGCTGAAATTCACGGAAATCGAGCAGCTAGCCGAGAATTCACTGTACCAGAGACGAATGTTAGAGAATGGAGAAAACAGAAAGTTGTCCTGAAAGATATGAATAAAACAAAAAAAGCACAACGAAGGAGACAAGCCATGTACCCAGACATGGAGAAGGAACTTTATGAATGGATCATTGACCAAAGAAGTAGTGGGTACATCGTCACCTCACTCCACATTAGACTTCAAGCCCAAAAGTTTTGCAAAGATTCAAACTTCAAAGCCTCTAATGGATGGACACAAAAGTTTATGAAAAGGCATGGACTTGCAATACGCAAGAGAACAAAGATAGCACAGAAGCTGCCTAATGATTTAGAAGAGAAGATCGCTTCATTCCATACCTTTATAATCAACCAACGCAAGCAGATTAATTTTGAACTTTCACAGATAGGCAATATGGATGAGACCCCCATGTGTTTTGACCTACCAGGCAACAGGACAATTGACAGCAAAGGGAAGCACACAGTCCAGATTAGAACCACAGGCCATGAGAAAACTAATTTTACCGTTGTGTTATCCTGTATGGCAGACGGTTTTAAACTTAAACCAATGGTGATTTTTAAGAGAAAGACTATTCCAAAAGGAGTTACATTTCCACCAGGTGTCGTGATCCATTGTCATCCTAAAGGATGGATGGATGAAAAGGGCATCATTTTATGGTTAAATAAAGTTTGGAATACTAGACCAGGCGCACTACTGAAGAAATCCATGCTTGTATGGGACCAGTTCCGCTCACACCTGACAGACACTGTGAAGGACAAACTGAAGAGTCTAAAAACATTTCAAGCTGTGATTCCAGGTGGACTAACCTCTATTCTTCAGCCACTTGATGTCGTTTTAAACAAACCCTTCAAAGACAGAGTCAGGGAAAAGTGGATTACCTGGATGAAATCCGACGACAAAGAATTGACTGCAAAAGGAAACCTCAAGAAACCTGGCCTATCTCTCGTGACATCCTGGGTTAAAACATCATGGGAAGACATACCAAAAGAAATGATCATCAAGAGTTTTTTGAAGACAGGCATCAGCAATAAAATGGACGGCACAGAAGACGACCTGCTGTGGAATTCAGACTCAGAAGAAAGCGAAGAAACTGGAGAAACAGATGTTCCTGCCAACTGGGACACTGATGAAAAATTAACTCGAGAAGAATGGGAACAACTCTTTAGTGTATCTGATGATGAATCTGACTTTGAAGCATTTTAAAAAAATATTGTTACCGGTAATTTTATTTCGGTATTGTGTTTATACCAGTTTACGTTGTCAATACATGATTTTTATCATGGCCGCAAGTGTTCAACAACGTTTTTTTGTCAATTACAATGCTTGGTGTGAAACAATTTTATACCGATTTTTAATCGAAAATTAGGGGTGCGCGTTATACACGTGTGCGCGTTATACTCGAATAAATACGGTATATATTTTGTTGTTATCATTCTATGGCAAAAATAGTCCATGAATTTTTTATTTTCAGAAAAAAGTTCCTTATTATGAACATTATTTAATTTAATATTTCCTATGTTGATTATGTTTTAAAGTCTTAGATATGCAGGATAACATATGAAAAAAAATCAGTTTTATACAACAAATGCAGCATTAAGTTCCCCTATATATTTTGTCTATTAAATGTCATCTCTATGAGAAAAGGTGTGATAAATATAATTTGGATGAATCATCCATCAAGAATCTGCATCATTATAGTTAGCAGGTCATTTGTCCAACTGTTAATAAAATCTGGTTCAGTATTTTTGCTGAATTTAATCCCTATTTAATAATAATTATGTGGTGTGTGCATATATGCTTATATATACATATATCCATACACACATATACAGACCCACTATCCATTGAGCGTTATTAATCAAGATCAGTTCTGGTAAAGGTCCTGAATCTTGTCCAGCATTCCTTTTGTGTTTATCCCATTCATTAAAAGAACACTTGGTAAAGAAGTTTAATTATATACATTTACTGATTGTTTGGTTAGCACACATTATACAGGACCAATCCATTTGGTTGAATTTCACATCCCATCATTTTTAAAACACTGATATATACCACAAGCATGTTATGGTCTTTTGGGGTAATTCTTTAGTGTGGACTAAATCTACATTACAGCAGTGTAATGAAGGTTATATAGTTTGTGTATAAAGCAATGAGTATAAAATTTAACCGATTTGTCTCTGATTTGGGGATCTGTTTGATGAAAAATAGATAAACAATGTACACATTTATTATGATTCACAACAGGCTGGAAATATGGAATATAATACTTTAACATATTTTGGACAGATGCAACTGATTGCAAGCATTTGTAGATTTGGCTCGCAAATGTATTTCTTCACTCTGTTCACTGTACCTAAAAAATATAAAATGAAACAATTAGAAAAGGTTTAAAATTGCATTAGTCACAGCTTATCATACAGTTACAACCAAAGTATGAACTTCTTTATGAAATGGAGGAACAACTTTCATAGGTTAACAAGTGGATGAGATAACACCATCTTGCACAGTAAAACACGAAAGGGGAATAATAGAAGCAGTTTAGTTTAACAACTGCTAGTACATGAAACATTTCAAATCATGTCTCTGTTCTTGGTGCTTGGAATCCAGTGAGCATTCAAACCATGGTAACTGACCAAACATAATCACATAAAAGCATAATATTGACAGTCCCCTACAAATTACAGTTGTTCAAAAGCAATAATAGGCAGTACCCATTAATATGTAGTTGAAATTATTTAAATGTTTTCTTTTTTATAAGCTAGATTTAACGTGAAGCATAGATTCAGTCAGTAAGGAAAAGTATAGCTTTTTTGAATAATAAATGATGTCCAATTTTTTAAAACACTCAATTAAAACGCAAATTTATATATTGCACTAATGTGTACTATTTGAAAAACTAGTGGGTTTCCATCTCACAGAGCATCTCTCAGGACTAGCAGAGAGAGACGGTCCAGCGACAACAGGTGCTACACAGCCAGTAGCAGGAGAGAAGGTGCAGGAGTTGTGTTTAGATCATAGATGCTGGATGCCAGTTAGCACTGCCAAGTCACAGAGCAGCAGCTTGCTTCATAGGAACCTGGAAGTCTCTACAAGACTATTAAATGTGAATTACTTCTGAACAATACCACATAAGATTTTCCTTTATGCCATTGCAATCTTTAATATAAAAAGAGCACTTTTAATAAGATCAACTATATTTGTGAAAGTTATGGGACTTGATGTATTTTATTTCGTTGAAAGATTGCATTTTATTGGACGTAGGAGGCTGCCATTTGTTTCAACCAAAAAGTAGACTCATTACCCTGCTAGGTCTTTTTAGATCTCAGAAAGTCATAAATTAAATATATGTATTTGTTAATTCCCTAATGTACTTTCCTAACACCACTACTGGATCAATGAAAATACTACCGTATTAACAATTGTCTCAACTACTCAGAGGCGTAACTAGAAACCACCGAGCCCCGGTGCAAAAATTGCGCCGGGGCCCCCCGACCCGAACATGTAACTCCACCCCAGAAATGCCACTTACATGCCTCCCAAATGTGCTTTGTGCCTGGCCTTGTCTTATATCTAGGATAGCCTTATACCTATCCCATGCATCCTTATACTCCTTCACTGTATTAATCTCTACCATTTCTGCTGGAAGACTATTCCATGCATCCACTACCCTCTCAGAAAGTAATACTTCCATTAATCCCTGGCCTCATCTTATATCTAGAAAAACCTTATGCGTACACTCCTTCACTGTATTAAGCTCTACCACTTCTGCTGAAAGGCTATCCCATGCATCCACTACCCTTTCAGTAAAGTAATATTTTCATTAGTCCCTGGCCTTCTCTTATATCAAGGATAGCCTTATGCTTATCCCATGCATGCTTAAACTCCTTCATATATTAACCTCTCATCCACCACCCTCTCAGTAAAGTAATATTACTTTTCTGGATGCACAAAAAAAAATATGTTAAATTATTTCCAGCCTTTTCAAAAGCTTGAGGTGGACCCCGAATATATGTATATAACTAGCTGCATGTATAATTATATGAACTTTTTAATATTATATTCAACTATTTACATATGTAATGAAAATGTTATTGAAAAATTGTTAATTTCTTATTTTTATTACGTTTCCCTGCACCTAAAGGTCTTAACACAGCACTATACAGTACCCACAGCACTTGGCTTGTACTCATATTGCACCCACACGATTTGGCATGCCGCAGTATAAATTTGCCCGCCAGAACATACCACAGTGTCACTTTGTTCCACTGAACTGCCCCTGCAGAACGTGCCACAGTGTCACTTTCCCCCATAGTACATGTTATTTTGCCCCACAGAACATGCCACAGTGTCCCTTTTACCCCATAGTACATGTTATTTTGCCCCACAGAACATGCCACAGTATCAATTTGGCCACAGCCAATTTGCCCATTATGCCACGATTGCCAATATGCCACAGCCAATTTTATTTTGCAGATTTGCCAGTTATTTGCTCATTTACCAGTGTTAATTTGGCCATTTGCCAGGTATTTGCCTCTGTTATTTTGCCCATTTGCCAGTGTTATTCTGCCCATAATTTGCCAGTTATGTGCCCATTTACCAGTTTTATTTTGCTCATTTGCCAGTCATTTGCTTATTTGCCAGTTATTTGCCAGTGTTATGTGCCCATTTGCCAGTGTTATTTGCCCATTTGCCAGTTATGTGCCCATTTGCCAGTTATGTGCCCATTTGCCAGTTATTTGCCTGTTATGTGCCCATTTGCCAGTGTTATTTGCCTATTTGATAGTTATGTGCCCATTTGCCAGTATTATGTGCCCATTTGCCAATTGTGCCCATTTGCCAGTGTTATGTGCCCATTTTCCAGTGTTATGTGCCCATTTGCCAGTGTGTTGTGCCCATTTGCCAGTGTTATGTTTGCCAGGAAATACAGCCACCGGAAGTGATGTTTCCGGTGGCTGTGATGAAAAGCCGGGGCGATGGATGCGGATCTCACGTCTGCTTCCCGAGAGTGACTGTCACACGGGTAGCGGGGGCCCACGGGGCAGCTGCCTTGGGCCCCAAGAATGAATGGGCCCTGGGCAGCTGCCCCGTTTGCCCGCACATTTTTTTTTTTGTGTGTGCAGGGGTCGCAGGGTGGCCGGGCCCCTGGAGTGGCAGTTGCGACCCCTGCACCAGTGGTAGGTACGCCACTGCAACTACTGTAACATTCTTCCAATCCATCATTCCACTAAACTCTTTCATAGAAACACAGAATGTGTCTGCAGATAAGAATAACTCAGTCCATCTAGTCTGCTCAGTTTGGAATAAATAAATAAATATATGACTACATTCATCAGCCCCTGGCCGTATATTGTGTCTGGGATAGTTTTATTCCTATCCCATGCATACTTAAACCCTGCACTGTTTTAACCTGTGCCATATATGATAGGCTGTTCCATGCATCCACTACCCTCTCAGTAAAGTAATACTTCCTGATATTACCTTTATATCTTTGCCCCTCTAGTTTAAGACTGTCATTCTGTCATAGTTGTTTTAACTTTTAAATATACTCTCCTCCTTTACTGTGTTGATTCCCTCTTTCTACTGCTATTTCTCTATGCTTTCAATTGCAATCCAGTGTAAATGCTGTGTCGAATCTTATTTGTCTTTCAATAATTATTAGTCTTCTATAAATATACGATCACACACTCATGAAACAAATGAGCTCATAGGCAAATAATATGCAGCATTCCTCTTCCATGTCACAATGGACTTTGAACTCACATCAGGAAAGTTGTTTTGCTTCTACAGATGTCAGATGTCTGTATCTGTAAATTCACAGAATGAGACCAACTTTTAGATAATTGTTTACATTTTAGCTGGAGCTGCCACTAGATGTGCCTGCTGTCCTCAATGTGCAATATGCTACAACAGGATTGTTCTAAAGATAGACTATAATATTTAGTTACGGAAAGATCTGTTCATGAAAGTGATTAGATTTGCATATACTTACCTAGAACAGCTTTTCATAGCAACTCTCACAGTGCACCACATTCCGGTGAATAAATATGCTGTCAAGCAAATCTCCCATTTGCTTGCTGCAAATGCCACACTAAAGAAAAATACAACAGAAATTGATGTGAAAATTCTGAATGTTGGTCAACTATTTGGACGTTTGTTCATGTCTGGCAATTAAACCCTTCTGGGAGTCTATTATACAAACAATCAAGAAAGCTGATAACCCTGATCTCCCAACAGACATTGACTATACTGATTCACCACTCTAAACTCTCTGTAGGAGTATACAAAAGACTGTTTACAATTTCACCTTTTAAACACAGTTTGGCAAGACCACCTCAGCCAGTACCCACTTTGCATAAACAGGACATGCCCCATCAAACACATCGTACCTCCCCAAAACATACCCTATCATCAACACTGCAAACCAAAGACCCCAGCCAGCACTCACAGCTCCCTGGTGTCTAGTGGCAGGTAGCATCGTGTCAGTGTGCAGCCGAGGCACATAGACATTCTACCATGCTGCCTCTCACGCTGAAAGCATTAACTTTAATTTTTTTTTAATAGGTCCTTTAATAGACGATACTGTATAATACATAATAATAATTCCTAAGCAAATTCCAAATATCACAGTTTACATTCATTACCTTAAAGCAATATTCATGGCAGTAAATATCAAGATGCTCTAGGATGATCTTTGCACAATCCTTTATTTCACGTCCACAATAATTACAGGGACCTTCATCGGACCTAAAACCCCCCAAAAAGAAAACCTTATTATGGCTTGGATATTAACAGTGTAGTTATCCAGTTATACTTTAGACTGTAAAAGACTTTGGACAAGATATATACATATTTTGTACACTTTAGTAGTGTTCTTTGTGACAAGGTTGCTTTATCTACCTGAGATTCAATACTCCATTTTGCCTATAGAATTATTCTGTTATTTAATGCATGATTTAGGCTCGTCTATATGTCACATTAAATAAAGTGCTTCCAAAAGACAATAAACCATAATGTAACAGTAGCATTTACTGATTACACATTCAGTAAATAGTTGGATATGAATATACCTTTTGGGGACACTGCTGAAATTGTAACTTGCGCTGCTATAGGATATTCTTTCTGGGTCCTTGGGAAATTCTTGAAGGTTACTGCAAAGAAGAAAAAAAAAGTAAAACTTTTAAAACATATTTGACTTACTTTAACAGAACTTTACCTGGAACTAATGTTAAATAGAAACTAGTGTTCATGTCTTCATCAACTATTTCTGTGAGAAACTAAATGGATTTTGCTTCAGAGTTAAAGTGATGCACTCCCATTTAAACCAATAAAATTCCCCCGTTGAACTTTGCTGTAGCATTGCACTGAATGCATACTCACCTATTTGTGTATGTATGTGAGTGTTTCCAGATATTGCGAACATGGCAAATGTTACTGCATTACCATTGTGCTATTTCTTTTGGTTGCTTTAAAATTGTACCAGGTACAGTATGTTAACCAAAACGTCATCAAAGCATTACGCTATATGTATTCGTTTGATACCCCTGACTCTACTAAACAACATAATCAAGTATTTTTACTTGACATTTAAATGACATAAAATACCTCCAACCATGTGTAAAGGTAAATAGGAATCCACCAAATTTTGCCAAAATTCTTCTTGTTGCTTTGGACAATGTTAACATAGGCCTCTAGGTGGCAGATTATATCCATGAAATAGTAGGAGGCCTTTGCGTTTAATTATGCTAAGACAATGTATAGATCATTTTTTTTATCAATGTTTATCCTCTGCATATATAGTATAAACAATACTTTACTGTTTATTATATTAAGCATGTTTTTTTTTTTTTTTAAATGGTCATTTCATGGAATGATGAAGTCAAGAAAGAATAGAATATAGTTTTTCCTAAACAAACAGATTTTTACATGTAAAATGCCACTTACCCTGCATATGTTGGAGATTTTACACTTTCAGATGTGTTAACATATTCCTTTACAAAGAGGATTCCCTTGTTGCTAATCAAAAAAAAAAAAGAAAAAATAACAACCAATAATCACTTCTGGCTGTGATAAATAGATCAATCATACATTTCTATGGGCACACAAATTCTGCATAAAGCTGAATGCAAACAAAATGGCAGAGATATCTAAATTAGGGCAGAATTAAATTAATGCAACTACCTATTTTTCATTTAATCAGCAACTTCCAGCAAATTAACATTCATGCAATCAGAATAACACAACATTCGGATTTGGAGGGCCACATACCATTAATAAGGTTAAGCTGGGGGACTAAACATTATTGGCTAATACAAAATAAAAGGGTGTGTTTTTAGTAAGGTAACAGCCATACAGATCAGCCCGAGGGCCACATCTGGACAAAGGTTGGACATAAAAAAAACACAAAAATGTAAAGTGTTTTTTTCTTGCTCACCAAAGCATAATGGTCAGGGTTCTACCCTGACTCATGCATTTAAAAGTAAAAAAATGTTGTGCTTGTATCCCGCCTTCCTCCTCTAGAGGCCTCCCTACCTTTCTTTGCTTGTATTACGTCCCCTATGTTGGTGTCAGGTGGGCTTGTTACCTGCAGTTTATTGCAAACAGTGCTTTTGCACTGAATTCAGATGCCTGACTTCTGACAACTGCTTCTTCTGTTCCTGATCCTCTGTTAAAGCTCATTTCGAATTTCTACCCTGTCTAGGAACTGTGAAACTGAACACAACCAGGCTCAACGAGCTGGGGGAGGCTTTTCAGCATCTCCTGAGACCCTCTGGCTACAGCAGTATTCTCCATCTAAGTTGCTCCCTCTTAGGGCCCACTCCTGCTTTAGTCACCTTCTCTAGTGTGGTCCTGCTTCCTTCACCCTCTCAAGGGTGGTCCTGCTTCAGTCACCCTCTCTAGGGTGGTCATGTTTGAGTCACCCTTCTCAAGCCTCAGCCCTTATTTAACTCTCTCTACCCCTACCTCTGCTTTTTCTACAGTCCCTGCTAAACCCATTTGTTTATACTGCAGTTCCTACTCTAACCCTTTTCCTGTAATATCCCTTACTCTACTAAACAACATGATCAAATATTTTTTGTGCTAGCAACTGATGGAATTGTAAAAGTGATCATATGGTATATGTAGTCCAAGAGCTCATTATTAAAAGGACACCTGAGACATAAAATAACTTCAACTACGTGTAAAAGTAGATCAGAATACACAAAATGTTGCAACATTCTTGTTGTTGCGTTGGGAAATGTTAACAAAGCCCTCTAGGTGTCAGATGATTTCCATTAAATAATAATAGCAGCTGAACATGAGAAACATAAGAAGTGTTGAAGACTGGGGTGGATGCTAAAGTTTAGGTAGAATTATGTTGTGTGTGCTTATACCCAGAAGGTGTCGAATTGCTGCCCACATGTGCGCAATTGCATCAGCTCCTTCATGCGGATAGATGTACTCTATCCGCTCATGGCAATTATACTGTCTGTCATGGTAAGTGAATACACTCCTTAACATGCCTCCATAATCCCATTTAAAAAAACAAAAAAACATATAGGGCTTGCTTTCTTTTTCCTTTAACATATAAGAACCATCCATGATAAGGACACTCCTGCTACCAGGTGTCTGTGCTACCATCTGTTTCTCTATTATTCTTTTTCGTGTTTCTCATAAATTACTCTTGTTTTCTTCCTAGTAAAACTTTGACTTGTCTACTGAGTCTGAATCAGTGCAGCTTGTCGAATAACTCTGTTTTTAGTTTTTGTGGACATGAGCACAGAGAATTCTTATGAAGAAATCCTACTGGATACAACATATAATGAAACCTTACTTGGATGACTGATCATTTTGGCTGAGGTCTTCTGTTGAAGGACTCTCATAGCGAGTCTCCACAGTGGTAGTGGTGGTAATTCTTTCATGTGAACTAGACACAGTCCTGCAAATAAGACATATTTAGAGATTGTTGGCAGATAAGAATGTTTCAGCTGCTCTAGTCTGCAAATATCTACCTAATGTAAAATCCTCATACTTTATTTAGGCCCATCCAATGTATTCCTAAATTCCTTTGCTGTATTAATCTCTACCACTTCAGGCTGGTAGGCGCTGATACTTTTAAGACTCTGAAACATTCAGAGTACATCAGGGTCATATTGAAAGCCAAATTTCAAGCTACAAAATATTTCTCCAATGTGACCCTGTATAACCTCACAATTCTGTTATCATGGCCGATTACACACCGATTGTCAGGCACCGCTTCTGCAACCTGGATTCAGGTAATACTTAATAATTAATCATTATTTTCCACCCACTTCTCAACTTGTTTAGTTACAAAATAAAAACTACTTTCTATCACACCTCACCTTTTCTAAGTATGACATTATTTAAGCACAAATGATGTTAGAAAGATTGGATAAGCCTCAGGATAAACAGCTAGTATATTATTGCTTAACTGCAGATGACAGAAATATTTACTTTGATAAATGTGTTTGACATAGTAAAAAATAGTCTTATTGTCATTCTATAGAAGTCTAGTGTATACTGAATATCACCAGCATATTTTATAAATGAGTATATGTGGTAAAGGGCCTACCAGCATACAATATCTTTTTTAAATAATGTTTTCCAAAAATGTATCAGGTACAATATTACATCTCTATTTGACCAGGTTTCTTTGTCCAAAACAAAATTATTTTATCTTTATTGAGAATAAGTATAAATCAGCCAGTGAGAATGATCATGTTAGGAATTTTGGGGTTACTCAATCAAACTCAATGTATGAAGTGCAACCAGCCTGAAATAAATTATGAAATTAAATGACTATGCAAATTACTAAATACCTTGGGAGACATAACATAAATCCACACATATCCACATTAATGTGATTAATTGTTGGACCTACCTTGTTGACCTGGATTCTTTATTTTCTAAGTACTCTGTGTATGTTGGCTCTGTGGAGCGTGTTGTAGTTACAGTAGAGCGTGAGCTGCCCCTAAGGAAAAAAAAAAGAGACTAAATATAACAGTTGACAAAATACATGAACAATAATATAACTACATTTTTTTCTACAATGTCTACACAATAAATGTAGTATTTCCAGAAATATCATTAAGTGTGCCAATTGTTCCATATATTTTGTGTATTATTTGCTACAAGACCACCACCAATTCTTCAACCACCCTGGTGAGTGGGGGGCAGCCAGGGAAGTGCAACTCTAGGGAGGTGCTCACTGTCTGGGGAAAAAGAGGTAGAAGTCACCTACAGCAGGAGGATCACAACTCCATTAAAGCTAAGGCTCTGATTATGCAGAGTTAGTTGTGCAGGGGCTGCCTCAGATTCATGGGAATTGTGATTCCATGCTGTATGGAAGTTCAGGGGAGCAGATACAGAAAATACTACTGTACATACTGTGTGGATGTTAGATTATGCGGCTGTGTGTGTGATTATGTATGTGTGTATGTAACTATGTGAAGGAGATCTGTAATAAATTTTGAATATAATATTTTTTAACTGATGAGTTAAATATAATAATTAGATAATTATAGAGGGAGTTGATTGAAGTTATTATTTCCCCTTTATGCAATGCATTAGAGAGTTCGCAAAGATGCACATTTTTCTAATTTCCTATCAAATAATCTCTCTCTCTCTCTCTCTCTCTCTCTCTCTCTCTCTCTCTCTCTCTCTCTCTCTCTCTCTCTCTCTATTATTGCTATTGCTTGCCCTCACAGTCCAAGATGGTAAGTAATACCAGGTACTATCTTCTGTCTTTATTATTATAATAACAACCCACTAATAAAGTTCTTTAGGGGACTGAAACTTTGATCCAAAATAAAAAAAATAATACAGTTTAACCCTCCAAGTCATGTCAGTGCTCTATATATTTTTTGTTTTACTGTAATTGATAATCCATTATTCAATAAAGCGTAGATATGTGTTTTAATTATGCGTGGATCACGCTATTCAGAATATACACCAACATTTGAATTTATAATCAGACTTTGCTTGATTCTTTATTTGAGTGACATATTGGAATGTAGTGGGACAACCCGTTTTGCGAAATAGTAGCCAACGCCTCCTATCTGTTGACCACACCAATCTGGAGTATGTTGAGAATGTTGAGAAATCACCAATAATATGTGCAAACTATGCCCAACATGCAGCCCAAACCACCCCTCTTATAACAGGTTGAACCTCAGGTATGTGTCTTGGAGCCAAACTACGCCCATCTAAAAAATGTCACTGATAATTTTAAGGTTTTACCTAATCTAGTAACACACTTTGTGATCTCTTTAACAAACTATCAGTAAACTTTAAGGATTTAGGAGTTTATTCACTAAACAGTCAATTGAAAACAAGTCCAGTATGGTTAACTACAATGTGACCTGTTATTGAACTGCAAAAATCTGATATTAATTGTTGAGCTGGAAAAAAAATCTCCAACTTGCCCATCTGTCCAACTTAACACTGCTAGTGTCTTCTTCACAGAGATTGATAAGAGCAATATTTATAGACTTTCAACGGATGTTCTTGAGAAAGTTTAACTGAAAGTTAAACAACTAGTCAACAAGCAGTGGATAAAGTATCATTTTCTGTAAAACTGTACAAATTCAATAGCCTAAATTGTATTTACCTGGCAGGATTTGATTCCAGCATAGCTTCGTCTAGAATTTCAGGCACTCTGTATCTTGTCTCAGTTACCGTAGTGGTAGTATTTTCTGTACCACGGGGGCTAGGCCTGAAAGATAAAAATGGAATCTCATGTTTTAAGTAAAAATATGCTCTGTATGAAAAAGTGATTAAAGGGAAATATTATTTAAATATATTACAACATAAAAAAACATGCCATGCACTTTAATACGGTAACATTTTGGTAAGCAGTGGGTAAGGTAAGTTTGATCAATTATTTAATTTAAAGCTGATGAATATTATAGTTAATATTAATGGGTAAACTGCATTTAGATGTAATGTGAAAATGGGTCCATGGAATAGTTTTTGTATGTGTGGTGATTTGACTGCCCACACTCATGGCACTCAGGGGGTGTTTTATTTTACAGGTATGGGGGCTTTTTAGATCGTTTCACTCTACCTGGGCAAGGAAGAGGCGTGGGGGTAGGCAGGATATAATTAATTTTATTTATTGTGCTAGGAGCAATTATTAGTGAATATATTACTCAACCGGTAGGTCTATTAGACACACCCCTGGAAGCAAATCTCCTACTGCTAGTATCTTCCCTACATTATTAGTAACATCTTCAGTTTGAAATCGGATAAAAATATGTAAATATAAGCAGGGCAAGGCCAATTTATTACAAGTTTCACAATTTTGTCATTACTCCCTTTCTAGGTATGTTATAATGGGCATAACTAGACACATAACCAAATAAACATTTGACAGAATTAGGCTGAGTGGTTATTATATGCACTGAAATTTATTGGAGGTTGTACAAATAAATCTATAGAAAAAGTATTTCTTTACCTTGGAGAGCTGCTTCTCTCAGATGTTGATTCTGCTGATAATCCTGATTTTTCGTAGCGGGCCTCACTGGTTGTGGGATTAACACTCCTATTTCTGGAATCTGAGACTAATCTGGTAAAAGGTAAATCAGAAATATATAGTCATACCTTTACAAACAAATGAATATTCATTTTTAGTCTCACATTTAACGATAGAAATGACTAGAAATGTATATAACATTACAAATAAGTATACATTTTGAGCAGACAATTTTCTAGGTGATTATCAGCACTTGTGATGCATGTGTGCAACTCTGCTAAATGCATCATTGGGCAAGACATTTTTATGCTGGCTGTGTATGCAGTGCTTGTCAAGTATATTACTTATACCAAGGAAAAAATGGGTGCCTTTATATTAATTAGCCACCTCCAAATGCTTGAAATCAACATTGTTCATGACAATTTAATTATGTTCTTTCACAGAACTTGCTCTGCACACTGGTGTCCTTGAATGAACACCACGCCTTTTCCCGCCCATTGAATGCCATGTGCAGTCAGTGACAGACCTATTGGTTGTGCATCATATGCTGTTTTTGATCACATGCAGATTTTTCCAATTACATATATATATATTAAAATAAAATAATACCGGCTGCTGCTGGCATGAGATTCTGGTTCATCCAACACCTCGGGAACTTTATATCTTGTTTCGTTTATTGTGCTAATTGCTGCTGGTTTGGAAGGCTCATTAGATCTGTTAAATTAGAAATATAGTTAAATATTAGGAATATAGACTGAAATGGATGTAGTGGGTGGATAATGTTCTGGTAACTTAAGATATTTACATATTTAAAACATAAAACATTTTAGAGATGTAATGTAAAATAATTTTTATCATGCATTCATTTTTTTATGGCTATGGAGAAGGAAGCAAATATCTGCAATTTCACAAGCATCTCTTTGAGAGCCACTTCATTTGTTTGCTTTTCTAGAGGTCTATATGGGAGGTCTTATGAGATTTTTGCACAGACTACTCCTTCAGTTCTCCCCTGTGTGTCCCAATGTATTGGATGAGGTCAGGGGAGGACTGGCAACTGTTGGCTTGGAAGGCAAAACCTATTTTGTTGCTCTTCTTGGTGGCACTTTATCAGCACAGAGATAGACATGCAAGCCAGAAATGTTGACAGATAAGGTACAAAGATTATAGGCAGGCAAGACAATTGTATAGAAAGATTTAAAGTGTTACTGACTGGGGCATTTAAAATTGAAAAGTGGTTAAGTCCCAGCCCATTGAGATTGATGAGGTCATCAAATAATAATGTCACTCTATTTGCCTTTAAACCACATCTGCTCTGCTTAGCTGCACTAAGTTTCAATGACAAAGCATTCTGTGTAATTGGAGGCATAATTCTCACTGACCCATCCCATCTATACCACCAGGTAGAGGACAATCACCAGTCCAGTGCCTTAGGAAGTATGAGGTGAAACTGTTCTGGGCGGAGGTTTCCAGACATTTTTGTTATACATAGGCTGCACCGGGACAACGATTGCACCAGTATTGATACATGCCCCCCTAGTGTATATGTGTGTGTGACACTGTACACTGAGTATGTGACTGTATGTATATATTTATGACTGCATGTTGTGAGGGGTAAAAAAAATGTCTCTGAAGTTGCATCCCTGCCTTTTTGCGGTCGGTATTGACCTGTTCCTGTTCAAAAAGTATAAGGGCTAGGCAGTGGCGTCCCGAGAGGGGTGGCGGGGGGGGGGCCTACCGGCACCCAATCCCCCCCCCCCCCCCCCCCGCATCGCACTGCTTAACCTTTTTCTGCGGCCACCGGAAAAAAGTAAAAAAATAAAATAAAAAAAAATCACAGCAACCGGAAGTGACATTACGTCACATCCGGTGACTGTGTTTCCCACCTCCGTGCAAGAGGGAAGACTGCACGGAGGAGGTGTCGGTCCGGGAGCAGAGAGCAGCATCGGTAAGTAATGGGGAAGGGGGGGAGGAGGGTGGTTTAAAACGAGCAGGGCTCTGGCTGGCACTATATTACAGGCATCTGACTGGCACTATATTACTGGGCTCTGGCTGGCACAATATCACTGGGCTCTGGCTGGCACTATATTACTGGGCTCTGGCTGGCACAATATCACTGGGCTCTGACTGGCACTATATTACTGGGCTCTGGCTGGCACAATATTACTGGGCTCTGGCTGGCACAATATTACTGGGCATCTGGCTGGCACTATATTACTGGGCTCTGGCTGGCACAATATTACAGGCATCTGACTGGCACAATATTACAGGCATCTGACTGGCACTATATTACTGGGCTCTGGCTGGCACAATATCACTGGGCTCTGGCTGGCACTATATTACTGGGCTCTGGCTGGCACTATATTACTGGGCTCTGGCTGGCACTATATTACTGGGCTCTGGCTGGCACTATATTACAGGCATCTGACTGGCACTATATTACTGGGCTCTGGCTGGCACAATATCACTGGGCTCTGGCTGGCACTATATTACTGGGCTCTGGCTGGCACAATATTACTGGGCATCTGGCTGGCACTATATTACTGGGCTCTGGCTGGCACAATATTACAGGCATCTGACTGGCACAATATTACTGGGCATCTGGCTGGCACTATATTACTGGGCTCTGGCTGGAACAATATTACAGGCATCTGACTGGCACAATATTACTGGGCATCTGGCTGGCACTATATTACTGGGCTCTGGCTGGCACAATATTACAGGCATCTGGCTGGCACAATATTACTGGGCATCTGGCTGGCACTATATAACTGGGCATCTGGCTGGCACTATAACTGGGCATCTGGCTGGCACTATATTACTGGGCTCTGGCTGGCACTATATTACTGGGCTCTGGCTGGCACTATATTACTGGGCATCTGGCTGGCACTATATTACTGGGCTCTGGCTGGCACAATATTACAGGCATCTGACTGGCACAATATTACTGGGCATCTGGTTGGCACTATATTACTGGGCTCTGACTTTCACTATATTACTGGGCATCTGGCTGGCACTATATTACTGGGCTCTGACTGGCACTATATTACTGGGCATCTGGCTGGCACTATATTACTGGGCATCTGGCTGGCACTATTTTACTGGGCTCTGGCTGGAACTATATTACTGGGCATCTGGCTGGCACTATATTACTGGGCTCTGGCTGGCACAATATTACTGGGCATCTGGCTGGCACTATATTACTGGGCTCTGAGTGGCACAATATTACTGGTATCTGACTGGCACAATATTACTGGTATCTGACTGGCGCAATATTACAGGCATCTGACTGGCACACTATTACTGGGCTCTGACTGACACAATATTCCTGGTATCTGACTGGCACAATATTACTGGGCTCTGTGTGGCACAATATTACTGGTATCTGACTGGCACAATATTACTGGTATCTGACCTGCACAAAATTACTGGTATCTGATTGGCACACTATTCCTGGCATCTGACTGGCACTATATTACTGGGCTATGTGTGGCACAATATTACTGGTATCTGACTGGCACAATATTACTGGTATCTGATTGGCACACTATTCCTGGTATCTGATTGGCACAATATTCCCGGTATCTATAATTGTACAATTTTCAAACATTGAAAAAATTGTGGGTGTTTTCTTACATTTTTATTATGGGGGGGGGGGGGGGGGATTGCAACACTCAGGGTCCGCCCCGGGTGCCATATGCTCTAGGTACGCCCCTGGGGCTAGGACTCAGAATCCTCCCTCGATAAAATATATGTTATGTTTCTATTGCCTCCTACTCTTCTACCTAGAGTTCTGTTAGAGTATTACATCTGTGTGTCTCACTCACTAAACAATAATGGGAGTATTACTGTACCACAGTGGGTGTCTAACTCACTATATGATGATGAGAGAAAGCCGCAGACACACTATTTTGTCCAGTACCATTTCATATTCATTAAATTACATTTAAATTACCTGTCTTTGTTTGTGATGCGAGGTGTTGGTTTAGGAGTCTCAGAATTCTCTTGGACCACCCTGGACAAAAGACAGATACAGACAATAAATAGTAGTACACTATGAATATTTAACAATTATATGTACTTTTTTATTTCCATTCAGATATGTTTGACAAGCTCACTGAATAAAAGATTACATTATCATTTGTGACAAAGAACCCTGCCTTCCCCGGGTACTTCCAGTAGTTTTATGCAGTGCTCTAACTCAGGGCTCGACAAACCCCGGGTGCCAGATCGCCATGGCGACCAGGAAATCAGACCTGGCGCCCGGGTGCTGTTTGTCACAGGGAGCCCTTGCCGGCTACCATCCGTTTTACTTTCAGCGCGAGCGGAGAAAGTCTGTGCGGATCACATAGACTGTAAGCTCCGCCCCCTCGCGCAACACGTTGTAGTGCCGATTGTCACGTGACAACACGGCACTTAGCAGGAACCAAAAGAAGCTCGGGTTCCAGCATAAATGTCCCCCTCCCCTGCAATGAGGTAAGCAGCAGGGAGGGAGGACACCGTAAGAAATACATTTTTGTTCTTTGGTCTGTGTGTATGTATGAGTGAATGTAACTGGCTATGTATGTATCTGTGAATGTAACTGGCTATGTATGTATGTATGTATGTATGTGTGAATGTAACTGGCTATGTATGTATGTATGTGGGAATGTAACTGGCTATGTATGTATCTGTGAATGTAACTGGCTATGTATGTATGTGTGAATGTAACTGGCTATGTATGTATGTATGTGTGAATGTAACTGGCTATGTATGTATGTATGTGGGAATGTAACTGGCTATGTATGTATGTATGTGTGAATGTAACTGGCTATGTATGTATGTATGTATGTATGTGGGAATGTAACTGGCTATGTATGTATCTGTGAATGTAACTGGCTATGTATGTATGTGTGAATGTAACTGGCTATGTATGTATGTATGTATGTGTGAATGTAACTGGCTATGTATGTATGTATGTGGGAATGTAACTGGCTATGTATGTATCTGAATGTAACTGGCTATGTATGTATGTATGTATGTATGTATGTGTGAATGTAACTGGCTATGTATGTATGTATGTATGTGGGAATGTAACTGCCTATGTATGTATCTGGCTATGTATGTATGTATGTATGTATGTATGTGTGAATGTATCTGGCTATGTATGTATGTATGTATGTGTGAATGTAACTGGCTATGTATGTATGTATGTGGGAATGTAACTGGCTATGTATGTATCTGTGAATGTAACTGGCTATGTATGTATGTATGTATGTATGTGTGAATGTAACTGGCTATGTATGTATGTGTGAATGTAACTGGCTATGTATGTATGTGTGAATGTAACTGGCTATGTATGTATGTGTGAATGTAATTGGCTATGTATGTATGTGTGAATGTAACTGGCTGTGTATGTATGAGTGAATGTAACTGGCTGTGTATGTATGAGTGAATGTAACTGGCTGTGTATGTTTGTGTGAATGTAACTGGCTGTGTATGTTTGTGTGCATGAAACTGGCTGTGTATGTTTGTGTGCATGAAACTGGCTGTGTATGTTTGTGTGCATGAAACTGGCTGTGTATGTTTGTGTGCATGAAACTGGCTGTGGATGTATGTGTGAATAAAACTGGCTGTGTATGTATGTGTGCATGTAACTGGCTGTGTATGTATGTGTGCATGTAACTGACTGTTTGTGGTGTGTGTGAATGTAACTGACTGTGTATGTGGCGTGTGTGAGTGTAAATGGCTGTGTGTGAGGTGGGTGTATGCGACTGTCTCCGTGCGTTTATGATATTGTGATGTGCCGTTGTCTGTCTCCTAAATTTTTTAGCTGGCTCCTAAAACTAAATTAAATTTGTCAAGCCCTGCTCTAACTAACCTATATTCCACTATTGCTTACGACCGAGTGACTTTATATTCTTAATGAAAACGCAACACCACTACTACTGCAACAACTGGAGGACTTCATTACATCCCCCCATTTATAAGGTGCTTTCCAAGAGAAAATCTGATTTTGTATTGCTAGTTTATATTACTTATTTTAGTTATTTTGTGATTCTTTTTCTTCGTTTGTGACTTAAGAAAACAATAAACATTGGTTTTACAATGACAATGGTAACAAATAAATGTAAAAAACACCAAAACCTTCCCACTTATGAAGACTTACATAAACAGATTTTTGTCTGGTAGTTCCTACGACATCATATAGATAGTCAGTGGCGATCGTGTGTGAGAATTAAACTGGGCTCCCCTGCATCCTCCCTGTGATTACATACCTTTAAATAACATAGACTAAACATACCTCTACATATCTGGCTTGCCCTACCTGTACATTTTTGTCTCAAGAATGTTTACTACTTTTGATCCTTTTTCCCATGGCAAGCTAAACAGTGGCCTTTTTCTGTCACAATTCTATAGAAATAAGGTAATACGACCAAGTTATATAATACCATTACTTCTAAATATGTTAAACTGATAATTTAGCATTGCAGAAATCAGTACTAGAGTGCATGTTTAGCTCATTATGGATACATTGTCAGCCATTTTGTAACCACTGTTGCATTGTTTATTATCTTTAGTTATACCATTCATTTGTCACTGAGCACCAGTTATTAGCCTTTATATGCATTAGAGCACACATGATGAAGCATGGGAACTAGAAAAGTTATGCTCCATGATAATTTTAAAGAGATGGGGTATGTCCTGACAGACCTCAATCTGCTGTACCAAATATGGTACCACTAATGTTACCTGAAAGTACTTAAGTACTTTGCATGACACAGTTGTGGACTCTATTAAGGTTGGTCAGTTGATTTACTAACTACCGTATTTGCTCGATTATAAGATGACCCTGATTATAAGACGACCCCCCAAACTTTGGATATTCCATTAGAAAAAAAACTAAAAGCCTGAATATAAGACTACCCTATAGGAAAAAAGTTCAACTTGTATATATTCACATGTAAATTACTTTTTTAATAAACAATTATGATATCAAAAAAATGTATTTCTTGTTTTTATTTCTTTTATTTGCCAATGCTGCCTCTCTTTCCCTTGCCCACATTTTTCTCTCTCTCTCTCTCTCTCTCCTCCCCTTAGTGTTGTCTCTCTCCCCCCCTCCCTTTGTCTCCCCCTCGCTCCCCTTGTCTGTTTCTGCACCCCCCTTGTCTCTGTCTCTTCAAACCCCCTCCCTCCCCTTGTCTCTCCCCCCCCCCTCCCCTTGTTGCTCTGGTTCCCCCTTCCCTCCCTCCCCTTGTTGCTCTGGTCCTTCCCCCCCCTCCCCTTGTTGCTCTGGTTGCCTGCAGCTCTGCTGGGGACCTGGATCCATGTCTTATAGTCTGACCTCAATTTGAGGTCAGATTATAAGAATACCTCGATTATAAGACGAGGGGGATTTTTCAGATTTTTTTTTCTGAAAAAAACCTTGTCTTATAATCGAGCAAATACTGTATTTTGTTATCAAGATGTTAACGGTTAGGATACTTAGTTGAATAAATATGTTTTTCCAATGGTACTTGGTTGAAGAAACCTTGATCTAGAAGTACAATTTCCAGGAAATTATGTGACTTGCATAAAACATCGCATATGGTTCAAGACAATTTGAAATAAGGCATGCTAATAATTATGTAATTTTTATCCCAAGGAGTGTAGGTAAAATAAAGTATCACAATTTGCAACACACATGTATTCAAGGTAATTAAAATAATTTTCTATGGGGGTCTTTATTGAATTTTTCAGCACAAGAGTGGTGAGCTGTGTGTCCCACTGGATCTAAAATGTTTAATATTATTTTTTGTACTACTGAATAAAAAACAAACCTCATAATTAATGTGATCAGATTCGAATTTGACAAAGCTGTGCGTTGTTTCTTAGCAAATGTATTGTATTCCTTTCACACACTAATCCCTAAATATTTCATTAACTATCAAAAGGATTTAAAAATAAATCTCCCATTATTCCTGGCTAAAACTTATGTAATTCAGCCACAGGCACAATTAGACTCTCCACTGCTTCCTTGTGAAGGGGGGAGTAAATTCTAAAGTACACTCCTTTGTTGCAATCTATGCTTCGGATGGCTGTACTACTACAGAGATGAGAGCACTGAGATATAACACAACGGTAGTTATTCACTAAGAAGTGAGATGAAGGTAGGTTGAGATGAGTTCAGATGAGATTTCGTCTAACCAGTTTAGGTATACATTTTGCAGGGACAAACTTGGCGATTTTCCCACAATAAGCAAATTCACCAGGTTTGTCTCTGCACAATATAAAGCTAAATTGGTGAGATGGAATGTTTTAGTGAACTGGTTCCATCATTCTCTATTATGCACTAGACTGAGAGCAGAGAAGACACACCTGTAATTCAGACACAGACTCCTGCTCTTTGACACCCTAAAGCTCTCTTAGATACTCAACTAGCAGCAACTGTCCACTCCTGTGCTATGTCATCAGACAATGTATTTGTTTATCTCTTTCTTTATTAATATATCTTCTCATATCTAATTTATGAATAATTAAATCTAACAATAGATAGACGAGTACAATTCTGACAACTAAAGTATAATTAATATTGCAGTAGAGATGTAGCCAATATGGGGTGTGGGTGTTCTAATCAAATTTCCTATTTTCCTGTATGAGTCATTCTTGGCATAAGGGCTCTCTTGTTAGTTTGGTTACAGTGGGACAAACATTTTATTTTTCTTAAAGAAGGAATAAACTGCAAAATTAACTTTCTAATCGATTAAAACAATTTTCAAAAATTAGTCATTTTTTAAACAAAATGGCAACTGTAAGATCCATAAGATGCTTATTGAATTTTCTACAAATTATTCATTATACTAGAATTTTCTTTTACTTGAAGGGTTGCATTTGACAGCTGTCAACAGTTTTGCTATACCACTAACTTCTCAATATTTCATTATTCACAACATCAGCTGCATATTTGGTCAGCTTTATACATGACATAGTGTATCATCATTGTACCATCATTTCCCATCAAAATTCAGTTGCTCTGGTTTCTCCCTGATCTATGAACTAAGAGGTGTTGGAGAATACAGAAAATATTTTTAAAAAAAACACATTTAAATGTAATACACATTTTTTTCATTTATTTTGTTTTAAAAATGTTTCTCTAAGTCTGTAAGATCATGTTCTAACACTTCCATCTACCAGAAAACTACAAACATTTCTAACAATCTCAATATGCATAACAAAACTCCCATGGGCTTGCTGATGGTAAGATAAAAAACAAAAAGCTAATTATTCTATTAAATGTTTTTTTTTTCTTGAGAATTAAACTCATGCATAAAACTAGTTATGCCACCTACTGCATATGCAAACAACAAAATACAATATAACAAAATCCACAATACTCACAGAGCTGCAATTTAGTATTTATGCAACTAGCTGGTGAATTAAAAGGTGCTACATTTTTATCAAATATGAACACCTCACGCAAATATGAACATGTTTATTATATACAAGCATCAAGTCTTGGATTATCAGCACTGTGCAGAGGATTCCTCAAAAAATATTGCATAATCATAAAGTTACAGGACTGAACTTTTTTTCATATGATATTTTGGCATATTCAGGTTTTTTTCAGATCTATTCAAATAAAACTTTTTTAAAATAGTAAGTGATTTACTAAGTGGTGAAATATTGATAATATTTCTGTCACATAAAGACTCCTGTGTATTCACAACATATTCTGCCAGTACATAACGAGGGCTATGACAGCTAAGGGACCTGTTGGCTATGTAGCCTATACATCAGATTTTATTCTTTTGAAGTTTTTGCTAATAAGTATTTCCCCAAATATTCACCAGCTCCCTATTTTTGTTTGTGTTTTTAAATTGTATCCCACCTTCCTGAGCAGATTCCTAACTCTCTGTTTAGAATAGCCTGTACTCACCTGTTTGTTCACCTTTTCAGAGACCTGTAATCCAATGCTAGCTCATCTGCCTCTCACTGAACTAGTTCATATGTCTTTTCCGGCTTTAGCCACAAATCACAATATAGGGTGTGACCAATAGGTTATGCTACTCCCACAACCAAGAGAAATACCATGAATTTACCTTTGTTAAATTCTAGTCATATTTAGCTCTATTTTACTCTCTACAAAATTATCATAACAACGATCAACATACTTTTCCAAAATAATTGCCTATTATATTAAAATTACAACTACACTGTCTTGAAACACAGATCTCCTGTTTTGTCACACTAGATCTCAACTTTTTTTTTACTCTAGCAGAACCCCTGATATAATATTCATGTCTCAGGAAACCTTTGCATAAAATTATTATATTTAATTTTTAAGTTCTTTCTTTCTCTGATGTTTTCGGATAGCATAAACTTGTTAATAGTTTTTTCAGATTTAATACAAATTATGATTGGAAAAATACATTTCTTTTTTTTATTTGCCAAACTTCCCCCAGACAGAATTGTCAATGCATCCCCAGTTTGCCAATGCACCTGTCAGGACTGCCAAGGCCCCCACAGACTTCACTTGCGTCTAGTGGTGGCAGCTGGAGTGTGTCTGTGTGTTGCATGGTGCACACTGACATCCACGATTCTGCCCGAAACTTTTGCTGGGACTTCTGAGACGTAACACCAGGAGGTCACGTGACCCCGCTGTTCTGTCTAGGAAGCCCCGGCGGAAGTGAAGGGCAGCCTCAGACGATATCTGTGCCCGGAGGGCTCCAGATCACCTGCAACTCTGTGGGCCCAACCAATCCCTTGCAGAATCCTAGGGTTCCACAGATCACCAGTTGAGAGACACTGCACTAGACCATGTAGAAGTGGCTTCAGGGGTGTAGAGCTGCTAAGATCCTTAGTTTTCATGACAATGTTGACATGACAATCTCAATCACCCTAAAACTCTCTTATGTCATCAGATATTACATTTGTTTATTTATTTGATCATAAATGTGTATTCTCAGATCAAATTTATGAATAACTAAATCTAACGATATATATATGAGTAAAAAAGTATAATTATGGTAATAGTGATGTAACCAATATGGTTTGGGTTTAAAAAAATATTTTTAGAGCAGTACCATATTATGTAAGAAACAATCCGTTTTTCCACCTCAACGCTTCCTAATGAAGGATATTTGCTATCAACATGCCAAAGCAATTCAATTAAATGTTAACACAGCAAATAATATGCGAGAGAAAAATAAAGAGGTCAATAAATTAATTTAATCACTAACCGCACTGTACAAAAACAAACCAACAACAAATAGAAACCCAGGGCTTAACAAATATTTTTTGAGATTTCAGGAGCCAAACAGAATAAATAAAGAGTCAGCCTAGTAGTTTTTAGAAAATGGTTCTTCCATTTGTCTTCCATTAGATAAGAAAAAGCTATACCACACCATTGCAAATAGGAGACAAAAATGACCCAAAACAAAAACATGTCTAAATTTGATAAAATAAAAAATATAATTTAAGGGGGCAGTAAACACTATTTTTTTTTCTTTTAATAACGCAGAAAACCACTTCTGCCTCATTAAAAGTGTAATTTGAATGGTGGTCTATTTGTGTACCATTTAACATATTCTTTGTAAATGCAATACTAGGGGGCTTCCATGTTATAGAACAGTTTATGTCTTGTACACATAAGTAAATTAGCATGATTTTATAGCTGTCTAATAAACTAAAATACTCTTGTCTTAACACAATTTTTCATTATTATTTACTGTGTTTGTGTCCCTGCATATTGGAACCCTATATTTTTTCTTTGTTCTGGAATAGGAAAGAAAGGCTTTGATACGAAGTCATAAGAACCTGAGGGTGTATTGCACTGTTATGTGTTGACTTTGGCATTATCATTCTGTGCTGTTCCGACCTCAATTAACAAACAAATGCGTGAGAAAGAATTTTATTTCAACCATACTGGAGTTCAATCACAGAAAGTAAACATAATTAAAGAAGGCTTCATAATACCTCTGTTGTTTCTGTCTTATCATATAATTAAAAGTTCTGAGAGTATACAGATTCTTATGTATGTAACATGCTATCATTGTTTGTTTTCTTTTTTTTAATTTCAAGGGTCTACTCAATAAAGAGAGAATGGCAGAGAACTGAGATGGAATTTTGAAACTTAAAGAGACACTACCACTTACATAAGATGTAACTAGATAACCTGGTCATTTAAAATAAACACATATGTAAATCATCTGCCACTGTTTTTTTATATGATGGAATTAATTGCATATAAAAGGAAAAATAAAATTAGGTGTTTATCTCCTAACTCCATTTTGTGAATATTTCCCATGATGCAACATTGCCCAAAATCCTACAGCCAGTCGCACATTACAACGGTGGCCAAAGCCTGCAAGATACTCCCCTGCTCTCTTACTGGCTCCTGTGTATCATAGTGGGCAGGACTTGGTGGCTATGTACAACTTTTTTTTACCTGCCTTCCAACACAAAGAGAGGAGATGATCAAAAAGGATCATAACTCCGCCCCCTTGTGATGTAATAGTTACATTACTCTCCCATTCAAAACAAGTCTATGATCAGAATTCTGACTTTTAGACTGCATTCTGTGTCCTAAGCCCCAAATTCAGATACTAGTGCTGTAAAGTCACTAGGGGGTGGCAGAAAAAAAACACTATATTTCACAAAATGGCAGCGCCCAGTCACACTTGTTTAGTAAAATATTTTATTAAATACAGTCAGATAACAAAACCAAAAGAAATATCTGAACTCAACAATACAAAATTAAAAACCTTTTCATTTTTGGTGGGAGTGTCCCTTTAAGTCCAAAGTACCCGAGTTGGAATAAATCTCCCATTCAGCTGCATTGGGGATTTTTTTCCAACTCTGGTACATTAGCCTAAAGTTTAAAATTCCCATCTTTGTTCCCTGCAGTTCTCTCTTTATTGAGTAGACCCTGCATTTTAATATTAGTAGCACACACAAATAATTTTTAAAAAAGTGTTGAAGTTATGTAAATAAAAATAAATCAGGAAAGAAAAGCATTCTAAAACTTCCTTTTGTGTCAGTGTTTAGTATATCAGCTGGCTTTTCAGTAAATGTCAGCAGGAAAATTGGGCTACCTCTATGAACTATATATAAAACAGTGGAAGACTGGATTAGTCTCTTATTGTTGAAAGATGAATGCCAGGGGAGGTCTGGCAACTGTTGGCCCGGGGGGAGGGGCAAAAAGGGAAAGAGAATAGAGAAGGCAATTAATAATATTAATGGTAAGATATACACAATTCTACCTGTATAGATGGAACTAAATAAAATACAATAGTGTGCAAATGTAACAAATTATAAACTAGGCGGCTAGATATCACTAAATAAAACAAATGAGAATATAGAATAAATTTGTGTGTATGTCTACAAGATTTAACAGCAGGTATAACTTCCGCTCAGTCTGTGCCAAGACAGATAAATACTGTCAGATCTAAAAGATCAAATGGAGAAAACGATGAGTACACTCACTGGGTAAAAACAAAAAAACACAAGTGATCACTCTCAATAAGTGCACATTAGTAAAACCAATTGTAACTTAAATAATAAACTTATAGCCCACTTGAAGAGTATAAAACAACCAATTGAATAACAAGTAATTAATATATATATATATATATATAAAAAAGAAGAATGTGCATACATCATTTAAAAATACAAATGATGATCAAAAAGAAATAAATGGTGAAAGTCAAATGAGTACAAAAATATCCACACAATTGCAAATGCAAATTGGGGCGCCCGACCCCACCATGCAACTCCACCCCAGAAATGCCACTTACATGCCTCCCAGCTGTTCTGCTTTGTGCCTGTCCTTGTCTTATATCTATGGTAGCTTTATGCCTATCCCATGCATGTTTAAACTCCTTAATGTATTAACCTCTACCGTTTCTTAAGGAAAACTATTCCATTCATCCAACACCCTCTCAGTAAAGTAATAATACTTTTTCTGACCACAAAAAAAACATAAAAATATTTCCAGCCTTTTCAAAAGCATGAGGTGGACCCCAAATATATGTATATAACTAGCTACATGTATCCTTATATTAACTTTTTAATATTATATTCAACTATTTTCGTATGTAATAAAAATGTTATTGAAAAATTGTTAATTGCTTATTTTTATTACGTTCCTCTGCACCCACATTGCACCTAAAGGTCTTAATACAGCACTATACAGTACCCACAGAACTTGGCTTGTACTTATATTGCACCCACACGATTTGGCATGCCACAGTGTAAATGTTATTTTGCCCCACAGAACATACCACAATATCACTTGGGCCACAGCCAATTTGCCCATTTATATGCCACAGCCAATTTGCCCATTATGCCACGATTAGCCTGCCCATTAATATGCCACTATTAACCTGCCCATAAATATGCCACAACCAGTATTATTTTACCCATCATTTGTTAGTCATATTTTGCCCATGTGCCACTCATATTTTTCCCATTTGCCACTCATATTTTGCCCATATGCCACTCAAATTTTGTCCATTTGCCAGTATTATTCTGCCCATTTGCCACTCATATTTTGCCCATATGCTACTCATATAATTCCCATTTGCCAGTGTTATTTTGCCCATATGCCACTCATATTTTGCCCATTTGCCAGTGTTATTTTGCCCATATGCCACTCATATTTTGCCCATTTGCCAGTGTTATTTTGCCCATTTGCACTCATATTTTGCCCATTTGCCAGTATTATTCTGCCATTTGCCACTCATATTTTGCCCATTTGCCAGTATTATTCTGCCCATTTGCCACTCATATTTTGCCCATTTGCCATTTGCCAGTGTTATTTGCCAGTATTAATTTGCCAGTTATTTGCAGCTGCCCTGTTTGCCCACATTTTTTTTTACTTTTTTTTTTTGCAGGGGTCGCGGGGTGCTGCGACCACTGCACTAACGGTAAGTACGCCACTGGTAAAACACACACACAAACTCTTGGTGCAATATGTCTATATATATGCAATGTTGTTCTTGGGTTCATATGGGGTAAACTAAGGTGTGCAGAGACAGTCAAAAATTCACCCAATGCATTTTGTTCTAAGTAGCTTCTTCAGGGGAGTGTCTTCTAATTCTGCTTGTGTGATTTATATATATACTGTTAATTTGTTAAAGGGGTACACCTAAAATAAATCCATACTATGCAAAACTTTTTGAAGTATTTTCCATTCTAGAAATCTTTCAACTATTGGTCCTCCATAAAAGATATATGTGAATTAAAAAGGAAACTTTTTTTTTAATTTTAAGTCATAAAAATAGTCCTCCATATAAATTTGAAAATGAAAGTAAATGCCCACCAAACATCCTGGTGGACTGAGTAAATCCACAGCAGTACTAAATGTCTAATAGATGGATCCAAATGTTATGATATAGGGGAAATTGTCAGTGATTTTAAAATAATATATGCTTAAATAAAATATACAAAAATAATTATATAATATATAAGAGAGAGCTTTAAATAATTCATATATATAATATAATAATGACATCTCCCACAAAAATAAAGTGTAAGAGATGGTAAATACATACAATATAAATAGTAATTAATAACAATTTCGATACAGACAATAGGGGCACTGTTAAAGAGACTGTATCACCTAAACATTGTTTTTACTTAAAATTATCTAAACATTGTGTTACCAAAATTGCAAGCAAATGCCTAAATTAGGAGAAGACATGTATTGTAAATGTGTCTGTGGAGTCTCCTGCTTATGATACTACTTGTGGTACGGTATGCAAATGAACTGCTTTTCCATGGGAAATGTTTAATTTGCATTCCGTGCCACAGGTGATGTTATAAACAGGAGACTCCACCGACACATTTGAAACACATTTTTCTCCTAATTTAGGCAATTATTTGCAATATCGCATACACAATCTATAGATAATTTTCAGTCATGTATTGTGCTTTACATACACAGTAAAAACAATGTTCAGGTGATACAATCCCTTTAAAAAAAGTGTAACCTCTTTGTGACGCCAAGGTGATCAGTAGCCAAGTACACAATGGCAGAGACCTGATCAGGGTCTTAATAGACTCTATGATTCCCTGCCAAAAGATTGCGATACCTCCTGACTTCATGGAGGCGTGTCCAAACCCAGAAGATAATATCAGTAAAATGCAGTCTGTGCTCGAGTGTGCATGGAGGTGCAATGGCAAGGAATGTGAGGGCAATAATGACAGGAGAAATTGAGGGGGGGGGGGGGGGTGAGACCTTTTCTGTAAGCGGCCCATTTGAAAAGTGAAAGGCATCTCCTTTGGTCATGACTCAAACTGTCCAGAAATCAGATAGAGTACAATGACTAACAGGCAGACAAGACAACAGGATGGAAAGATAACGTATTACCAACTGGGGCATTTCAAAGGGGAAAGTGGTGAGCTCCAGACAATTAACATTAGAGATTAGAGAGCAATTGCTCTCCTGCCCCCTTGCTAACTCTCACCTGATAAAAGTTGATGGTCACAGGATAAAATGGCAAATAAAATAAGAAGTACATTCAATGGCACTATAATTGTGAAAAACGTTTAGTGGCTTTTTAAAGGTACACACCAAGCCAAATTTTCTATTCATTGGTCTAGGGAAGCATGGTGCATTAAGCATGTCTTATTTTCTGTCATTGCGCATAGTTTTTGTATAATTAAGTTTGCAATTCAATAATCATTGCTCTCATTGCCCACTTGACCTTCTCTGCAGATGTTCACTGGACCAGGTAGCCTGTGCTTGCCCAACAATGTGCACAAATAATCCAGAAATCAATAGGTATCAATAACAGTGATTTTTGTTTTGTTTGTTTTTTACCAAAAGTCTGGTTTGTTTAGACTTTCTGGAACCAAAGTTTGACTTCCCTAGATTAAAATGTGTTTTTTTAAAATTACATATGAAAAATTCAGATTAGACAGGCCAAGTGATTTACCAGTGTCTGCAGTGGGAAAAATATGTGTGGTCAAATATTCAAGCACACACAAGTTCTATTGAAGGGCTAGTTATAAAAATAAAATAAAATAGTGGTTTAATCCCTTCTAGTGACAGTCCATGGCCATATATATTCAAAACTCTCTGCTGCCTTCTGGTGGTCTTGAAGAAGGAAAAGTCAAAAAAGTCTACTGAATAAATGGTCACATTAAAGGGACTATATCACCTAGAAATAACTTACATTGTGCATGTAGAGAATAAACAATCACTGATAATTATCTATACAATATGTTATCAAAATTGCAAGTTACTGTGGCCTTTTCCATTGAAAACCAGTTCATTTGCTTATTAAGCCACAACTGACATCATAAACAGCAGACTCCAAAGACACATTTCAAATACATTTTTCTCCTAATTTATGCATTTGCTAGCAAATTTGCTAACACAATGTATAGATAATTATCAATCATTTTTTTATTCCCATGCACAGTAAAAAAAAAAAAAAAAAAAAAACTTTTAGGTGATAACATCCCTTTAAGATGAATAAAATATATTTTGAATTTTCATTCAATATTCATGAGATATTAGCTTTTTATTTAGACCCTTATTTATACAGAGTTCCCATTTTACTAATTTTCCAGTGACTTTTTAGTATTTATAACTTCAGCTCACAGACATATATGCATTCAAAAGATGTTAACATGTATTATGTAAGAAGAGTACAATAGGTGTGTGGGCAAGTCCTTTAAGTTGAATGGGTGCTGGGGGGCAAGTCCTGTGAATGCAATGGGTGCTGGGGACAAGTCCCATGAGTGCAATGGGTGCTGGGGACAAGTCCTGAGAGTGCAATTGGTGCTGGGGCAGATGGCTGGGCAAGTTAAATGGGTGCAATCAGGTGATGTGTGTGCAAGGGCAAGAAATGAGGGTGTGTGGCCTCTTTCTTGGTAACCAGGATATGGTAACCCTAGATATAATAATGTTATATAAATACAACAGGCTCTCTAAATACCTGTTTTTTTAACAGAATGGTCCATAGGACAAGAGGTCACCTGCTAAAACTTGAAGAAATGAGATTTAGTGTTTGACAGCGTAAGGTTTTTTTTATGTTAAGGAAAAAAAAGGTATGGAATTTGCTGTCTAAAGAGGTGGTGCTAGAAAATACATTTGATACCTTTAAAAGGCCTGGATACTTTTTTAATGAACCAGAACATAGAGGGCTATTTATGTTAGTATAGGCAACAGTACATCCAGAAAACCAAGATTATAAGAAACATATTTCTGTCCTCAAGTTGCACTCCATCTATAGTACAATTCTGTTGGGAGGAGTACAGTTTGTGTCACGGAAAACTAAAACATTGAGGACCCATCTATAGAGTTGAGTGGACAGCTGGATGTTCGGGTTCGGCAGGTTCGTCCGAACTTCGAAAAAATGTCTGGGTTCGTGCTCGAACTTGACCCCGAACCCCATTGAAGTCAATGGGGACACAAACTTTTGGCCACTAAAATGCCTCTAAAAAAGTCATGGAAAGGGCAAGAGGGCTGCAAAAGGAAGTAAAATGTGGGTAAGAGTAGGACAAGTGCCCTGCAAGCAAATGTGGATAGGGAAATAACTTAAAATAACAAAAAATACATACAAATTACAAATACAGCTGAGCCATAAAATAGCACTAGATGGAATCTTTGATTTTAGCTTTGGAAGAACATAAATCTAAATCTAAAGCATGGCTGCCAGGAGGATCAACAGAATTATCCATTTGAGAGAGGGTTGGAGTGCAAGGTATTCTCTTTCAGTTTATACTAAGTGACCCATAGGTTGAGGAGGCGGTGACCATGGCGGTGTAGGTGGAAGAAGCGCTGGAGGAGAAGGAGGAGGTAGCCAACACTGTTTTTTATTTGTATTTTTTCGTTTATTGGACTGCAAAAAATGCACCGCACAACGTAAATGTACTATTTAGCACAACAATTATAATTTTTTAAAGTGCACTGTAAGCATAGTATTGGACTGTTCTATTTGACTTTCAGATATGAAGTGCAGTATATGTAATATTTAACACCAACAAATTGCAGTATTTAAAAATGCCTAGATGTTGTCCACTGAGCTAACAGAACAGGATTAAAGTCATGTGCCTGGCACACATGCAGTTGCAAGTGCACTGCACTCTCTGTGGCACTGGGCTCAGGGCAGGGTACAAATATGTAGTATAGCACCCACTAAAATAATCACTTTCATTTTAATAATCGCTGTAGTTTGAATAATCGCTGTAGTTTGCAGATTCAACACCAGAATTTGTTTTAATCTGTCCCTCACAGCTGCAGCATCCTCTCCCTACACTAAGAAGAGCTCATGTGATGTGCGTGACTCCAGCTTATACCCTATTTGCTCGCTTATAAGACGACCCTGATTATAAGACGACCCCCCAAAACTTTGTATATTCCTTTAGGAAAAAAACTTAAAGTCTGAATATAAGACTACCCTATAGGAAAAAAAGTTTAACTTGCATACATGTAAATTGCTTTTTAATATTTAATAAAAAATTGATATTATACAAATGCATTTCTTGTTTTTATTTCCTTTTATGTGCCAATGCGGCCTCTCTCTCCCTCCCCCAGCTGTCTCTCTCCCCCCCTCCCAGCGTTGTCTCTCTCTCCCTCCCCCCAAACTTCTCTCTCTCTTCCCCCCTCCCCTTGTCTCTCTCTATCCCCCTTGTCTCTCTCTATCCCCCTCCCCTTTTCTCTCTTCCCCCTCCCTCCCTTTGTCTGTGTCTCCCCCTCCCTCCCCTTGTCTGTGTGTGTCTCCCCCCTCCCTCCCCTTGTCTATGTGTGTCTCCCCCTCTCTCCCTCCCCTTGTCTCTGTGTGTCTCCCCCCTCCCTCCCTCCCTCCCCCTCACCTTGTTTCTTTCCCTGGTGGCTAGTGGGGGCAGACATCCTCCATGCTGCCCGACACCTCCATGCTGCCCGGACAGCTGGTCCGTCATAATAACGGAAGTGTCGGGCAGCATGGAGGATGTCTGCACGTATCGTGCAGACATCCCCCAGCTGCCCGATTCTCCTGGTGGCTAGCGGGGCAGCGGAGGATGTCTGCGCGATGAGCACAGACCTCCCCTGCTGTCGCCCGGCACGACCGCAAGGACTTTTATGATGAAGCCGGAAGGACCCGGCTTCATTATAGAAGTCCCGGCGGTCGTGCCGGGCGGCAGCAGGGGAGGTCTGCGCTCATCGTGCAGAAATTCCCCTGCTGTTAGAGAGGGGGATCCAGGTCACCTGCAGCTCTGCGGGGGACCTGGATCCCAGTCTTATAGTCTGACCTCGATTTGAGGTCAGATTATAAGACGACCTCGAATGTAAGACGAGGGGTATTTTTCAGAGCATTTGCTCTGAAAAAAACCTTGTCTTATGCTGCACTGGCCAATCACAGCCATGCCATTAGTAGGCATCGCTGTGATGGCTTCTAAGGGCAAACAAGTCAAACGCTTGTTGATTGGTTGCCCTACAGCCTTTCAAAATGTGCCATTAAATCACTAAGAAATGTCTATTTTCGGGTCCGGGGGCCAAAAACCGTAATGTTCAGTACGAACCAGAACACTGCGGTTCGGGTTCGCTCAACACTACCCATACCATCCCATACCATTTTAGGAATAAAAACAGGATACCAATAAACAAGTAGAGTATTGGTTGATGAGCACAGGAATGTACAATCGGGGAGGAAGGTGTTTTTCTTGCAGTTATGTAAATCAACTACATCCACTGTAACAGGAGAGATCTTTAAAATGTCACAATTTATAAATAGCAATATGTCTTTTGTCATTTATTTGGTAACCTGTCAGAAATGCATGTACCAATATGTGGAACAGACAACTGGGCCTCTGAAGGAGAGGATGAGGGGACACCTTAATAACAAATCTACTAATGTGAAAACCTCCACTGTTAATAAGCATTTTCAAGCATGCAGAGGAGGTAAAAAGTTGTATTTTCGGTTCCAAGGCATTGAGAAAGTTATTAATCAATAGAGGACGGAATATTCAAAATCCATTAAATAAGAGGGAGATGTTCTTTATTATGTACTTGCCACCCATGGGGGATAAACTTGGAGTGGGCTTTAAACCACTTCCTAGTTTTCAATTCTCTATTGTTCAAATCATTTGATTTTCTCCTGATGCTCCATACTATACTTTACCATATTTATATATTTGTAGGATTTCCTTTAAATGGTCACATAAGAGATGTTAATGTGAATTTTTTGGTCTAACATTTAAATTCATAGCATTATCATGTAATTACATGAATATTATTCTTGCCACATGCTCAGAAATTATGACTCCCTTTCCATTGGTTTATTCATTGTTTATTAGGGACAAAATGTGTAGCTATTCTTTTGTATCCTTTTGTACTAACCATGTGCCATTTGCTTCAATAACCCATATTTATATTGCCAAATTGGTCAGGAGCTTCATTTCGACAAAATTCGTCCAACCCTTTTGTGTTCAAATGTACTATGTAAAATGGGCCTGCCACTATTTACTTAATCATCATTTTTTATTCCACCCTGTTGATATAAGTGGAAACAGTTCAGTTTGGGGATTAAAAAAAAAGCCAAGAGAAGCTGAGCTCCAAAAGTGAGTGAATAATTAGTCAAGAAAAGTTAAAATAAGGCAGGGTTTCAAATGCATAACTGAAAAACCCTAATGTTTCTAAAATTTTGAAAAAATTAAATTATCGGATGTTTCCAAAGGTGACTTAAAAAAAAAATCCAAAGGAAAATGCAGATCTCCATCTCAAAGTCAGAATCCTTACAATAGCAGAAAAACCTGCTCTAAATTGTGTGTTATTAGCATAGAAAAATGTAAATTAAAATGATGCCATAAACAGTTGTGTTTGTGCCTTATGAGAGGTGAAGTGGATTTTTAGAATGTGTATAAACCTCCCAAATGTTTGTTTCATTTTCTACCTTTTTAACAATGCTCATAAGTGTAACCATTCAAATATATGTAAGTTTAAGGATATATTTGGGAGCTCTGTGAGGAGCCAACAATTGTTTTATATCATTAGTGTGTGGCTGTCAGTCATGCTTTGACACACTGCACTCAAGCTTAACTGTTAGACAAGCATCTTTTTTCCAGGAAAAACTGTTCCATAATTAAATCCCTGATACTTTTCTAAACATGAATAACTAGGAATGATAGAGTTGGATGTTCCTCATAAGATGTTATAATAAGAGAACACATGTGGCATGTTTGCAAGGCTGCACATGAGGTGCTTTGATAAATAAAAAAAAAAGACATATTTTGACATAAACCTTACTTGTACGCTGTATCTTTTGGTCTATCGACCAAATCAGACCATGAGATGAGATCCGGCTGTTTATTAGCATTCATGTCACTAAAAAAAAAAAAAGGGATGCTCTACATCAGTACAACATCAAATTCCCAGGTATGTGTACAGCATTGTTGGATCTATGGATACTTTAAAAATACCTGAAATTGACATCTGTTACATAGGCCTACATGTTTCCATAGCTACTATGCTTCACAGCTGACACTGGTTTAGCATACTTTCATATAGTTTAAGAACATAAATAGAGCAAAACAAGTCTACCTTGTTGCTGATTCAGTCACGTGTGGCTTGATTTCTGTTCTTTCAGCAGGTTTTGGAGGCAAACTTAAAATAATAACAGCAACAAAAAAGAGGAATTATGCAATGAAAACAATACTGAAATCTTACTATGATAATAGAACATTAACTTCATTTAGCATGGTAGATGAATTTCCAATCAGCATTCACACAGAGTCTATTATTACATTTTTAGACATTCAGACATTTGCAATAATTATTAGCACTATAGGGTCTACACAATATATGTTGAACTTTGGGTGCAAAGTAATTGGCCGAATTTCACAATACATCAAGGTCATATAGGAAGCCGAATTTTGAGAGATATAATATGCTCTGATGTGACCCGGAATAGCTTTGAAATTCATCCATCATGGCCAAATACACAGTGATTACTTTTTAAGCCGATAGCAGTCGGAAATACACTGAACCAAAAATAGCCTCTATCATCCCTATAGACTTCTATGGAGTTGTGGCAAGTTGTCAAGACCTCCCTATTAAAAACAGGGCTGGGAGCTGCCAAAATGGCCCCCCCCTACCCCCCGTAACACATGTGGGGGGTCAGGGCAGAGAGCCTACTAAAAATGGGTCTGGGAGCTGGCCCCCTAAAAACAGAGTTTCTCCAGACAGTTCCTGGATGTTGGTGTCGACGGACGTTTATTTTTATGCAATTTATCATTGCTTTAAGTTAGCCTATAGTGTGTTGGCCAAATAAATTTTTCTACTGCACTATGTCTTGTTCCTAATCTCTCTACCTGGCAGTATATGCTTGCGACCAACAGAGGAACTGAAGATGTTATTCCCTTCTGGATGGCGGGCATTTTGGTTCCATAGAGCCTATCATACTAGAGCCAGTATTTCAGGCTGTGAGTGCAATATCAAGGGGGCAACACCACAAACACCTTTACAGAGATGTCAAGGCTGGGGATGCAGTGGCAAGTCTGGGGTGCATTATGAGCTCTGAGAAAAAAGGTGGAGCCTAAAGAGGAAGGAGTGGAGTTTACAGATGGCATCATGGCACAGAGGCTCAGAGTAAACAGGAATAGATGCTGTCTTGACAGAAAGAGGTGGTGCAAATTTAGATTAGAGGGTGCATGAGATTAGTCAGGCCTAGGACAGCACAAAACCAAAATACACCAAAAAATACACCAAATAGAAAGAAAAAAAAGTTAACACTTTCCTTGCTGATCACAGTTTGTTACTGTGATCGGTTTCCTTCCTTCTTTATGGCCCTTATTTTGTTTTGTTTTTCCAAATGTTTTTTATTTTTGCTATTTTAAAGTTTTGTTTTAATAAATAAATATAATTATAATATACTAATTTAATGACAGTTAACCCCTGCAAGCCTGCTCTGTGATTCTTATGGCTCTAACATTGCACTGGTCATTTTTTTCCGGGTTTTTTGTTGGGGGGGATTTGGGAACCTATATTTTTAATTAGTTAGTTAATTAGTTGGGATACGTGGGCTAGTGTTGCACTAGTTGTGTAGATTATTATTGGGAAAATATTGGGGAAAAACATTTTTTTCCAGAAATGTTCCCCTTTTATATGTATTTATTAATACTAAATTGTAGATTATTTTTATGTATAAGGTATCAAAAGAAAGCTCTAACTGTCCTTTAAAAAACAAGCTATAACTTGTCTGGGAGTGTTAAATTACCTTTTCAATTACCACAAATCAAAAATTGAAAAATCGCATTGTTCATTGGCCCAGAAAATCCCTGGTCCTTGATGGGTTAAACAAATGTTGGGTAACAGAA
The DNA here is from genome assembly GCA_036172795.1 of Pelodytes ibericus. Lineage (NCBI taxonomy): Eukaryota > Metazoa > Chordata > Amphibia > Anura > Pelodytidae > Pelodytes > Pelodytes ibericus. The sequence continues at coordinate 55,436,000 of CM069861.1, read as the reverse complement.
TACTAATAAACAAACATGAATTAAACAGTGATATTTGTTTACATAATAATACCTTTCATTTACTGTTTCTATGGTAGTTGTTCTTGTTGTAGAGGTCCTTTCTGTTGACTTTCCAGATACATCTCTATTTCCATGATCAATATTCAAAATATTTGAATATAACTATTATCACTATTTATTTATTTTATTTATAAAGTGTTTTACTAGGAAGAATACACTGAAATTTCTCGTTATCAAGTCGAGAACAATATTACACAGCTTTTTCAATACTGTTTTAGCATATACTCTATATATCACATAAGTTAAATTAATTAGAAAAGTAAATGAATACATAATAATTTATAATATTCTAGCATATTTCTGTACCATATGGTTTATTTCCTAAACCCACAGTTGGAAGATGACTTACATTCTTGCTTTGCACACCACTTAATTTGGTTTATATTTGTCAGTATTACAGCAAATGTGTCACTATCACATACCTCCTAACTTCTGCATCCACACACATGTGCGGTAGCAGTGTCACTCAAACTGACAGTCTTACCGTCCATGCACAGTGGTGGTTTCAATAAATCTGACAGTACAATTGTGAACAATGCTGCACATGCACAGTAATTATTCTCCAGTGTCAGAGTTCTATATGTGTAATAATCCCATCTTTTAATAGGCATACTGGCCTATTGTTGCCTGATTCCCCTATAACCTTTCTTGTTAAGGGGCACAACATCCACTACTTTCCAATCTTCTGGGACTACTCCTGTTAACAGTGATTGGTTAAATAAATCTGTTAAGGGTTTAATCAGTTAATGGTACACCACTAAGTTATTTTTATTAATCTTGGCTGTATGCCATCTGACCCTATTGACTTATCTATCTTTACTTTAGAGAGCCAAAGTATAACCTCTTCCTACGTGATTTAACTCAATTTTACAACAGTGAGACAGTGAGATATGTTTAATTTAGCATTCCTTAAATGCAAAATACCTTTCATCTCTCATGATGGTGATCTTGCCAGGCCCAACCTGTATGTCGGGTTTTGTAGATTCAGTGGCTGTTGTAACTGTCCAAGTTGTGAGTTTTGGGATATCTGCTTTATCCTTGATACTAAAAAAAATATGATTTTAGTACATTAGGTCCCCCACACAGAATCTGTTCTTTTAACAATTATAAAATTAATATAAATCATGAAGTGCCTTCATATTGAGCATCAATTGGCAATAGACAGACAAAATGTACAAATGCTACAAAATCTGTAACAATGTATAAAAGGAAAAAAGATAACTAAGGCCCTGCTTAATAGGGCTAATAATCTAAGAGGAAAGGAAGATTCATTGCAATAGCAAAGGGAAGGTATGGGTATTTGCAATTTTTTTTAAAAAGAGAATATAGACTGCCAGGTAATCAATCAGTTTTAAGCTTTAAATAACGCATTTATATAAATAAGTAGAAGCAGAGGATGAGGTGAAGATTGGGTGAGGTGTGAGTGTTGAAATTTCCTGTACTAAAGTTTCTCTTGGATGAGTCAACTGTAACACAATCCTTGTACTTACCCTAGAAATTGGTTGTATTATGACACATTATCAATTATAAATAAATTGGTTACTAGAGGAGATAACCCTATCCCTCACATAAAAGGTGCAGGAATGTTGCTATTTCATTTTAGTTAATGATCTACCTTTCATTTCTTGTTTCAAAACTTCTTATGGTTGACCTGATGTCTGTCTTTGGTAATTCATTGTTGTCCTCATCACTGCAACAAATAGGTGGATATTTGAATTTACATATTTAAAAAAAATAATGTTATGGTTGTAACACTCCCACTCATTCACATATGTTAGAACAAATGCCAGGGTAGTACTACCACAACAACCAAAACTCATATGGGAAAGAAAGTCATACTAGACCACTTGAGACAAATCTCCTTCATTTAAACAAAGGCTGGTGAGAGTAGAAGAGACTAGATCTATGGAGGAACTGATACTCACCTCCTCAGACATGAGTCTTTCACTCAGACTTGGTTACATTGAATGGAGTGGATTTCCTCTGCAGATTTATGCCATTAGAGAAGTCTCATGCCTGGGGTATCTGCAAGTCTCATGCCTGGGGTATCCTTCCCATTCTGGACGCAGGGATAAATAAAACTGGATTCTAACCCCACAGCTATGTCTGGGAATCTGAAGCTCGCTATCCATACCCTTAGTGTCCCACACCTTTTTTCCCTCTTTTTTCTCTCTTACCCTCTTGACCTATTCCTTTTCTTCCTTTTTTTCACTCTTTTCATTTTCCCCCTTTTTATTTATTTTTAACTTTGCATATTTGATTACCAACCAAAACATGGAGGAAAGCGACCCATCTATGATATTGAGTATCTAGCCCTTTCATTCCCATTCTTTTGTATAGATTTATTCTTATACCTTTATGTATCTAGGTGATATTAAAATCTAAAAAACAAAATAAATATTTATTTACAAAAAAAACCCCCACACATTTACAGAAGAGCCTGCTTTAAAAAAAAGTTGATATCATGAACAAATTGGGCAGTTTGTTAGCCCCTAGTGCACCAAACCTCTCTCTTTCAATGTTGTTTTTTATATTTTGTGGCACATATACAAATATATAAAATTCTACATGCAGTGTTGCTAATATTTATAAATATTTAGATATTAATGTACAAAACATTTTCTAAGCAACCTTTTAAATGCTTAGTAATGTATCAATTACCTTTCATCTCGGATGATAGTGATTTTTCCTGGGTATGATTGTATATTATGGCTCCTTGTCTCAGTTACATTGTTTGTTGTATAGGACATCAACTTGGGGATATCTGCATTATTATTGCCACTAAAGAAATAAAATAGATTAGCTTTGTATGTATATCTGAAACTGGATTTGTCATATTGTAACAAACAAATACAGCAAAACATGGGCATCTTAAAACAAATATAATTAATCACTAAAACTTTGGGGGTTATTCTCTAAAAAGTGAGTTGCAGATGAGTTGAGGAAGATTTAATCTTGCCAATTTATCTATTCATTGTGCAGAGACAAACCTGGTGAGTTTCCCCACTAAGCAAACTCACCGGGTTTGTCCCTGCACAATATATAGCAAATTAATCTCACCTGCAACCCACTTTTTAGTGAATAGCCCCCTTTGTGTGTGGGAGTGTTAAAGTCCTGGAGTGATGCAACGGACAGGAGTCATGTAAGACAGTATTTTATGTCCACAAATTATGTCTGGAAATTATTCAGGCAAGGGACAGTATTAATATTGTCCACATTGCTGAGATTTATCATCAAAAAAATTATAATTCTAAAAAGCCAAGTTCAGGGATTATCATTGACATTATGAGTTATTAATTATTGCCCTCGTAGAACACATACAAAAATATTTTTTGATCTTAGTTTTGTGAAAATACCAAGGCGTTTCTGTATAAAATGGATACAGAGGCAAAAGGTGATCATTATTTACCTGATTTGCCTACCCAGAATCCCTTGCAATGATGATAGCACTGTGAATGTGTGATTTCTGTTAGAAAAGCAAGTCTTGTTTGTTCGTAGGTTTGTGTTTAATAATGCCGATGCTATCCAGTTAAAATACAGTGTAAGTGTAATATTTATTACCCTTCGGTTGTCGTGGTTATGGTTCGTGTGGTTGTTGATCTATTTCCTGTTGTAGTTTTAGGGATTTCTGTTTTATCACTCCTGTGGAAAAAACATCACTATAATTACAATACTATTAAAGTTTGTAGAACACAGCTATAGCTTGTTTAAGTCCTATTGATTAATTGGTATGAGATCAGTTTTAATTGCAATAGTGCTCGACTGTTATATCCCATCATGCAGTAATTCGGGGTGACGGGCGATGCACCTGTCAACTTGTAAAACGGATTGCCAAATAATATTGAGGATTGTAACATTGAATCTGTAATTTTTGTGATTTGTATGCCAATTTGTAATTTTAGATTTCTAGGTTGTACTCATTTCTGAAATATCCTTGGAAAAAGTCTAAAGATCATCAAGAGCATTAACATTGTTTGCACTGCAAAATTTAGGAAATTTATTCCAAACTTCCTATATATCAGGAGCATCCAACATGCAGCCCGTATGACAGCAAGGTGTGGCCCACCTGACTTAACTGCTCATATTTTTATAATCCCTGTGAATTTATGCTTTTGCATCAATTAAGTTCATTTAAACCTGTTTTGAACAACTACTGAGAATTACTGCTCAATAAAAAAATTTATATGGCTAACCATCTATTCTCCACCATTACTGTAAAAATGATTTTTAAAGAAAAGCATTTCTTTTTTTTTCTTTAGTTCTTTCCATTCTTTATTAGTTCAGTAGAAATATACAAAATAACACAATACAATACATAACATCAATCATTTATAATTCGATTTAAAAAAAAAATCTCTCTCTGTAGTATTTTAGATCTTAAACAGAAGGAAGGGGCGGGGGTGAAAGTTCAATTTTAACACAGCTTAAAACTTTGTGCATAAAAACAAAGTGAAACCAGCTCTATAGGTAACAACCTAAGCAGCACATAGGCGGTGTGTCCCTTAGTACATTGTCTTGACTAGACTGACTGGACTGTGGTGAAAGTCCCGGACCTATGGCCTCGTGAGGGGAGTGACCATCCCACCGGGGTCTCCAGTAGTGATCAACGCTAGACTATTATGGTTCCCAGATCTCTTTATACTTTTTTCCTCTCGAACTTATTAAAAAGACATGTTTTTCAATCCTATGTTGGTATTCTACTTGGTTACATATCTTCTGTCAGCTTGGGATTTCATTATCTATCCGGTGTCTGGCAATAGTTATTTTGATAGCAAGCAGTATATTAAATCTATGGCACAGTTCTTAAAATGAATCATATCCATGTGGAAAAGAAAACTGTGGCTGGAGCTCAGAGGTACAGTCAAATAACGGTTTGAATAAGTAGTTTCCCTTAATTTTGATTAAAGCTAATTCTTAACACCAGATATGAAACATGTTGCCGTCATCGTTTCCGCAAGCGAAAGGAAGGAAACGTACATGCATTTCTTAATATGCGACCCACTTCAGAAAAAAACTTAAACAGCCTTGCCATATATGCATATCAAAGATTTATCTATCCAGCTTCCATGGATTCATCAGGAGACACAACCATGCTCTTCTTGACCATAATGGAGGTATCACTATTAACACTGGTTGGATCTGACTGCAGTTTATGTCAAATTGTTGTGATCCATCATGTTGGTGGTAAAATATATGACAGTAAATGTACCTTGGATGGATCAGTGCTGTCACTGCATACAGTAGATGCTCTGGTTACAAAGAAAATCATTTCTGCATTTTTTCTGTTTTTCTTGACGGTCATCAGGTCTGTTCCTGGATGACCCCCATTTGACCATAATCAGATTAATACGTTCTTGATTTTAAGCTCATACTGTTGTTCGCAGATTTGTGTGTCTGACATATTCTGATTCTATGTTTGCTTGTTTAATAAGGGCCAAAAGCCCTCAAAATGGGCTGAATTTTTGTTGGAGAACTGAAGTGTTCAAGAATGAAAATAAACATATATTCAAATACATTCAAAATATAATATTATTACATATTATAATAGTATATTTACATTAATATATGGATTTTTACATTTTAATCCTTTTTTTTAAATATGTTATGTTGTTACTTCATTTTTCTTAATTATTATTATTATTATTTTTTTTTATTAAAAAGTGATTGGATTAGGTTCGAAACTCGAAGCTTTGATTTTTTCATACAAAATCAGAGCTACCTGAGTAGATCCTTAACTGCTGTTTTTGTAGGAGCTTTCATACAAGTACCATGCTGTGCAGGGATTGTATTTGTTTTTAGAAAGTCTAGAAAACCTGATTAAAGGAAAAAAAGGTCCCGGACCATTTATTCATGGATATCTTGTTGTCTGGTCAATTCCTTTCTTTCTCTTTAATACTCTTGAGCACTTCATGAGATGGAAAAACTTCCTAGTACCTCTTATAGGAGCAGAAAGGTTATGGTGGGTCAGACAGATTTCTCATATTTAACTGGAAGGAATTTCTGACACTTTTAAGTATAAAGTAGACATGTGCATTCGTTTTCGGACGAATGCATTTTCGGACGAAAATAGCATTTTCGTCCATTCGTCCGAAAAACGAATAACGAAAATTTTAACTAACAAAATCCGAATGAACGAATGGTTAATAAACGAAAATCATTCGTTCATTCGTCCATTCGTCCATTCGTGCTATTGGCATTCTAAACCGAAATAGAGTCGGTTTACAATACCAATAGCATTGTACTACATTCCATAAACCGACATGAATGAGTTTCGGTTTATGGAATGCATGTAATGCTATTAGCTTCCTATAAACCGAAATTGAGTTCCCATTCATACGAATAGGTCAATTGACCTATTCGTATGAATGGGGACTCTTTCGGTTTATAGAAAGCCAATAGCAGCATGTATACTATAAGCCTAAAGTCTTTAAAACAAACGACGTTCGGTTTATAGAATACATGTAATGCTATTGCTGTTCTATAAGCCGAAAGACATTTGGCTTATAGAACAGCAATAGCATTACATGCATTCTATAAACCGAACGTCGTTCGTTTTAAAGACTTTCGGCTTATAGAATACTATTGGCATTCTATAAACCTAACTAGAGTCCCTCCTCATTCATAAGAATTTCTTATGAATGGGGACTCGACTCTAGTTCGGTTTATAGAAAGCCAATAGTATTCTATAAGCCGAAAGTCTTTAAAACGAACGAAGTTCGGTTTATAGAATACATGTAATGCTATTGCTAATCTATAAACCGAACGACTTTCGGTTTATAGAATAGCCATAGGATTACATGTAGTACATAAGCCGAAAGTCTATAAACCGAAAGTCGTTCGGTTTATAGGCTGTCGGCATTTAACTATACAGAGACAGAGTCTCCATTCATAAAATTATGAATGGAGACTTTGTCTCCGTGTAGTAAAATGCCGAAAGCCTATAAACCGAACGATCGGTTTCTAGACTTTCGGCTTATGTAATACATGTAATCCTATGGCTATTCTATAAACCGAAAGTTCGGTTTATAGAATAGCAATAGGAATACATGTATTCCATAAGCCGACAGCCTATAAACCGAACGTTCGGTTTATAGGCTGTGGGCATTTTACTACACGGAGACAAAGTCTCCATTCATAATTTTATGAATGGAGACTCTGTCTCCGTATAGTTAAATGCTGTTGTATTCTATAAACCGACTCTATTTCGGCTTATAGAATGCAATAGTACTACGAATGGACGAATGAACGAATGATTTTCCTTTATTAACCATTCGTTCATTCGGCTTTAGTTAGCTTAGCATTTTCGTTCTTCGTTTTTCGGGCGAATGGACGAAAATGCAATTTTCGGACGAAAATGCATTCGTCCGAAAACGAATGCACATGTCTAGTATATATTCACATGTAAATTGCTTTTTTAATAAAAAATTATGATATAAAAAAATCTTGTTTTTATTTCCTTTTATGTGACAATGCTGCCTCTCTCTTTCCCTTGCCCCCAGATATGTCGCTCTTCCCCCCTTAGTGTTGTCTCTCTCTCACCCTCCCTTTGGCTCCCCCCTCGCTCCCCTTGTGTCTGTCTCTTCACCCCTTCCCTCCCCTTGTTTCTCTCTGCCCCCCCCCCCCCTTGTTATTCTGTCCCCCCCTCACCTGTTTCTTGCTCCCTGGTGGCTAGTGGGGGCAGCCGGGGGATGTATGCACTATACATAATAGACGGAAGTGTCGGGCAGCATGGAGGTTGTCTGCACGATTCGTGCAGACATCCCCCAGCTGCCCGATTCTCCCTGGTGGCTAGCGAGGCAGCGGAGGATGTCTGCGCGATGAGCGAGACCTCTCCTGCTGCCGCCCGGCATGACCGCCGGGACTTCTATGATGAAGGGTACTTCCGGCTTCCTCATAAAAGTCCTGGCTGTCGTTCCGGGGGGGGGGGAAGGGGGGAAGAGACAGACACAAGGGGAGCGAGGGGGGAGCCAAAGGGAGGGTGAGAGAGAGACAACACTAAGGGGGGGAGAGCGACAAATCTGGGGGCAAGGGAAAGAGAGAGGCAGCATTGTCACATAAAAGGAAATAAAAACAAGATTTTTTTTATATCATAATTTTTTATTAAAAAAGCAATTTACATGTGAATATATACTAGACGTGCATTCGTTTTCGGACGAATGCATTTTCGTCCGAAAATTGCATTTTCGTCCATTCGCCCGAAAAACGAAGAACGAAAATGCTAAGCTAACTAAAGCCGAATGAACGAATGGTTAATAAAGGAAAATCATTCGTTCATTCGTCCATTCGTAGTACTATTGCATTCTATAAGCCGAAATAGAGTCGGTTTATAGAATACAATAGCATTTAACTATACGGAGACAGAGTCTCCATTCATAAATTTATGAATGGAGACAAACGTATAGTTAAAAGCCGACAGCCTATAAACCGAACGTTCGGTTTATAGGCTGTGGGCATTTAACTATACGGAGACAGAGTCTCCATTCATAAAATTATAAATGGAGACTTTGTCTCCGTATAGTTAAAACCGGTGTTCTGACAAATTTCTGGAGCAAATTCTCCTGCGCAATCGCAGGAGAATTTGCTCCCTGCGCATGCGCATAAAGTTACAGCTGATAACTCAGCTGTAACTTTGTGACCACCGCGCATGAGCCAGCTGCACAACCCACCTCCCGCCCCCCTCACACCCGCCGCACACCCCTTCTTACCAGATCATCGACCACAGCGATACACAGCGCATGCGCACGCCTATCCAGCCGTTTGGGAATGCGCGCGTCCGTTGTTGTGTTCTTAAGGTGGTAAGTAACACGGGGCGTCGGGACATAAGGGGGCAAGCATCCTGGTGAGGGCTGCCTCATCTTGATGGGATTTGTGATCCTCCTGCTGTATTATTGATGGAGAATTTGCTCCAGAAATTTGTCAGAACACCGGCATTTAACTATACGGAGACAGAGTCTCCATTCATAAAATTATAAATGGAGACTTTGTCTCCGTATAGTTAAAAGCCGGCATTTAACTATACGGAGACAGAGTCTCCATTCATAAAATTATGAATGGAGACTTTGTCTCCGTGTAGTAAAATGCCCACAGCCTATAAACCGAACGTTCGGTTTATAGGCTGTCGGCTTATGGAATACATGTATTCCTATTGCTATTCTATAAACCGAACGTTCGGTTTATAGAATAGCCATAAGATTACATGTATTATATAAGCCGAAAGTCTATAAACCGATCGTTCGGTTTATAGGCTTTCGGCATTTTACTACACGGAGACAAAGTCTCCATTCATAATTTTATGAATGGAGACTCTGTCTATGTATAGTTAAATGCCGACAGCCTATAAACCGAACGACTTTCGGTTTATAGACTTTCGGCTTATGTAATACATGTAATCCTATGGCTATTCTATAAACCGAAAGTCGTTCGGTTTATAGAATAGCAATAGGAATACATGTATTCCATAAGCCTACAGCCTTTAAACCGAACCTTCGGTTTATAGGCTGTCGGCATTTTACTACACGGAGACAGAGTCTCCATTCATAAAATTATGAATGGAGACTTTGTCTCCGTGTAGTAAAATGCCCACAGCCTATAAACCGAACGTTCGGTTTATAGGCTGTCAGCATTTTACTACACGGAGACAAAGTCTCCATTCATAATTTTATGAATGGAGACTCTGTCTCTTATTAGTTAAATGCCGACAGCCTATAAACCGAACGACTTTCGGTTTATAGACTTTCGGCTTATGGAATACATGTAAACCTATGGCTATTCTATAAACCGAAAGTCGTTCGGTTTATAGAATAGCAATAGGATTACATGTATTCCATAAGCCGAAAGTCTATAAACCGAAAGTCGTTCGGTTTATAGACTTTCGGCTTATAGAATACAAGTAATACTATTGCCTTTCTATGAACCGAACGAGAGCCCCATTCATAAGAATTTCTTATGAATGGGGCTCTCGTTCGGTTTATAGAAAGCCAATAGTATTACATTGTATTCTATAAAACGAACGAAAAAAATTAACGAAACGAAAATAATGAACGAATTTCGTCTGAAACGAATGCACTAATGAACGAAATTCGTTTTAGACGAAATAAATAACATTTTCGTCCGAATGGACGAAAACGAAACGAAAATTTTAGTTTTGCACATGTCTAGTATAAAGTCTTTATCCTCTGTTTCATAAAAGGAGGATCTGAAAGCACGGGTGTCAGAATCAAAGTGTAAAAGATTAAAAAGAGAATTATGTGCTCTACATCAAAACCTTAGTATTTCTGTAATAACGTTTCTTGCATTTAACTTTGTAACCAGAACATAAACTGAATAACAGGCTTAGATTGATCCAGCACCATGTTATATGTTCCAGCACTATGTAAAGCATTCTTATGCTATATTATGTGCTCCAGCACCATGTTTAAATGCCATGTAATGTTTTCCAGCTACTTGTTTCAATACTATGTTATTTGTTTCAGTGTCATGCTTATGTTACTGTTAAATATCATTTATGAGCTCCCAACATTTACACACGTACTTCACCAGTGTTATAAGAATTTCATCACTGTGTCAATGAGTTCCACCAACAATTATGCATTGTTACAGTCAGAGGCATAACTAGAAACCACAGGGTCCCGGTGCGAAAAGTTCCCTGGGGCCCCCCCATGCACCTTCCCCTGCCCCTCCATTTGTATAACATATACACATACAGATACATTCAAGAATACACAGACACACACACAGGTACATAGGGGCACACACTGACACACATGCAGACAAACAGATACACACACATACATACACCAAGACATACAGATACACATACAGACATGCTTGCAGATACACAGACACACTTAATGATAAACATTCAGATTCAGATACACACACACACACACACATACAGACACACAGACATTCTCTCACACACAAACATGGTTGCCTCATACTGATGGGAGTCAGAGCTCCCACTATGACTCCCTCCTTTCCTCCCCGACGGTCTCCTCCCACGCGGCACTCTTTTAGCTGGGAGGAAGTGATGTCATCACTGGGGCCCGGTTGCACTCTTAAAGCGCCGTAGCGCTGACTGGACCTCAGGAAATTCATTGCAATTGGGAGGCCCCAAGAGCATGGGCCACCTGATGGACCCCTTCAATGCAATCGCGGCGGGGCCTCACCACAATGCCCCGGTCACAGGAGTCGCATGGTGGCGGGGCCCCAGGAGTAATGGGCCAGGCTGCAGCTGCAACCCCTGCGACAGTGGTATTTCTGCCACCTCTTACAGTGTGTTTCTGTTATTTATGCTTTCAGGGAAATGGCCACAAAGCTTGTTGTGTTGAACAATGAGAGGACCAATTAACATGGAGTTCAAGTAAGGATTGTTAATGAGCACTTCAATTTTATCCCTTCTATTTATCATTCCTGCTTTTGATCCAAATGAAGTCAAAGAAAAGTAAGTTATTTCGAATTTTGGGGGAAAATTCTTTCTTGACTTCAAAAGACACTCAGTTTCTCCTTGGATCAAGAAATTGAAAATGTTAATTTTTATTCTTTTATTGATAGCCGTATCTGTCCGGCTGTTCTAAAAAAATAACCAAACCCTTTTTGAAAGCATGTATTGTACTTGACAGCACCACCTCTCTTGGGAGTGAGGTCCATACCATAAAGAAACAGAAAATCCCCTTTTATGGGGGTCCTCCTGTAGTCATATGGAGAGATAAAGGTAAGAAAGTCTTGGTTGCTAAACAAACCTGGGTGGTGATGTTTGAGAAACAGATGGTGTAGATTGTGTTGACTGTGTTGATTTCCATTTGTTTTCAAAGCTGTAAGTACAAACAAGCTTTCAGTGCAATCAAAAACAGCAAAACACAATAATACAATAGTACTTCATATGCCATATTAAACTGTTCTGCCTTAAATTGGACCTTCTGCTACAATCTTTCTTAAACGTCAATCAAAGATGATTATTGGTTCTAAACTAATAGTTTCTAAGAACCTTGATTCAATGCACACTCATAAATAAGAATGAACTTCACCAGAACATTGTAATAAATAACTGGCTTTTATGTAAACAAAAACAACAGAAATGATAAACTACAGTCTACATCAAGTGTAACAAAAACGGAAATGGACTAAAGCATAAAAGTGAGGGTCTCCCGCTGCAAGCGCAGAGAGAGACCCTCATTTTTGCATGGGATTAGCAGGGGGACCTAGTTAAGGTCCCCCTGCTGATCCCATGCAAATACGAGGGTCTCTCTCTGCGTTGACAGAAAGAGACAGTCGCCAACCAGACAGCTGGCGGAGGAAGTCAAAAGTACACGCCAGTTTATCCTCATACTAGGAACAAGTGAAAAATAATGTTTAGTGTCCCTTTAACATTCAACCATATTCAGATGAGACGCTGCTCCTATTGAATGACCTACTTGTGGCCAGTCAAGTTTCATGCTTGTACCACAAATTAATTAGTGCGGTGCAATGGCATGCTTTATAAATGAGCCACACAGACCAATGTTTATAATCTTGGAGTTATCTGTTCCACTAGTCTTGTCACTGATTGATTCTTGGACCACCTTGTGGTCACTATAGAAAGATTTTTAATATAACTAACAAATGCTGCATTATTGTTTTGCATATAATATTGTATGTTAGGCTCTACGCATATGTGTAAAATGACACAATAATAGGCTTAAAGAACTGTTATATTGTTGTTGTCATATTTTTTTCTGCGTATAATTAGAAACATAGAATGTGTCGGCAGATAAGAACCATTCGATCCATCTAGTCTGCCCAATTTTCTAAATACTTTTATTTGTCCCCTGTTCCCTATCTTATATCTAGGATAGCCTTGTGCCTATCCCACGGTGTTTACCTTTACCACTTCGCTGGAAGGCTATTCCATACATCCACTACCCTCTCAGTAAAGTAATACTACCTGATATTACTTTTAAATCTTTGCCCCTCTAATTTAAGACTATGTCCTCTAGTTGTGGTAGTTTTTCTTCTTTTTAAACATACTTTTCTCCTTTACTGTGTTGAGTCCCTTGACAGTATGTACCGTATTTATCGGCGTATAACACGCACTTTTTCTCCCTGAAAATAGGGAAAAAATAGTGTGTGCGTGTTATACGCCGAAAAAGAAAAAAATCTAAAACTTACCTCGTTCCTGCTTTTTAAAACAAACTTTATTGACCGCGCGGCTGAAGGGAAGCTCACAACGCTTCCCTCACAGCCACGCAGCTTCAGAGCACCGGGGGACAGAGCAGGAACGAGGTAAGTACTGGGGTCTGGGGAAGGGGGGGGGAGGAGGGTGGCATAACGAGCATACTAAGGGGCAATATCCTGGCATATTGGGGGCATATTAAATGGCATATTGGGGGCAATATCCTGGCATAATAAATGGCATATTGGGGGCAATATCCTGCATATTAAATGGCATATTGGGGCAATATCTGGCATATTAAAATGGCATATTGGGGGCAATATCCTGCATATTAAATGGCATATTGGGGCAATATCTGGCATATTAAAATGGCATATTGGGGGCAATATCCTGCATATTAAATGGCATATTGGGGGCAATATCCTGCATATTAAATGGCATATTGGGGGCAATATCCTGCATATTAAATGGCATATTGGGGGCAATATCTGGCATATTAAAATGGCATATTAGGGGCAATATCCTGCATATTAAATGGCATATTGGGGGCAATATCCTGCATATTAAATGGCATATTGGGGGCAATATCCTGGCATATTAAAATGGCATATTGGGCTTCAAAGTTCTTAATTTAAGTTCTTAAGTTTTTTTTCCTGAAATTTCCTTCTTAAAATTAGGTGCGTGTTATACGCCGGCGCGTGTTATACGCCGATAAATACGGTATTTAAATGTTTTCTGCTTTTATTTTTGCTAAACAAAGTCTGATTTTTTAACCTTGCTCCTTGATACTGCCTACAGTGATACTGCCTTTTTTTGGATCCTTGGTTCCTCCCTAAAAGCTGTAATCTTATCATATGACTACATAACATACCAATGCTGTTCCATTATTACCTGTTTGCGTCTTCATACAGGTATGCAGCAAGAGATTTGGAAAGTGAGTCACTCTTCATGTGTACATCTTTGTTTTCTTTTATTGACGTCCTTAATAGGAAACACACATTTTACAAATTTATGTATTTATTTTGCCAGCAAATGTTAAAATACAATAAAAGGAAGCAGCTTATGCAAAGAAACCTACCCTTCTGATTTTGTGTTAACAGTTTGGGTAGTGGAGGTTTGAGAAACCACTTTATCACCACTAAAAAAAAAAAAAAGAATATATTATTATTAGTATTCCCCAATTATTACCAACCCTTTTCGCAATAGACATGCTATGATATAATATGCACATTTGAGGTCATATACAATCTGTTTTAACAAAGTAGATGTTTCTTCGGACAGCTTAAGAAGCAAAGCTGTAGCCAAGTACTTAGTCTGTCTAAAGGAGAATCCAGCCCTGTATAACATGGTCAATGGTTTAGCAATAGCAACTTATGCTTTGAGAATTTTGCATGTAATGTTTTGATCTGGCAGTGGCAAAATTATTCCATACCAGCAAAGCATTTGATAAAATATAATCATGCACATATAAACATCCAAACAATGGCCAAAATGGCATAGTCCGATATCTAGTTATATAGAAATTATTTTAAGCAATATAACATTAAATAGAGTATAGCAAAAACAACCCCAAAAACAACAATCAAGGAATTACATTACAAATACTAAATAAATGTCTCCAGTACCTCTCTCCCCTGTGGACAGTGATTTTCTCCGACTGAGGTTTAATTACAGAGTTTCTGGTCTCTGTAGTGCTGCTGGAGGTTAGTTTTGGAGGGCTTGCGGATTTTCCACTGGGGAAAAATATAATAAAACTATTAGTATTGCAATGGGACATAATAAATAATTATTTTATGTCTGAAGATGATGCATTTGTCTTGCTTGATCATGCTACTACCCATCTTATAATTACCACTGTCATAAAAAAACAATCTAGAAATACTTTAAGATTAAGGTTCGAGTCTATGGGAGTGGTTAATAGAAAAAAAGTTGTTAGGTCAAGTTCCAAAAGGATGGGATGTAAATCTAAATATGTGAAATTTGCTCAAAAATGGTGATAAATTAAAGCAGATGAACTAAGCACCAACTTTCTAATTCCTGTGACACCCTAAAGAAGTGGAGCTGCATGCAAGTACTTAATCTGCCTACTGTGGAATCCAGCCCTGCATAAGATAGACATTAATTGAGTCATGAGCAATTTTGTCTTGTGAAAGTAGTGTTTTTTTTTATGTTTTGTTGTAATGGTGGCTATGAAATGATTCCAAGTAAGCAATCATTAAAAAAAATAATAATACTGGCATTTACATCCATCTTAATGCTGGGAAATATAACATAGTCATAACATAGTCCTTTATCACATAAAAATGTCTATTTTAAATAAAATTACTTGTAATAGAGAAAAGTAGACAAAAAAGAATATGGCATAAAAATAACAATATTATAAATGACCCCTGTACCTTTCTTCCTTAAGGACTGAAACCTTTTCAGACTCAGGTTTAATTACAGAGTTTCTTTTCTCTGTAGTGCTGCTTGTTTCTGTTTCACTAAAAAATAATAAATAAAAAAAATATGTGCCATAATATAACATAATAAAGTTCTTATGTCAGAAAATGATAACTCAAACTAGATTCATTATTCTTGTACTTCCAGTCATATAAGTAATGAGAGAGAATAACACAAAGGAAGCAGAAACTGAAATTATTAAACAAAGAAATTACAAAACAGAAAAAGCTTCCCTAGGGCTGCTACGTAGGTAGAGTCAGACAGTAGTCAATTAAAGCACCTTGTTTCTCTGGCCTGTACTAGCCATCTTACATGTCTCTCTGGTACAAGGCCATCAATATACCAGTGCATTGCAGCAAGGTTACAGAAGATATAAATAAGTAGGATTTTTTTTAGAAGTGGATGGTGCTAAATCAAAGTATTCGGGGATAACACGAACCCCTCCCCATTGTTTCTTCGGACAGCTTGAGAAGCAAAGTACTTAGTCTGTCTAAAGGAGAATCCAGCCCTGTATTACATGGTCAATGGTTTATCAATAGCAACTTATGCTTTGAGAATTTTGCATGTAATGTTTTGATCTGGCAGTGGCAAAATGATTCCATACCAGCAAAGCATTTGATAAAATATAATCATACACATATAAACATCCAAACAATTGGCAAAATGGCATAGTCCGATATCTAGTTATATAGAAATTATTTTAAGCAATATAACATTAAATAGAGTATAGCAAAAGCAACCCCAACAACAACAATCAAGGAATTACATTACAAATACTATATAAATGTCTCCAGTACCTCTCTCCCCTGTGGACAGTGATTTTCGCCGACTGAGGTTTAATTACAGAGTTTCTGGTCTCTGTAGTGCTGCTGGAGGTTAGTTTTGGAGGGCTTGTGGATTTTCCACTGGGGAAAAATAAAATAAAACTATTAGTATTGCAATGGGACATAATAAATAATTATTTTATGTCTGAAGATGATGCATTTATTTGTCTTGCTTGATCATGCTACTACCCATCTTATAATTACCACTGTCATAATCCATATGCCACAAAGTCATGAATGTCCACCATGAATAAAGTTGATGCTTACCACTGCCCTTATTCAATCTACACAGTAAACAAATAAACACAATGTTTTGATAATGACATTTTAGCTAAAACAAAGGCAGTTTGGCTTCCTTCCATAGACTGTCATCATCTGGCACACAAGCTTTTGTAGATACAGCTACCAATATGCTCAGTCAGTCAAGCAGATGCTTATCATAATGAGCCAGAGGCAGCACATGCACCAATCTGACCCCGATATATAGAGATTTTAGCATGAATGGTGGCATATATATGAATACTTGAATTTGTGCTATAATTATAAATCAGGTTTTTTTAAAGTTTCCCTTTTTTATACAAACCTGGGAGGTAATGTTTGTGATTTGGATTGAGCTTTCCAGTTATCTTCAAACCTGTCAATACAAATCAAATATAGTTTTGTAAAGCAAAGGTAATATTAGCAATGTCAGAGAAGATGTTTTAAGGATTAAATCAATCATGATGATAAGACCAAGCACTAGCTGTCCTGTGCCCTCCAAAAATAGGTGTATAGCAAACCACATAACTTTTTGGGAAAACCACTACAGGACTTTTGGAACGTTGGATGCCATACAAGTTAGACAACTATTTTAGCTATTTGCTTAAACTGAAATGACAAGAGAATTGTAATTGCTTAGCTGAAAAGATACATATGTTTTGAAATGTACTAACTCTTTTATCAATGATACATACTTGCAGTTTACTTGTCAGTTCAGTTTTAGTGAATAGCACCATGACTGCCAGCCAATGATAAACCACACCAACCACTAATGGGACCAAATGGTGAGTGAAATATATTGCTGCTTACTTGCCCCCCCCCCCCTCCCGGCCACTAAATCCAAATGGTGGGAGAGGTTCTAGAATCTAAAACTGTGGTGATCTAAAATATCACCCTTGTCCTGCTCCCATGGAATATGCATAGAGTCAGTGCAGTAGCCACACCTGTAATGTGGCCAGCAAGAGAGCATGGGCTGATAGACATCACTGCTCCCTCATATTATTTGAAATAAGCATACCAAAGCACCCATAGCATCATCACAGCAACCCATCAATTAATATTAATATGTAAAACAAATTAGACAGAGGCAAGAAGTGCTATGGAAGTGGACAGGGCTAATGTGTATCTTCAAAGTTCGCAGGACAGATATTATTCTATTCTTATATAGAAGTTGGAATTTCGTTCGGTGTGTTTATTTTGTTTCTTCTTTCTAAAGATTTAATTTGCCAGACTCTGCAGGAAGAATACAGATTGTAATATTGAGCTAGTATTACAGATTACCTGCTAGCATCTTCAGAGAGATATGATGAGAGAGATTTAGAGAGTGTTTCACTCTTCTTGTTCACAGCGTCACCCTCCTCTTTTATATCCACCCTGGAAGTTAACACACATGTTAATATTAATTTGCATTAATGTAGATAAAAGGATAGTGTTGTGTTAGCCGTGGACAAAATATTTCTAGAATATGTATGTACCACAGTCTGTTGGAAACAAGTAGAGTTAAAATAATACATTTTGTTTATTTCCATTGCGTGTAATAATGTGAAATCAAGTTATTTTGGTGCTTGATGAAATTGTAGTACAGGGGAACAAGAAACCACAGTGAATACACTTTGAATATTTAAGATTGCACCTAAGCTAGTAGTGTCATAGTGGAGCTATAGAGCCACTTCTCAGGACATCATTCTTTTTTATATAATTATTTAGTTAAGTACTGGTGGTTATCCACTAACACCACCACTATATTTAACAATAGCAATTGGTACAACTATGCCTGTTCTATGTATGTCCTCTTACATGGAATAAAGCATGTAAACTGAGAAACAGACAAAAATTAATGTACAAAATAAAGTAATAATTGTAACATTCAAAATTTCAGCACCAGATGTATTTGCATACCGAATCAATCTCAAATGTTACATTTTATATTTCATTTTTGTACAAGTTATTTATTGTTATTTTTCAACTGTGACGTCTTCCATCCTACTGTGTACCCCAATAAGATGATTACTTATTTATACTCTAACTACGTTATTTTAAAATTATATTTCTTACTGTTTTTTTCCACCTAGCTATATGATCATGCTCTGTTAAAATAGCACATGCATCCTCCCACATATGTGCAATACTTTCAAAAAATGAAAAAACTCACTTTTTAGCCAAGAAGGGTGTAGAATTATCGGGTGATGCAACTCTGAGAATAAAAAATAATTTGTGTTTAGCTTTTTAAGTGTTTGGATTGTTTGAATAAAATGTACAAAATAGAATTTAGTTTTATTGACTTAACATGTTTGGGTCTATTCACTAAAGTCTGGATTTGGAGTTTAAAAAGAGAGCTCATGTTGAATAAATTCATAAATTAATCATAAATTGTAGCAAGTGGATGATCGGTGTCCACACCATATAACTCTGGAACTCACTTGTTGCTCCGTCGAGAATACATATTGAAACACAATGCAGCAATTGAGTATCCAGTCTAGTTAGAGGTAACAGATTGACGAACACTGTGGCTTGCAGAAAGAGCATGAACATTTATTTTAACTTAAATATAGTAATCCAACAAACGAGGAAAGGACTCCAGAAGAGCTTGTCCACCTTAAGTGTTTCACGCCTATGCCGGGCACTTAATTATAGGCTTCATTATGTGTGAAAAGCATAAGGTGGACAAGTTCTTCTGGAATCCTTTCCTCCTTTTGTAGAATTACAATATGTAAGTTACAATCAATTTTTATGCTATTTCTGCAAGCCACAGTGTTTGTCAATCTGTTACCTCTAACTAGACTGGATACTCAATTGCCGCATTGAGTTTCAAGTAGTAAAATCATTACCACACTAATTAACCATTAAATGTTAAAACGAATTATGCAGTAAATTAATGGGTGTTCTATAACGTGAACTGGGAGGTAATTACTGCATGGTTGATTGCGCCTACCTCCCTCTTAAATTCCTGGCTAAAATAGCCTCCAGACCCAAATAACTCACAGGACCAGGGCCTTGTCAAAATGCCTCTGCCCCCCATTAATACTAGAGCCCAGGGCTGCACAAGATGCCCCCAACCCACTAATTGTAATGGAGCTGAGCAAAATACCCCAGAACCCATAATAAATAATGGGGCCAAGGGCTGCATAAGATGCCCCAGACCTCCTAATCGTAAAGGAGCCAGGGGACTGGCTATAATGCCCCTAGCTGTGTAAAAATGAATGGGGCTGGATGATGGCAAAATGCCCCCTAATAATGAATGCCCCCGAGCTGCCCCCTACTATTTATAGGGCCGGGGTCTGGCCAAGTCCCTGCAGCTATCACTTAAATATATGGGCCAGGGGTTACCCAAAGAGTCTCTGCCACCCTTAATACAAGAGCCTTGGACTGCCCAAAGTGTCCCTGACCCCCATTTAAATAAATCCCAGCTCACTTTGTAAACATACTGGCCAAGGGGCCCCTGATCTCTTGTTGTTAGAGGGGATGGGGGTTTTCAAGTGCTCCCGGTCCCTTATTAAACAAATGGTGGCAGAGTTTTTGAATGTAGTATTTTTCCCCTTTCCTGTGAGAAGAGGGGTCGGATGTTTACGCAGTGGCGGCCTGGGTGTCTACTGCAATAACGTGCAGATATCTTTGCATTGCTTTGGTTGTGCATAGTCCACCTTTCTGGACTTGCACCCCAAATCTTCAGCAACATCAGTAGAAGTTATTTTTATTCTTTTTGGTAGGAGATGCCATCAAAATTCAGCTTTGATATGCCACAATATGCATAGCTCCCCCAAAACATGTCTGCTCAGGTCGATGTCTGTCTCCACCCTCCATTTATCACTGTTTTTTTAACTAAACATTTAATGCAGATCACTTCATAGAGTCCAGTAAAGCAGGGAACATAAGTTTCTCTGACTTTTAACAAACCTTTGAGTAGCAGTTTGCTTGATGAACCATAAATAATGAGACAGGGTAGACATTAGGAACTAGAACTGCGTTTTCAATCTGTTTATGGTCTCGGTGGCTTTCCCAAAGAGTTGTACTCAGAGGGAACATTTTTAACATTAAAAAAGCACAACCAATAAGCTTGTTAACTTAAGCTTGTACACATGCCTTTAATAGATTTTCAGCAGTTTCATAAAACCATTCTTACTATTATAATACTTTGAACACAACACATCTGCAAGAATGCATATCGTACACAACACATGATGGAATGGATGAACTAGCATGGAGAGCAAATGTTTTAAATTGATGTACTTGGTTAATGGCATTGCTAGTGTTTTATCCTTCATTACTATCATGCATTAAGTTAATCAAACTAGAGTCACTTCATTAGTCAACTGTGGGGAACTAACAATGGAATTTCAAAATGATTCCAAATTTCTATAGTAATGACTACTATTGCCGGATTTTTGCCAGTTCCCTGTCAGTTCAACACAGATCACTGTCTAGTGAATATACCACACTTTTTGATATTTATATGTCAAAAGTATTTTTAGAATGCCACATCCCAGGCTAATCTGCGGACATGCTTTGATGTGTCAGTCTGCCAGTACCTGTAGTGCATCAAACATCTTATATTTTAAACTTACCCACTGTATCGTTTTGCAGCTGAAAAGACATATGAGCGGTCCTTTGAGGTTGTGTTCCTTAGGACTTCACTGGCTACTTCCGTTCTGACAATTTTAAAAATGTTTAGTTAGAAGTTGCAGAAATTCTCATTTATGAATGTGATACTATAGTAAATATGCAGAGAATATTAAGATTATAAAACAATCCAAAACATTAGGACAAGGCATTAACTATTGCAAAGTGTTTACAACCACTGTCCTTACAAGTCATTTTAATAGACTAACTAACTTGTGGTGGAGGAGATTATGTGTTTTTTTTTTATATAATCTTTATTAACCCCTTGACGACAAAGGACGTGCCAGGCACGTCCTGGGAGAAACTCCCTTAACGACAAAGGACGTGCCTGGCACGTCCTGCAGTCAATGAAGCGGTTTTCGCGATCAACAATCGCGAAAACCGCTTTAACATTGCTGGTCTATTTGTCGAGGCAATAGCCAGCACCGAAATTTCTATTTTGGGACCCCCACGATCGCCCCACGGAGCGATCGTGGGGAGCCATATTGACGGAACATGCTGCTCCGTCAATATGGCTAAGCTCTCTGCCGGTCTGAGCTTCGGAAGTGAAAGTAACTTCACTTCCGTCGCTCTGAATATGCTACTTGACTGCCCCTAGTGGTAGTTAAGTAGCATTGCAATGGAAAATATTTAAAATACATATTTAATAAAATTAAAAACAGGTTATTTAGCTATATTAGCCTATAGGGTTAAAATTAAATATTTTTTAGCATAAGTGATAGGGTTAAAATTAAATTAAAGTTAAAAAATATTAAGGGATATAATAAGGATTAGAGTTGGGGTTAAATTTTATTTTAAAAATATGGAAACATGCATATTTTTGAACTCGGGAGAACATTTAGAAACTATTTAGATGGGGTCTTTTTTAATGATTTTATTTGTGTAAATTATATTTTAGGTCAAAGTTAGAAAAAGTGGGTTTTTTAAAAGTTTTCATCATATTTTATGATTTTCTTTGTAGTAAATTATAAGATATGATGAACATAATGGTATCTAACGAAAGCCCTTCTTATGATAATAAAAACAACATATAATTTGTGTGGGTACTGTATGTGAGAAAGAAAAAAATGACAGCTAAACACAAACACCCTAGAAATGTCAAAACAGCCATTGTCACCAAGGGAAAGTCAAGGTGAAAATGTCTTGTCACTAAGGGGTTAACAAAGAAACATAGTTTACATTTTTTCTCATACATAAAGATAATATATATATGTATGTATGTATATATATATATATACATACATACATACATACATACATACATACACACACATTTTAACTTATCAAACAAATTGAAGAAGAATGCCATACCAAAAGCTACATATATAGTCAAATATACAAAACATATACTTAATTTCACAACATATACATCAGGCAGTAAGTGAGTAACTTGCATGTTTACCTCTTTGCCTGTTCTGCTGTGGAAACTGGTGTCTCTTCCTCTGACAAGTCTCCTATTGATTTATTCCTGATGTTGTATGGTGCGCTAAATCAAATGGAGAGAAAAGTGTCATGCATATTAAAAATATAAATATTTCCTTTTGATCCCTTCATTTGGATCAAACGCACAAATGATAAGTGAACTTGACAGACTTGATCTTTTTTTAACCTAACTTACTATGTTAGTTGTTACTATGTTACGTGTATACAGTACTTAGTACTTATCGTTATGCTGTTCTAGAAGGTGGAGTGACAATACCTAGTAGCACTGTAAATATCCAGTCTGCTCTATCTACTGTAATGGATTTTTAACCCAGGTGTTCTAAACACTTAAATTATGTTAGTAATAAAGACATTAGAGGTCAGACATACAAGGTGGGACATAAATAGCAGGATGCAGGGCTAGCATAACTACACCTACTTATTTCCTAAGAAATGATTCTCTAGCATATCACTGCTATTTTACATTACACATAGGATTATGATGACCATTTAATACAACACATGCAGCTGTATCCTGATGTAAAATATTCAGTTTGAATTACTTTAATAAAGCTTAATATAAGACATTTTTAATTTAATAAGTTATAATGTAACTCTGTGATTTTGCCTTTATATAGTTTTCTTTCTGTATGTCTAAATATGCATATTAAAGACAATCTGTGTTTGCACCGCATATGAGTCATGAGTTTGGAAATCATGAAGGTAGGTGTGACAAAAATATGCATTTATTTACAGTTTCTTGTATTCATCCGTAGACATCTTGTAGCCAGTAGCAGTGGGGACACGGGGAAGACTTGCACTCTTTTGTTGTGTTGAGTAACTGAAAATAACAAGAAAACATATTTATCTATGAATCAACCTAAAATGGTTGTTGTAAGAAATGTGTTGTCTGTTTCCTTTTAAAACAGATCACTTATGGCCTATTTGACCTTGGCTCTGGGTTGCTAAACTTCAGTTTTCAAGGGTGGCAAATAAATCATTTTAGCACTTCTTTTACTTGCTCAGTGGTAATGTGAAATGTTTCATAATATGTTAATTAAATAAAACCTAAATCTGTTATCTCCATAAATTAGATGACTACATTTGAGTTACACTACAATTAAAGTGGTCCTGTCATGCAGAAGCACGTGTATGTCTATTTGTTCCTCAGCAAGCTCTTATAATTTTATATGTACAGTGATATAATCAATGACATGAGTTACTACTTATAACAGTTTGTGTCTTGTGTTTTGCATTTTATTGTCCATCAGAGCATTTAACTAAAACCTATAATTTAATTTCAAATTTAAAGTTGCAAAACTTAGGCCAAAACATGTAAGTTCAATGGACGCCCAGTACTCGATACAAACGTGAGAACTTTATTGATCAGACGCAGGCCTGCGTCGATTGAGTTTGTATGCTGTTAAGATTTTGGTGACGTCTTCATCCTGGAGCACCGAGTAAAAACATGTGTATTTACAAACCATTATTTGCAAAACATTTGAGTTGTCAGAAATGTATTTAGCAATATTGGTCTATGTTTTGCAACTCCATCGTCAATTGATAAAATTCCACTATTTATTATATTTTATAAGTTTTATATAACCCTATAACCCACATTTTAAGGGTAAGGATAACATATACATTTTTTAAATAGTTTCTAAGTGTGAACTAGACATGTGCAAAACTAAAATTTTCATGTAATCCTATGGCTATTCGGTTTATAGAATAGCCATAGGATTACATGTATTACATAAGCCGACAGCCTATAAACCGAACGTTCGGTTTATAGGCTGTCGGCATTTCACTACACGGAGACAGAGTCTCCATTCATAAATGTATGAATGGAGACTCTGTCTCCGTGTAGTGAAATGCCGACAGCCTATAAACCGAACGTTCGTTCATTCGGCTTTTGTTAGTTTAGCATTTTCGTTATTCGTTTTTCGGACGAATGGACAAAAATGCTATTTTCGGACGAAAATGCATTCGTCCGAAAATGAATGCACATGTCTAGTGTGAACCAGCAAGTTGGCAAGTAGAATGTACAGATGAAATTGTATTTCCCTTAAGGTGATACCAACTGCTTTTTGAAAATGAACCTATCATCAACAATTTATCCTTCAACCACTTGTGCTATGCATCCTAATAATGTCTGTCTTTCACAACTTGAAACTTTTAAAATAACTTTTTGTTATTGTTTAAGGACACATGTTTGGTTTTTTTAAAGATGTATAAGCTGCTAAGTGTAACTTACTATTTATGCATCGATAAACACTTGAGGGTTAACTCAATATAGATAGATTATATTATATCAAGTTAGCCAAATTTCAGAAATCACCAAATTCAGACTACCCTGTATCCCTGAATTTGGGTCTGAATCGCCTATTTTGGCCGTTCGACAAGCATCTTGGAGAGAGACAATTTTTCCATGAAAACCATAGCTTTTTGCCTAATATTCGCCAACCAGACCCGAACCCGCAAAACCTATATGCAATTCGCACTTATCAATTACACAAAAGTGTAGAAGAATTAAAATAAAAACAAAAATGTTCATACGCAATTATAATATATTAATGTTATTTATTATAATAGTATATGCATTAAAATATATATATATATTTAACATTTTAATCCAAAACTATTTTATGTCCATCTAGTTTATTTTTAAGTATTTAATTAATGAGTCATGTTATTTTATTTGTATTTTTGTACACTTTCAGAGGACTTGTGCTATTACAGCTATAGCCAAAGTCCTCCCATTGACTGCTATGGGAAGAATTCTTATCTGTGGTTCTCAAGGACTGTAGTGTGGCACCCTGAGTTACATTACATTAACATTTATTTATATAGCGCCAACAATATACATAGAGCTGGATACAGTGCTAAGAAAGAAACAGTTGAACAAATACAGATTGATCCATGAGGTAGAGAGCAAGCTTAAAATCTATAGTGAGAGCAAGACACAAATGTAAAAGAGGAAGGTGGTAGTAGTAACAGTACTTGGGGACAGTTGAGTTTGGCCAAAGGTTAATTAATGGGCGTTCTAGTGGAATGAATAGTAAGCTTCCTAATTCCTAACAGTATTTGGGGACAGTGGTAACTAATTGGGTTTGGCCAGAGGTTGATTAATGGGTGTGCTTGTGAGATGAGTAATATGCTTACTAAAAGAGGTGAGGTGAATTTTGAGGTATTTGCTGACGATTGAGAATGAGGAAGAACGCTGGATGCTCTGCAGAACAGAGTTTCAGAGAAAGATGGCAGCTCAGGTAAAGTCTCTCTTTTATGGCTGATTGTTGTATATTAATTACAAAACTGTTCACATATAAATATGTTGTCACTAAACTTTTTTTTCCAGTTGCGCTTCTACTATAGAGGCACAAGTGAAAAATGAATTGTCTCAAGTATGAGTATAAACTGGCATGTACTCTTGATAATACATGCCACTTGATCATCTGACTGGCAGCTGCCTATAAAAAAATTTGAATTGTCTTTTAAAAGGACCACAGTTTCCTTTTCTACTAAAGAAGTAGCAGATTACATAGTTTCTTGCCTTTTTATGTTCTCTCATTACTTGACACATAAAATGCACCTTACCTTTTTTGGTATCCATTATATGTAAATTGGCTCTTTGCTGGTGGAGATGCATTAATTGTCTGTCCCCTGAAAGAACAACAACAAATTTACAAGTTTAAATGTGGGATTTCTGAACCTTGCTTTTGCTGTCGTTCAGTCTTCTCAAATCTTGTAATCTATAACTAATTCAATCAGTTCATTGCCCCATTGATTACATGAGTGCTTAACAAAATCTAACATTTAGGTACTGACTCAACATAAGTTGTGGTGTAGAAAAGGTGATAAGTAAACACTTGCACTTGAATTTTAGTAGGTGCCAAAAGCTTTTACCCACAGAAATCCTAAATTCGCAGTTCTATCACCACCACAATTCTAGATAAAGGCATGCAATGACCACTTTCTTGCTATTTCATCTACTTTATACATGGAACGCTTGGAGCACTCTGTAGTCAGCAGATTTATTGAGCTTGCTTAATTTCAGTGCCCATTAGTTATAATAAAGGGAAGCTATGTAGTTAAACTTGAGCCTTGAGGGATGCTTGTCCTAAGTACTTTGGGTACCAAAGCATTTCACATTGTCCTTGGACTGCTTGAAGGTGCTGTGGACTCTGCTGTTTAAGTTGCAACGTTGGCCTGTGTAAATGTCAGTGAAAATAATTATCTGGGCATATTAAATATCTGGGTCAACTCTCATTTAGCGAATAAACCTCATAGACTATAGTGAATACTAATTGTTGTTTGTGCTACATAATTATATGTTTACTTTCAGTGGTGAAACACTACTGGTGCAACTATGGCAAGGCTTCAAGAGAATGCTAGGTGATGAAGAGTATTTGAGACATCATGTATATTTTGTTTTCTCACCGTATGATGTAACCAGTGGATTTTCTTGAAGCAGGAGTTCTAAATCAAGAATCGAAAAAAGAAAGAAAACACAATTTATAAAGGATTATAAACACATTACATGTAGTTTATTTGAACTATAAACAAAATATGTAATCCAAATAAATTCCTACTATCAGAAATTCATGATAGAAAACAATTCCCGAAATTGAAAATATACCAGCACTCTATTTGTCTTCAATAATTTATTAAAATGTGAATATGGTTTAATTAACAAATATCAGGTTTGCCTCTTCTACTGACCATCCCATTCAACTCTCAAAATTTGGCTGGAGTGTGGGAACTGTCAATGCAACATTTTAAAGTGTTTCAAAAAATCAAAGTGAGCATAAATACATAGAACAGGAACCTTACAAAGTGCATATCTGCAGTTGGATTTCCTTTGGTGTACAGCTGAAATTAACATGTCAGCCAGTGTTAAGCTACCCACTGCTGAACACATTATTTTCATGTAAAAGTTATTTGTGTGCCTCCAAAAATGGATAAACAAATTTTCTGGGGTTATGCCAATTAATGTGCCAGGATGATGCCATTTAATATGCCAGGATTATGGCAATTAATTGATTCAATAAAGTTTGTTAAAAAAAAAATGCGACCACAGTTACTCCGGTCGCATTTTCTTTAAAAACAAACCTTATTGAAGCTGCGCGGCTGGAGGGGAGCGCACAACGCTTCCCTCACAGCCGCCGACCGGCTTTTAACAGAGATTTTTTTAAAATCTTTTTACCTGGCGTGACCCGGGCCCGGGACGCCAGTATCACCCGTCACCCCCTGATGGCGGGCCTGAGCATACGTATGCATGGAATGAAAAGTAGAAGTTAAGGTAAGATCTATTCATTTAAATAGGAAGGAAATAGTAGCAATTCAGAAAGTGGGATTAATAAAACTTGTTATAGTCCAATTAACAAAACAGTAGAGTTTTTGCTTGGAGTTGGTCTTTAAATGTCTGGTTTAAACTCCGGAATGGAACTGAGAAAAAAATACCTATCACTTACTTGTTGTCAGAGGTTGATGAAGGTGGTGGGGATGATTTAGCTACAGATGAATCAGTCTCATTGTTGCTGTCTGTAGGCTGTCTATAAAATAAAAAAACATGCAATTCATAACAGAAAAATGAAATAGGTAACAGTATATCAACTACTCAAGCCTAATTATAACATTCTTTAAACATGCTAGCTAATTTCCATCTATTGAGCTGATACAAAAAAGAAGACAATTAAACAAGCTCTTTTTGTTGGCCAGAGATGGGCATCAACAATGTTCATGGTGAACATTTACTGGACTTGGTGATAGACAATTTAATCAGGGCTGACCTTAGGTGTTCAGGCGCCATGTGCGCCCCACCCCTGCCATTCATGGTTATCAGATAAAGAAAATGGTTTAGAACAAATGCATTCCTTGATTTTATTTCCCTCCTCTGCCCCCTTCACTCCATTTCTCCTGCCCTCATTTCATTATTGCCCCCACATCCCTTGTAATTGTACCCACAGCACCGGAATACATTTATATAACTTGATATAGTTTTATAACACCTGAAGATCTTGCCAGTGCACCAAGATTGCATAGGACTTGTCTCAGCACCCACATTGCACTCACAGGACTTGCCCCAGCACCTTACAGGACTTATCCGAGCACCCACATTGCACTCAAAGAACTTGGCGAGCACCCAAATAGCACTCACAGAATGTGCCCCAGCACACATATTGCACTCACAAAACTTGCCCCAACCCCAGATTGCAATCACAGGACAGCACCCAAACTACACTCACAGGATTTGCCCCAGCATCCAGATCGAACCCAGGACCTGACCCAGCACAGAGGACTTACCCCAGCACCCAGATCAACACTTTTTCCGTATTTTTGTTGGATATCTTTTTCTATCACTGACTATGTATTTTTACATATGCTTACTCATATCAAAGAGTATTTCTGAATTTGAAGGTAGTTTTTAATTATAGTATAAAATGTAAAGAGGAAGGAACATTTATAACTTACTTGTTACTTGATTGGATTGGGAATGAAGAGGTTCTTGCTATGGACTCTTTAACGCCAAATGTTGGTGAATCCCTTAGAAAAAAACAGGGCGTTAGTTTAACGTTTACCTTGTAAACACTTGTCTATACAAATAACCTGAAAAAGTTCAGAAAAACATACAAATTAAAAATTAGTAACCTGTAACTTTTGTTATGGATTTAAAGATGAACTATCTATAACTAGAGATGATTAGTACATTTTATATAGGAAGAGCTGGACTTTTTTTCCAGGTAAGACAGGAATATGCCTAGGAGAGCCTATAATTTAAGGGTCATGCAATGACAATGTCCTAATCATTTAAGGGTCTAACCAATATAGCCAGATCTGGCCCAAAATGGATTCAGACCTGGCAAGTCAGCCAAATTTCTAGAAACCTCTGAAATCCGGCTAACCATCATCCTTGAATTCAATTTTGAATCGTCCGTTTTAAAACCAAAGTACCAAAAAATGTCTCGGATTTTGCTATGAAAACCTTACAATTTCGGTTACACGATAGGTTCACACAGGTCAATAGAAAAGTGAAGAATAAAGTAAACCTGTTTTAAACACAAAACTATTTATACACAATTATAATATATTAGTGTCACTTATTTTTATAGTATATTTACATTAATATAAGTATTTATAAAATCTAATAAAACATATTTTATATTATTTTATGTTCATTGAATTTATTTTAATGTATTTAATTAATTTATCATGTTATTTTTTTAATGGTTTTTATTTAAATGACATACTGGGCCATTTGGGATTACTTCAGCTATTTTGTCAATAGCCAAAGACCTCCCCTTTACTTCAAATGAGGAATTTGGCTATATAAGTAATAGGTGAGGTCCTCCCAATATAAGCTGAAGACCTCTCCATAGATGTCTATGGGAAGGACCGTGGCTACCACTTTTTTTTGGTGCATTTTGGGTACTTTCAGTGTTGGAAGCTATCAGGGAGGTGTGTGGAATCGCCTGTGATGTCGGAATTGTGGACAAATTCGAAGGCACTTCGGAGATACCCGAGTAACTCGAAATTCTGTTTATTTTCGTCCCACTGAGGTGATCTGAAAACATTCAATTTTCAGAGGCACCATTTCGCAGCCAAAAATCGTCACATATTGGGTTTATCCTTAACATTAAAAATGGTCAATCTTAAGTACCTCTGTTTTACCTGCTGCCACAAATCATTTGTGAAGTAGGCCACAGACAAATAGAGCAGTGCCCGTGTCGGGCTCTATTTATTATGGCAAAATCAGAGAATGATGTCTCTTATCTTACATGAAAATAAAATATTTAGAAAAAGCATCACAACTCCACACAACCTATTTGCTACCTAACCAAGCAATCACATTTAAGAATAAACAATATAGTAATTATAATGATTTAATAAAAGAATAATACATTTTATTATAAATCATAATTTTGTTGTAGACAAAATGTCTCTTTTACTATTATATATTTGTGTTTATGTCTTATTTGGCACACTTCCCTAAAAGGTCATAATTTCTTACAGATGCTTACGTATAAGCATTACATTCCTTTGTCTGTTTAATCTTTTACACATGTGTTCAAATAAGCTACTTCCTATGGAAACTCCTCCCATCCAAGCTACCCCTTCCCCCCTGCTAAGGAGCAAGTCTCATGTAACACATTCTTATAAAGACTTGCTTCCGGTACTAACTCCTCCCACTTTCTCTTGTACAAGTTATCACATGCCACGTGAATCACTGTTAAAGTAACAGTAACTGTTCCCCCTGGAGCCCCTCTTTGTTCAGTAAACTACTCACTCCCCCTCCCATCGTGTAACCAAGATGGAGCTGGAATGTGGGTGGGAGAACTCTATAAAGATGACATCACATTCTGTAGGGTGGGCTTAAAGAAGACCCTCCAACTTTTAGCCAATTGTTGAACGTATATTGTATCTTTAAACTATGACTGTACTGTGACGTATTCCTGCTTTAAAAGGAATCCCCCACTCTGGGAAATAAAGGTTTGCCTCAGGTTTTTCACTGATCAGAAACTTTGTCTCCGGTGTGAATTACTTCTAGGGGAGAGCGCATTAGTTGATCAATCTGGAAGGAGTAGATAGACAATAAAGCAAAGTTTGCTTTGATCCAAATCAATTTTGTTATCACTGCTAGTCCTCTGCCCTACCATACCTAGACTGAAAAAATTTGCACAATAAGTGGGCATAAACATAGATGCCAATAGCCTTGCAAATGCACCTGAGATATAAATGCTATACCTTGGAAATGTTATATTTAATTGTTTGATAAATAAGGAATAATAACAGCAGTATAATAATATTTGTAATATGCATGATTTCTCCAAAGACCATAAATCAAAAGTTACCCATCAGTTTTGACTTCCGATGCAGTGGACCATATGAACCTCCTGCCCTCAAGAGACTTCAATTGTGGTGAGCTGTGAAAAAATGATTCACCATTTTAATGAAATTCACCTAAATGCCTTAAACCCAAATATACAGGTCACTCTGTCAGGAATTTCAGGGTAGGTTTGCACACTGGGTAAGCTACTTGGTCTGTTCCACAGCCTGTGTTTGCCACATCAGCTTACTCCTCATAATGCTGTTAAATCCTAGCTGGTTCTAGCGTATTTGAGTATTTGATATATATATAGTGTATATATAGTGTATATTGTCTAGGGACAACAGCAAAGAAGCTAAAAACGTGGGGTACAAAGGACAGCTGTTTTGGCCAGTTGTAACATGTCTGGATCTTAGGTACCTTTTGCCTTGCCTTAAAGACAACTGTGTGATATGTCATCAATGAAGGACCGGTAATGTCTCATATTTAATCCACATGCTTAGAATGCAATACTATGATTATGCAAGCATGCACAAATTAGGGCTTTTTATGCAGTGTGCTCCAGTATGCAAATTAACATATGTACTGCTTATTTTTGAACAGTAAATCCAGCTTTGTTGGTGTAATAGTGTTAGGTTATGATGGAGAACATTATTGTATATCTAGATTAAAAGTATATATGGCAAGTAAGTCGTCCCATTGATATTTTATTTTACACAATCTTAGGTTAACAGCCAATAAGAACTTAGGTCATCGAATAGTGCCCAATGTTGTGTAGCATTTCTTCTTACACAGGACTTGAGGTTTCATCCTTTTCATCCTCTGAGTTTTGCTGATTTATCCAGCTTTTATCTTTTTTGAGTTTAGTTCTCACTTTCATCTGTGTGATGACATTTTGTCGGTCTGCTTCTGTAGCACCACCTGCAATAAAAAAAAAAATCTCATAGAAATGTACATTAATACACATATTATGCACACCCCTCTGATAGAAAAGCAGTTATGGAACAACAGAATCTACAGATTTCCATTGGCCTTAATAACAAATTTGAAATGTATCCCATTAACTAGTTTATATAACTTGTGTTACGCTCCATAACTGTAAACACAGTGTTAAAATTACTCCCTAATTATTCCAAAGAATGTATTTCAATCTAGAAAAAGATTAATTTGCCTCAGAGATCAGTGTCCTAGGTTTACCACTATAACCAAAAACAAAAGAGAAAAGGAAGGAAGAGCACTTATATGTTTAATGGCAAAAGTTATCTGCTCTTGGCTTCATAATGAGTTCATTCCAACCAAGTAGTACAAGGTTTATGGTATCCCACATTGGGAAGTGTGGCACTATTGCCTCAAGGTCTCGAGACTTCAGATGTCACTTGTGGCTAAACCAGATATTAGAGTTAAACACTGTTTGGGTCTATTCACTAAGGTCAGAGATGGGAGGTCGAGATTGTAACAGATCCCTCTGTTTTGCATTGATCCACAATCTATGTTGTATCAGCCAACGTCCATGCTACCTGGGACCCTCTACCCTTTGTTTTATTCTATGATGTCCCATCATCCATCTTGCCTTGCACTTAAAGACAAAAACTGTTTCTGGTGTCCCCAAGTTGTGTGGTTGATACAGATATACGTTTTATTCATGGTTTTATTCATGTGTGACACAAAATCATAAAGTTATAAAAATGTATAAGTTTGGAGATAATTGAGTAGATACTGTTAGAAATTCAATTATCTCCCAAGCAGAGGGGAGGGAATATGTGGGATGTAACCATTGTCTGATTGGTTGATGCCTATTTGTCTGTGGGCGTCTCCTTTGCAGGGGAGCACTATATAAAAGCAGAGTAACTGTCGTTAAACGGCAGTTATATTTCACCCTCAATCTAGAGTCTTGTCTCTTATTGGGGGTAACCGCTATACAGCTATTCGCGCTAGCTCTTGTAAGTGCTTCTTCACTTGAAATACGACTGGATGCTGAGAATCCTCCTCACTGATCGGGAAAAGGACACCCTCCAGCGGTTGAAACCCCTCTGCTACACGGGGTAACCGCAACAGAGATTAAAACTAATCTTGACCTCCAACTTAACAGACTCGCCTCCACCTCGGATGCATCAGGTTATTCTCACAAAATTGTATTCAATAACATTTTTTGTGAGATGAGGTGAGAGGTGATTAAATCCAACCTCCGAGAATAAATCAAACTCATCAACTGAGGTCGAGTTTGACTTAAACAAAAATAAATGTTAGTTTCAATTTGCCTCCCATTTTATTTTTTGAAACTAGAAATGGAAACTAGAGCTTTAAGTAAAATTAAACCTCATAACCAGAGGTCGGATTTAAAAAATAATTAAAAAGAAAATGCCCCTGCCAGGGTACCCGTGAAGAAGTTCCCATCAGGAACGACATACACCGGGTGAGCACAGCTATTCACTATTCTTCACTATTCAAGAATGCCTGAAAACAGCCTCAGCTGCATGCTAGGAGAGCACAGTTAACATTCTTATACATCTTTATACTATGCTACTGGTTGTGGAACAGAACAGAGCCATGTGATTTGGCTATTATAAAATAGCATTGCACAATGGATACTTTGTTTCTATTTTAAAGTGACACACTTCATGGAGGAACGAGTGTATCTAATTTGAGTGCCGCTTCAGAAACGCTATTTATATTGAATCCACCAGCTACAACTTTGCTTACGGTTCCAATATCACTTGCATGTGAGTTCAGAATTCATATATTTGATCGAAATATTAGTTCTATGCAGTTTTACACTACTCTTTTCTACTACAGTACTCTTCTGTAATCTCCTTATTTCCATATGCTCAGGATATTTGAGAAGATATTGCTAATTGGAATTCCACTCATTTAAAGGGCCATTTTCTTTTTCCAGTTCAATATTATGTTAAATTATCTGCATTTTTGCATAAATGCAGGAACCAAGCTCTGTTTCTTATTTGCCTTGGGTGCATGGCCCAATATTAAAATTAAATACAATTGAAAAAACCAACCCTCTTAAATCTACATCCAAAATGTAAAAATATTACTATTACTAAAAAATCTACACCGGCTAATGATTTGCTCCCAGTGGAGAGCAAACCAGAATTAAATTGCAGTCTGGGAGAGCTGGGCTTTCAAATGCACATATGAGGTGTCAGATAAGCGGGGGATTTCATTTATTTTAATTTAATTTATAATCATGGGAGGACTATTATTTATTTATATTGTGGGGGACTTGCGCAACCCCTGGAATACTTCCTATCATGGTTTGGGGGATTAATTATAATTCTCCCATTCACTGTGGGGGAATAAGATTTTTTTTTTCTTTTTTTACCTTTATTACAAAAATACAAAATACAAGTATCTATTGCAAAAACAGATTTCACACCAACAGACAATTACAGCAATAAAAACGGTTTAACATCCTGATACCCATCTCTGTGCCTTTCCTTTCCTTTGCTTTGGCTACCTTGGGGGGAAGCAGAAACCTCCTCTTGCCTGGACAGGGAGGGTATAGTTCTCATAGATCCCCTTGAATCCTCAAATAACTTATCTCTCCACTTTCTTTACCTTGCTTATCTCTCCCTCCCCAACTAACTCCCTGCTCAGTCCCCCCCCCCCTCCCCCAAAAGATCCCCTGTGAATAAGCCATACAAAAAATAAGAAAAAAGGAAGAGAAAGAAAAATCTACTTAAACTGTGGAGACAAGACACTTACAGACTAACAGACACATCTTAGGATATTTAGATCTTGCTCCCATTTTGAGAGTGCTGGAGGAATAATATATTTTAATGGGCCAAGGACCATTGGGAAGTTCTTGGCCAATTCCTTATAGGGGGCTCCCAGCCCCATGAAAACCAGGGGGCCAGGGCTAATAGAACTGCACTTTTTAATACGTCACCTTCTTTAAAGAAGGCGAGCTGCAGGACGGTGGTTGGAGAGCAAAGTCCAGGTCACCTCCCAGTTCAAACTCCCTTTGAATTTCAATAAATATAAATTTCTGGTTTTCGGCCATATTCAGTTCTAGGATTCAGCTCTGGGAATCCTATGGATTTGCCCAAGTCAGTATGGTTACAAATCCCCTGAAGTGAACCCAACATTAACTAAAACGGTCAAATTTTGCTCATTGAATTCTCCAGCTAAAACTGGATAATTAATATTAATAATTGAAAAAATTGCCCCCTCAAGCCAGCGGTAGTCCTGAAACTTCTCCTTTTCTCTTTATATGAACATTATCTGCATTATCTTTAGCTGCTTCCACAGAGATTGTCTGTGTTTATGTACCCAAAGCAGTGAGTGTAAGAGTCACTCCTCTGCTTTTTATTCTCCACAATTGTTGTGTGCAATCTACTACACTATAAGTGTTTACTATCTCTCTTAACGCTTAACTTAAGTGAGATATTCATCTCTACAGTTAATATTGTTGGGAAATATATTTTCTATCACATTGTCAAATTAGTTGCACTACAAATATGGAAGTTTAAATTATCCCCTGGTAGGTAAATGTTCTCTCTATGATTTAATATAATATCTGACTTTTTAATGGATTTGGTAGTTTACGGTATCTGGAGTGCCAGAAGTTATTAATCAATTTTCTTTTGATCATGTCATATCTGGCACCTTTTCTCCCTTTCCATTCTTCTCCCTTGATTTTTTTTCTTCTCCAACTTTGATTCTCACACACCCACCCATTTTTCATTTCAATCACTCCCATGTAATCTTATTTCTCCCACACCCACCTATTCTATGTTTTTTTACTTCTAGCTTCTGACAAATTATTTTTGCTTTCATACCACCCTAATTAGATTGCTCCACAATGCTATATGTATCCAACATTACTATCCTTACTATATTTTATCTTCTCCACTTTAGCCTTATTTCTTACATCCTCATTCACATCCGTCTTTCTCCATCAAATGTCTCTGCCTCTTTACTTAAATTACTCCCCGAGTATGAAAACACTATGTAAATTCAGTGAGGCTGTTCTGAAGGCCATTAATTTTCCTGTGCACCATCCCGGTACTCCATAATTAAATATACAGAGAAGCTTCAAGCTCAGGTACAAAACCTGATTTTGGGGCCCCTACTGAGAATAGTGATGGCCAAAGACTCTAAGATATACTTTTCTGAGTGTAAAAGATATTCTCCCAAGAGTGGAGTAGATTTCAGATGGAAAGTGTGCTTCTCTATCTTGTCATTTAATACCATGATCACCTTGGAAGACAACAGATAGTCCTACCTTAGTGATACAAACTGATGGTACCTACAGCCCAATGAAGGCTCGGGTCTTTTGAGGTTCCTCTTTTGCAATAGTCCCTGAGTTTCCCCAGCTATTGCAAAGTTCACACCGAAGTGGAATTGATCCCTACATGTTTTACTGTAAGTTGTAGTAGCCCAATGTAGATGATGTATTTGGAGAATATATTTTGATGTAGAAATCTGCATTGATTAGACATCTGAAAATAGGAATCCCTACTGTAATTGTATGCAGAAAAAAAATACTATGATACTACCAGGTGCATTACAATTAACTGTTAATAAGTAATGCCTGAGTTGTCATTACATGTATTCCTATTTTAAGCTAAGTTGTTTAAGTATTTTGATTCATAATGCTGACAGAAATGTACGGGGTATACAATTAAGCTCAATGACTCAAGAAGAGCTTGATGTCATTTAACAATAGTCTCTGGATATTAAACTAATAACGCTAATTAGTGAAGCCCTTCCCAATATTTTTTTGCAGCATTTATTTTGTTAACTAGCTAGAGAGTATTCCTAAGAGATGAATAGCAAATTACATGAAAGTAGTGGAATTTGTTGCGTGCAACATAAGCAGTCTAGAACCAAAATTAAATAGAAAATAAAATCATTGACAAATATCATCATGCTCTGACATAATTTTGTGTCATCTGCAAAAATTGAGACATTGCTTTCACAATTTAGGAAGTGTTCATTCATCTGTGTATCCCCACAGTCCATGGACTCTGAATTACCATTTAAAGGGGCACTAAACCCATTTTTTATTTAACTAGGCAGAAGGCACTAATTCTGAATATTTTTATGCTTGTGAAGGACATTCATTAACTGTGAGTGCATATCTATGAAGTGTGTGTGTGTATTATAAAGGCATTCTATATTATCAGCTTTTTATCTTTTCTCCTCAGTTTTATATGGTAGAAAATTGCGTTTTACCAAAGCCACAACTTGTGCCATGAGTTTATTGATACATTTGTGAGCGAGTGGTCCAAATATCATTCCCATCCTCTCCTTATTGGAATGAAGAGGGAAGTATGGGGCATAATGTGATCTGGTTGCCCCTATTAATTGTAAAGACTAGTCAAAAAAGGGCATATGTGCCATATTTAAAAATAATAGCAACACAGACATTTGAAGGCAGAGTTAAATGCGACCTTGTTTAAAGAAATACACTACACTGGAGTCTGGGTATCACGTTAGGGATAAAGCTGGCAGGTTCTTAAGCACAAATCAATTAATACAGTATGGTTTTATGTCTCAGAATATTCAGATATGCTAACCCAAAATATCTGAAACAAATAGAAGTTTCATATAATATTACTGTAACTTATAATATGGTGGATAGAGTAATCTAGAGTAACTGCATGCAGAAGTCACTTGACCACTAGCTGCCACTATCAAGGCCAAGCAGATCATGCATGCTATCTAGAGAGGTGGGTAGAAGTGTTCAGGTTGGAAAACAATCAGTCAATTGGTTTCTGTCCTGAATGCTTCTACCCAGAATATCGCGAGAAGGTGACGCAGTGCAAGTAGTATTGTACATTTGTTTGACCCACTAATGATCTGCTCCTCTCCACAGATGAGATGGAGAGCAACTCAGACAGCAGTTATCAGTGGTGAACCTGGCTACATGCCACAAACAACGAGTGGCAAAAGTTCACTGGTTTATAGTGTGAATAAAAAAGAAAAAGAAAAAGAGATGGAAAATTATCTATACAAAGTGTTCGCAGAATTTCAGCAAATGCATAGGAGAAAAATGCGTTTTAAATCTGTCTGTAGGGAGTCCTGTTTATGACATCACTTGATTTGCTAATGAACTGCATTTCAAGCCAAAGGTGATGTCATAAACAAACACTGCAGACACATTTAACACAATGTTCTCTTAACCCCTTTGTGATGCATGGTGCTTGCGTCCCAGACGACGCAAGAAACAAAATGTCACTATTTGTTCCTGGCCACCGATCACAAGGTGATCAGTAGCCAGGGACACTATGGCAGACACCTGATCAGGGTCTTAATAGACCTTGTGGGTCCCTGCCAAAAAATCACGAGACATCACATGTGACGTCATGGAGGCGTGCCTGAACTTCGCGATTTAGTTAAATGTAGCCGGTGCTCGCTTTGAGCACCGGCTACATTTTCCATGTCAGACTGAGGACACTCAAAGTGGCTTCATCTGACAGATGGGATCATGCTGTAAGTCCCTGCAGCAGGATCCGAGCACACTATGCCGTCCTGATGTGCATATTACGTCCTAGTGCTGGGAAGAGGTTAATTTACGCACGGCTTGCAATTTTGCTAACACATTGTATAGATCATTTTTCATTGTTTTTTTTCCTTCTTCTTCTTCTTCTTCTTCTTCTCTACATTCACATTATTACCAATATTTAGGTGACAGAGTCCCCTTAATGCTGTGCTGAAAGCAATTTAGCACTTTGTCTTTTGACACAGATAGCATTATAGCCTTTTTAATTATATATGTAGCTTGAGTGTCTGTAGACATCAGTGATGCCATGCAATGAATATTCGAGGTTCGTCTTATAATCAGACCTCAAATCAAAGTATGTCAGTTGGAAGTGTCGGGCAGCATGGGAGGATGTCTGCACGCATCATGCAGACATCCATTAGCTGCCCCCACTAACCACCAGGGTAGTGCAGACATCTTACGTTGCTGCCCAGCTCTTCTCTCGGGACCTCTATGACGGAAGCCAGGAGGTCCCCTGACCCTCCAGCTGTCCGTCATAGAAGACGGAAGTGTCGGCAGCATCGGAGGATGTCTGCACGCATCGCGCAGACATCCACCAGATGCCCCCACTAACCACCAGGGATATTTGAAGCAAGCAGGGAGGGGGCCATTAGCAAAGTCTGGGGGCAGCAGGGGGGGGGGATTGCAAAGTCAGGGTGCAGCAGGGGGGCATTGGTAAAGTCTGGGGGCAGCAGGGGGCATTGGCAAAGTCTGGGGGCATTGGCAAAGCTGGGGGCAGCAGGGGGCATTGGCAAAGTCTGGGGGTAGCAGGGGCATTGGCAACGTCTGGGGGCATTGGCAAAGTCTGGGAGCAGCAGGGGGCATTGGCAAAGTCTGGGGGCAGCAGGGGGGCATTGGCAAAATCTGGGGGCAGCATTGGCAAACAGTCTGGGGGCAGCATTGGCCAGTATGGGGGCGGCATTGGCAAAGTTTGGGGGCTGTATTGGCAAAGTCTGGGGGCACATGGCTGTCTGGGGGCACATAGCTGTGTTGGGGGCATGATTGGCCAAGTCTGGGGGCAGATGACTGTGTGGGAGGGATCCATTGGCTAAGTCTGGGGGCAGATAGGCAAATAAAAACAAGAAATGTTTTTTTTTTCTATCACAATTTTTATTAAATATGAAAAAACAGTTTACATGTGAATATTTACAAGTAACACTTTTTTCCTATAGGGTAGTCTTATATTCAGACTTTTTCTAAAAGAATATTCAAAATTTGGGGGGTCGTCTTATAATCAGGGTCATCTTATTTTTTTGTTTAGTTTAATAATGATAGCTTTTATGTATGTTTAATTTAGTAATATACTAGTATTTTGGATAACGGGTTATTTTGGATAATGGATCATTTTCATCAGATCATATTAAAGCCTCTGAGGACTCATGAAATACGGTAGGATCAAGGCAAATACTGTGTAGAGAAAAAAAATTACTTTTACTGTGATGTAGCTGTGATGTGTGGCGTGTCATGACTGCATGCGGATCATTTTATTACCCTTTGTGGGCGAGAGGGAATCTGAGCAAGCATGGAAAGGCTGGACACTGAATAAACTATTGTGCGCTTGCATTCTTGCCGGTGTGTGTGGCAAAATCCCAAAACTTTTTTGGATAACAGATCATTTTGGATAACAGATTTCTGGATAAGGGATACTCAACCTGTATTTGGTTTCAATATATGGCATTACCAGACACTGATTTAGTTTCTAATCAGCTTAAGAGTCCTGATAATTCAGAATTTTTCTTTCCATGCTGGCAACTAGGTTTGCCAGGAGGCCGGTAAAAAAATTGGCCTGTATTTTTTTGACAAAATCCTACTGGCAATAGTGCTGATTATGTCAGGACACTTTCTCATATCTTTGCTGGGCTTTTCTCCTTGAGGAAGTGGATACAAATGGTGGAACAATCATACCATGAAAATTGCTGCACATGAGAAGTGACTTATACACTAATCTACTAGCTGCATGGGCGTCCGCAGGGGGGGGGCAAGTGTGGGCGCTGGATTTTTGCAATTCCCCTTTAAAAAAAAAATATAAATATATTTTTGTTTTTAATTATTATTATTTTTTTCTCAGTATGTAGCCTCTAGTTGTCCCTAGGGGACTGCACACCAGTTGCTGGGGTAGGAGGTGGCACCCAAAGCTGTTGCTCTCTGCAACTCTGCTTGCTGTAATACTGGTCTCCCATCCACATTGGTGCAGGTCTCTGCAGCTGTCAGTCATGCTGCATGGAGAGCCAATGACAGGGGTGCCCGGGGATATGAAGTTATAGCCCCGCCCCTCAGCCCTCCATGTGGCAGCATGACTGACAGAAGAGAGGCTACTGTGCAACATCATGGAGGAAACAGGGGAAGATACTCAGAGACCATAGCTGAGCCTCTGTAACAGGTAGGAAGAGCTTATAATAGCTTTAAAAAACAAGGTACATGGAAGAGTGGGGTAAATCCAGGGAGGTCCCTCCCATTTCCCTGAGGTCTCCATTTGTCCAGTCTGAGCAGCTCCTCTGACCAGGCTCTGCTCACATCAACATGGTGACAAGTGGATGGGGCAGAAAAGATAATGGAGGATAAAATTATGTGATAGATGGAGGCAGATTGCAAACAAAATGGGATGACATGGGGCAGAAAAGATAATAGAGGATGAAAAGAGCTGATTGATTGGAGCAGAATACAGACAAAATTGTGACATGGGGCAGAAAAGATAAAATGTAGGTGAAAAGAGGTCACTGACATGGAGGAATAAAACACATAAAATAATGGGGAAAGAGATGGCAAACATGGAGGAATAAAACATATAAAAAAGGGGGAAAGAGATAAAGAAATGTCATGGATTTAGGAATTTGGGTGTTTAGGGAATCTGTTGCTTTGTGTTTATATTGTGTGCTATAGTGTTGTATCTGGTGCTGTGGAGTTATATTGTGTGCTATAGTGTTGTATCTGGTGCTGTTGGGTTACATTGTGTGCTATAGTGTTGTATCTGGTGCTGAGAGGTTATATTGTGTGCTATAGTGTTGTATCTGGTGCTGAGAGGTTATATTGTGTGCTATAGTGTTGTGTCTGGTGCTGTTGGGTTATATTGTGTGCTATAGTGTTGTATCTGGTGCTGTGGGGTTATATTGTGTGCTATAGTGTATCTGGTGCTGTGAGGTTATATTGTGTGTTATAGTGTTGTATCTGGTGCTGTGAGGTTATATTGTGTGCTATAGTGTTGTATCTGGTGCTGTGGGGTTATATTGTGTGCTATAGTGTATCTGGTGCTGTGGGGTTATATTGTGTGCTATAGTGTATCTGGTGCTGTGGTGTTATATTGTGTGCTATAGTGTTGTACCTGGTGCTGTGGAGTTATATTGTGTGCTATAGTGTTGTATCTGGTGCTGTTGGGTTACATTGTGTGCTATAGTGTTGTATCTGGTGCTGAGAGGTTATATTGTGTGCTATAGTGTATCTGGTGCTGTGGGGTTATATTGTGTGCTATAGTGTATCTGGTGCTGTGAGGTTATATTGTGTGCTATAGTGTTGTACCTGGTGCTGTGGAGTTATATTGTGTGCTATAGTGTTGTATCTGGTGCTGTTGGGTTACATTGTGTGCTATAGTGTTGTATCTGGTGCTGATAGGTTATATTGTGTGCTATAGTGTATCTGGTGCTGTGAGGTTATATTGTGTGTTATAGTGTTGTATCTGGTGCTGTGGGGTTATATTGTATGCTATAGTGTTGTGTCTGGTGCTGTGGGGTTATATTGTGTGCTATAGTGTTGTGTCTGGTGCTGTCAGGTTATATTGTGTGCTATAGTGTTGTGTCTGGTGCTGAGAGGTTATATTGTGTGCTATAGTGTTGTATCTGGTGCTGTGGGGTTATATTGTGTGCTATAGTGTTGTGTCTGGTGCTGTGGGGTTATATTGTGTGCTATAGTGTTGTGTCTGGTGCTGAGAGGTTATATTGTGTGCTATAGTGTTGTATCTGGTGCTTTGGGGTTATATCTTTGCTATGTTGTTCTATCTGTTGCTGTGGAGTTTCAGCTAGAGCTCTGGATATTTATCTGGTGCTGTGGTTTATTTCTTGTGTCGTGGGTTTTTAACTGGTACCGTGGGTTAATATCTGGTGTTGTGGGTCTATATCTGGCACAGTGGATCTATATTTGGTGCAGTGAGGCTATATCTAGTGTGGTTGGTTTATATCTGGTGCTGTGAATCTGTATCTGGTGCAGGGTTTATCAACCCTTTGCATGCCTTCACTGATAATGACAAAGCTCCTCCACGTCATGATAACATGTCAAAAAGAGGCACGGCGCAGAAAGGATGACGGTAAAATTATGCCCCCCCCCTGAAAAATTTTTGGCGGATGCCCATGACTAGCTGCATGACTGTTAATGACGACAATTA
This sequence comes from Pelodytes ibericus, assembly GCA_036172795.1. Classification (NCBI taxonomy): domain Eukaryota; kingdom Metazoa; phylum Chordata; class Amphibia; order Anura; family Pelodytidae; genus Pelodytes; species Pelodytes ibericus. The sequence continues at coordinate 55,392,530 of CM069861.1, read as the reverse complement.
TCCCCATGATGACAGTAAATACAATTATAAAACACTATATAATTTGGCATTTAGGCCAAAGGCATTGATTAATTAAACAATAATAAAAGGATACTAATACTTTTAATAATTTCCATTTGTTATTATTTTCATTAATAAATAAAAGTGAACAATTGGTGTTTGGTTTAATCTCATATTGTTGATCTTTTCCTGTCTCATTCACATATTTAAAATTACATCATTTTGGAGTAAAGGCCACCTTCTATTTACCTTTCTTGGCTTGAAGAGATGTCATTGTTGAAACAACCTCTCCTGTTAGTCCTGGAAAAAGAACAAAAGTTAACCCTTTATTATTACCACAGACAATAAATACATAATTTGTCACAACTGCTATTTTCAAATGATTTCAATGTGCACACCACATATAGTTATGTTAAAATAAAATTTGCTACAAAGAATTAGGGTTGCCACCTTTTCTTCAAAAAAAAAAAAAAAAATACCAGCCAGGCTATGGCCTCCATAGACTTAACATTGGCCTGAAGCCAATTCTTTACTGGCCTGCCGGTAAAATACCGGTTGGGTGGCAACTCTAAAAAGAAAGCTAGACCACATGGATTTCTTGCATGAAGGCCTGTATTTTGTAGGGCCCAAGGTACAGGGAAATGCTTAAGCAGATTGCCCCTACACCACTGACAGCACTGTACAGCAATGTCTTACAATAAAAAAAATGAAATGTTACTTCCACTCTATAACACAAGACGTTAATGCCAACGTTCGATGACCAGCCAGGCACTGGAGTTGTGCAAAAAGAGTTTGGAGAATCTTTAAAGGTACTCGATCATTTAAACATTGCCTATATTATCAATGTACAGAATTAATCTGTATTTTGAGCTAGCAGAATTGCATAAATTAGAAGAAAATGTGTTTGCAAACAATCAAAATGTGTCTTCGGTGTCACATGTCTTGTGGCTTAATATACAAAGAACTACTTTTATAGGGGAAATGTGTAATTTCTATATCAAGCCACAAGATGATGTCATATTCTCTACATTTTCAGTTTAAACCATTTAAATCAATACCTCCCAACTTCTGAGATGCTGGAGGACGGGGCTTGGGAGGTTGAGTGTCAGTGCAGTAGTGCGGTCAGGCACTGGTCTTTGCACATGTGGAGCATTCCAGTATTCATGCAACACCAGAGTTTGAGAATTAGAACCATCTCACTTTAAGTGGGACAGTAGGTATGCCAACAATACTTAGCTGCCAGAGTGCCTTTGGCTCAAGCAATAATTTAATTAAAGACAAAAAATTAGAACCTGTATAATGTGTTCAAAGAGTTTATAAAAAACAAGACATTTAAATACTTTAGCATTATAATAAATACATTAAACTTGCATAGGTTTGGAACTCTGTTCCCTAAAGCAGACCTTGTGATTGTCTGTGTGAGCTTTAAATGCTATAGAGTTATAACTTGTAGGTAGTCAAAACAAAACTGCATTAAAATTTCTGGACCTGCTTAGTAACAAATTTATGGCACAATTAGTAGACACCCCAACTAGAATGGATGCCTGTCTGAATTTGGTAATAACAAACAATGAGGAGCTTATCTCAAACATCCAAATAAGAGAACACTTGGGGAATAGTGACCATAATATGGTCTCATTTGAGATTAATGCAAAAAAGCAAATTGGTAAATACGCCACCAAAACACTTAATTTTAGAAGGGCTAACTTTGATGGACTAAGGGCATCGATTGAACATTTAGACTGGGAACGATTGTTTTCTGGACTAAACACAGAAGACAAGTGGAATGCCTTTAAGCACACATTACAAAAGTACACATCCCAATATATACCTTTGGGAAACAAATGCAAAAGACACAAATCGAAACCAATGTGGCTTACAGGTAACGTGAAACAGGAAGTACAAAACAAGAAAATGGCATTCAAACATTATAAAAACACTGGATCAGCATTATCATTTATAGAGTACAAAGAGGCCAACAAAGCCTGCAAAAAGGCAATTAAAATGGCTAAATTGGAAAATGAGAAAAGGGTTGCCAAGGAGAGTAAAACTAACCCCAAAATGTTTTATAAATATATAAATGGAAAAAAGCTAAAGAGGGAAAATGTTGGGCCCTTGTTATCCCAAATGGGAAATTTGGTAAGTGAGGACAGAGAGAAAGCAGACATTTTAAATACTTTTTTTTCTTCTGTTTATACTAAGGAAGAGCAGATGGACGAGCCCCTGCTACAGGAAGTTATGGGACATTCGCCGCAAACATGGGATTGGCTGACACAGGAAAAAGTGCTTAAGCAATTACACTCTGTTAAGATAGACAAGGCCCCAGGACCAGATGGTATACACCCAAGGGTACTTAGAGAGTTAAGCATAATTCTGGCCAGGCCACTATTCATGATCTTTAGGGATTCATTCAGTTCAGGTACAGTGCCAACAGACTGGCGAAAGGCGGATGTCATTCCAATATTTAAAAAGGGATCAAAATCTCTGCCAGGTAATTATAGGCCAGTGAGCTTGACATCTGTAGTGGGGAAACTATTTGAAGGATTGCTAAAGGTATACACTCAAGAATACATCTTGAACCAGAATATAATTAGTAAAAGTCAACATGGTTTTGTGAAAGACAGGTCTTGTCAAACAAACTTAATAACATTCTATGAAGAAGTCAGTAAAAATATAGATCTAGGTGTGGCAGTTGATGTGATCTATTTGGATTTTGCAAAAGCATTTGATACAGTTCCACACAAAAGGTTACTCTACAAATTGAGAGAAATAGGTTTGGGGGCAAATGTGTGTATGTGGATTGAAAATTGGCTAAAAGATAGAACACAAAGGGTTGTTGTAAATGGAAAATTCTCAAATTGGACAAGGGTATTAAGCGGAGTACCTCAGGGGTCTGTTTTGGGCCCTCTTCTTTTTAATTTGTTTATTAATGATCTGCCACATTGTGCTGAGAGCCATGTCTCCGTGTTTGCGGACGACACTAAATTAGGTAAGGCAATAAAGACTAATCTTGATGTTTTTTCTTTACAGGAAGATTTGGACAGAGTGGGGGACTGGGCAGTAAAGTGGCAAATGAGGTTCAATATAGACAAATGTAAAGTTATGCATTATGGGAAAAATAATAACAAAGCAACATATACGTTAAATGTTTTTTCCCTGGGAAAAACTACTAATGAAAAGGATTTAGGAATAATTATAGACGACAAACTTGGCAACAGTGCCCAATGCCAGTCAGCAGCTGCAAGGGCCAATAAGATATTGGCATGTATAAAACGAGGTATAGATTCACGGGAGGAGGATATCATCTTGCCTCTTTACAAATCAATGGTAAGACCTCACCTTGAATATGCAGTACAGTTCTGGGCACCAGTCCTTAAAAAGGATATTAAGGAACTAGAAAAAGTGCAAAGGAGAGCTACAAAATTAATAAGGGGTTTGGAGGATCTTAGTTATGAAGAGAGACTTAAAAAATTGAATTTATATACGTTAGAAAAAAGGCGTCTCAGAGGGGATATGATAACATTATATAAATATTTGCAGGGCCAATATAAAGAGCTCTCCAGTGACCTGTTCATTAACAGAAAGGTACAAAGAACAAGAGGTCACCCCCTCAGACTGGAAGAGCAAAGATTTCATAGACAGCAAAGGAAGGGATTCTTTACGGTTAGGACAATAAAGTTATGGAACTCACTGCCAAGAGAGGTAGTGCTAGCAACCACAATAGATGCATTTAAAAATGGTTTGGATGTTTTTTTAGGAAAGCAGAACATACAGGGCTATTAATAATAGAATAAGCATTAATAAAAGAGCTTATTGATCCAAGGAGAAATCTGATTGCCTCTTGGAGTCAAGAAGGAATTTTTTCCCCCAGGAGGCAAAATTCGAAATAGCTTCCTTAGGGGTTTTTTGCCTTCTTTTGGATCAAAAGCTGTAATGATAGGTAGAAGGGTTGAACTTGATGGACTTGTGTCTTTTTTCAACCTAAATTACTATGTTACTATGTTACTAAAATGTTGGCGTGTAGTTGGGGGAAAAAAATCCAATTCAAACCTCATGTAAATGGAAGGTAATTGTGAAATCAAGTAATATCCTAATGACTCCTACTGCTATTATATAACATTGCTAGCAAATTGTAATAAGCTGCTTTAAAAGCAGTAATTGCATCATTTGTCATTCATTTGTGAATCTGCCTATAGGACACAATGAAAGCTGCACTCCGTAATCTGTCATCATAAGGAATAGTGATGACAAATACCCTTGTTTAATCCTTAAACAGTGGATTATAGTGACACGTCTGAGTTACAAACCGGATGCCAAAATAGCTGACTTTGGTCCAAATTGGTCACAAATCAGGAGATAGTCTCCCTTCACCTGCTAAAATCAATAGCAAGTACTTTGAAAGTTTCTGGATTCTAGTTGCACCACAACCCTAGCAGATATTATCTTCTGATGGTCGAGTGACAAGAGGTATGTGCTCTAACATGATAAATATGTCTTACCAACCCTTCTGATATCTAATAGAAACAAAGGGTGCTCGGATATCACAGATCCTCAGTAACTAATAAAACGGAGCAACAACTAACACGTGGTGCCATGTAAAAGTTTATCTACTGACCAACTTGGTTGAAGCAACTTCCTCTTGAATACTGTTAGGCAGTGTCCTTGGAAGCAGAGTAAACATGGCTGAACCATGGCTGTACCATATGATGTACAGTGTATTGGAATTGAGCATGCATATTCATGGTTTTGGGTATGCAGTATAAAACTCTTACAACTGGTCCATTTTTTTTAATCTGGTATGAACAATTGAAGCCGAGATTGAAGTCATTTTATTGGAACTTATCGCAGAGTATGCTCTTTTGAAATATGCTATACAGCAGGGGCGTCCAAGTTTATTCAGCATTCATTTTTCATTCATTCAGAGAATAATATATATAATTATATAATTATATACATGTGTGTGTGTGTATGTATATATATATATATATATATATATATATATATATATATATATATATATATATTTTACACTTATGTGTAGTGGTCACATTAACTACAAACACACACATGCATACACAGTCACACTTAACCCCCGTCCCACACACACAGTCACAATTACCCCACACACACATTTATTCAAACATACTCACATACATACACTTACCCCACACACATACACATTTATACAGACACTCACAAACATACATACACTTAACCCCCACACACATCCACATTTATACACACACTCACATACATACACTTACCCCACTCACACACATACACATTTATACACACACTCACATACATACACTTACCCCACACACACTCACATACATACATACATACACTTACCCCACACACACACTCACATACATACATACACTTACCCCACACATACACATTTATACACACACACTCACATACATACATAAAATTACCCCACACCCACTTAACATGCACTCACATAGATACACATTTATACACATACTCGCATACATACACTTACCCCCCCCCACACACACACACTTATACACACACACACTCACATACATACATACACTTTCCCCACACACACACATTGATACACATACATACATACATACACTTTCCCCACACACATTTATACACACACACACACTTACATACACATTGATACACACACTCACATACATACATACACTTAACCCACACACACACATTGATACACACACTCACATACATACATACATACACTTAACCTACACACACACATTGATACACACACTCACATACATACATACACTTAACCTACACACACACATTGATACACACACTCACATACATACATACATACACTTAACCCACACACACACATTGATACACACACTCACATACATACATACACTTAACCCACACACACATTGATACACACACTCACATACATACATACACTTAACCCACACACACATTGATACACACACTCACATACATACATACATACATACACACACTTAACCCACACACACATTGATACACACACTCACATACATACATACACTTAACCCACACACACATTGATACACACACTCACATACATACATACATACACTTAACCCACACACACATTGATACACACACACTCACATACATACATACACTTAACCCACACACACACACATTGATACACACACTCACATACATACATACACTTAACCCACACACACATTGATACACACACTCACATACATACATACATACATACACTTAACCCCCACAAACACATTGATACACACACTCACATATATACATACACTTAACCCACACACACATTGATACACACACTCACATACATACATACACTTAACCCACACACACATTGATACACTCACATACATACATACACTTAACACACACACATTGATACACACACTCACATACATACATACACTTAACCCACACACACACACATTGATACACACACTCACATACATACATACACTTAACCCACACACACACATTGATACACACACTCACATACATACATACACTTAACCCACACACACACACATTGATACACACACTCACATACATACATACACTTAACCCACACACACATTGATACACACACTCACATACATACATACACTTAACCCACACACACATTGATACACACACTCACATACATACACTTAACCCACACACACATTGACACACACACTCACATACATACACTTAACCCACACACACATTGACCCACACACTCACATACATACACTTACCCCACACACGTGGCTGTGGGCTCCCGGTGCGCTTCTTCCCTCCCTCTGACCCTTGTGCATGACCTCATGCGCAGGGTAGAGGAGGGGATTTGTGCACTGCACACCGCACAGGAAACTGTACCAGGGAACGAAGTTCCCTACACAGAGCGTGTAGGGAACTTCGTTCCCCGACACAGCTTCTCGTGTGGTGTGCAGTTCGAGGTGCGGCTACCGGAGCAGAGCTCAGGCGGGCCGCACCTTGATGCCCGGCGGGCTGCACGTTGGACGCCTCTGCTATACAGTATTGCCACTAGTTAAACATCAGACTCTTTGATGCATAATTTAAAAGGCGAGTAAAGGGAAAAACATAAGTATTCTTGATCACAAAGGCCCCACTGAGCTATTTCAAATGATTATCACATCCTCATTGCCAGGAGACAAGAGAAGAAGTAACTGAGAGATAATCAATACGGCTGCATTGGAGAGGGTAGCCCTGCTGCCAGTTTTAAGGGTAAATACATTTTTTTCACAGGGCATTCATTATGTGCTAGAAGGGTGGGCATTGATTTTCAAGGTAGAGATAGTAGATAGGGAATTTAGAAATGTATCAAGTACCACAAGGCCATTTTTTTAGGCCCCAATTGCACTTGGGCAGCCCCCATTTTAGAATTAGGGCCAAAGGCATTGCACTATGGGAGCCCAAATATTTTTTTTACTAATAGGTAATATCATTACCACACTCTCTAAAAAATTACAGCACCCGTTAAAAAAAAAAAACAGTTCAGAAACATAGTTCTCTGCAGTAATTATAAACAGTAACAAAAACAGCGATTCAATGAGCGCCGGTAAAAATGAACGGGCAACAAATTATATTTTTCTGCTGATTAATATACGTAGCTGATATATGCACATTAACCCTTTCAGAGCTCTAGGGAATACAAACAATTCTTATTTTAATGGGGGTGGTATTTTGTTTTAGCAGATGTGGTAATGGCATTAGTGGCGGGGGATTACATCGTGAACATTATTTTACCGTTAAAACCACTTTTTTCTTTGGGGCCATTGAATCTACCACATTATCTGTGTACCTATATTTTTGCTTTCTGAAGAAAAGAAGAATGAGGTTCCATAAGTGTTTATATCCCAGCAGGGATAGTCGATATATCCATGGATGGTAAATATCCATGCTATTTACAGTAACGATATATCTGTGGTAAAGTAGACAGGCTGAGGGACACTGAATGCAGCTATGGGCAGTATGCTTGACAATATTGCATAGTTGCCAACTGTTCCTTTTTTTCCTGGGACAGTCCCGGGAATTGGGAGCATGTTGAAATGCTTTCCTTGCATAGTAGTAGTAAATAACTATTATTTGTTACTTTCACCATCTGCTGAACGATTAACATATTCATGTAAGTGAGGTAGAGACCCTCCAGCACTTATAAAATGCAGGTGAGCATGTCCCAGTATTACTTAAATTCTCCGAAGTCTGTAGATAACTAAACAAGAAGCAGCTTGCACCAAACAGAATTAAGTCATGTTTAGTAAGTTATATTTCATTTATTAGCCAGGCTTATATGTCTGAGATATTTGATTATTCTATTTTCATCCTTACACTTTAATGATTGCATTCTAGTGCAACAGAACATTAGATGGCTTTTGTATCGTCAAGTCAGTATGATGATTAAAATGTACCCTTATAATCAGCTCTGTATTTAGTGCGAGGCAAACAAGGCAAGTGCCTAGGGGCACTTACCTTGTTTGCCTGGGGGGGGGGGGGAGGCAGCGCAGTAAACAGAGGGGAGAGAAGAGGGGACAGAAGAGAGAACACAAGGGAGAGAAGGGGGGACAGAGGAGATAACAGAGGGGAGAGAAGGGGGGACAGAGGAGAGAACACAGGGGAAAGAAGGGGGGACAGAGGAAAGAACACAGGGGAGAGAACAGAGGGGGAGGAGGAAAGAGGGGAAAGAGAGGAGAGAACACTGAAGGGAGAAGAGAGAACAAAGATGGGGAGAGAATACAGACAGTGGAGAGGAGGAAAAGAGACAGCTATGGGGAAGAGGAGAGTGGCAACCATGAGGAATAGGAGAGACATACATGTGTAGAGGGACAAAGATACAGTCATAGGAGGTAGAGGAGAGTGACATGCATGGGAAGGGAGAGGAGAACCAGACAGACATGGGAAGGGAGAGGAGAGACAGACAGACATGGGAAGCAATGGGAGAGAGACAGACATGGGAAAAAAGAGGATACAAAGACAGACATGGGAAGGAGGATGAGAGAGACAGGCGGACATGGGAAGGAAGAGGAGAGAGACAGTATACATGGGAAGAAAGAGGAGAGCGACAGAAGGACATGGGGGAGAGGAAGAGACAGATGGAATGTGCCCTCCCCCGAGATCAGACTCTGGATTTGCCCCTGAGGCAGCTTAAAAAAAAAAAAAGATTGAAGTCCTTCCCTGATCACAGCTCTGCCTGCAAGCAGGCAGCATGGTGTATGATGGGGAAGTGCCAGCAGGTCACGTGACCCGGCACTCTGATGTCAGACACGTGCCAGGACACATGACCTGTCGGCACTCACCGCACGGGGAGACAAACAGGGAGAATGGTAGGACCCCATGCTGCCTGCCACTAGACACCAGGGGACCAACATTGCCCAGGGTAGTCCTGGGGTGCTGAGGGCATGTAATGAGTATTCTGGGGGTATGTAATGAAGGTGATGGGGGCATGTAATGGGGGTGATGGTGCATTTAATGTGTGTTCAATGTGGGTGATGGGGCATGTAATGGGGGTGATGGGAGAATGTAATGGAGATGATGGGCATATCCTGGGTGTGCAGCGTGGGTGGCAGGTCCCCAAAATGTTGTCTGCCTAGGGCCGCACAAAATCAAGATACACCAATGCTTATAATGCTTAGACCATGACCCTAGAGTAAAATAGAGTAGAGAGACTCAGGGTCAACCAAGAAGATCATGTATGTGGTTATAAATCAGGGAATACCAAATGAAGAAACCATGTACACCTGGGACTTCTAAGGTATTGGCCAAATGAAGTGCTGCCACCAAACTCTGGAAAGCTGCCACAATGATCTCAGTCTAGTGAGGTGAAGAGACAAGCCACAACAGACATTGCAACTGGTGCTTTAATAAATCAAATTTTCAGAAGTAGGTACATAGAGCAAACAGGCCAGGAGAAATATCTTACGTGTTTCGTGCCTTTAGACACTTAATCATAGGCTCTAAGCCTTCTGAAAATCTGATTTATTAAAGAACCAGTTTATTGCATTTATTCCTGGTGGCTTGTCTCTTCACCTTTACCCTTTTCTACTTTGTTCAAAACCATATGAACATCCAAATTTAATTTGTCCAACTATTACAGGCGAGTCATGTGTTTGAGGTGATATCATCTTTGTTTACTGTTCTCATGTTGATTGTAGTCAGCAAAAGTATAATACTAATTTTCCATTACCATTCTGTACTTTAGTTTATAGAAGTATATTAGCCAAAACAACATTTGTTTGCCACAAATCAGTCAGTATGTTTTGAATTAATAAGTGTTGAATGGAAACCTGGCATCTATCAAATTGTTCTTGTGAGTAACTGCCTCCCCAGTTTTGCTTTTTGATGGAGCAGAACAGTTAGCAATGTATCACAGAAGAGAAAATGAAAGCAATCCAAGCTTTATTGAAGGTCAAGCCAGGTTTAATGCATTTCTCCCATCTTGTGCTTATTCATAAGGTATAAATACATTTTATATACATTGACAATTGTGAATAAGGGCAGATAACAAGGTAACTAATTATGCATTTTTAAAATAACTGCCTATTGTGATGCAACATGGGTGAAAAGTAACAAGAATTTTCCTTGGTCAGTGACCAGAGACATTTTTGAATTGTGGACATTTAACCCCAATCACAGAGTAATTGGGAGCCAGAGAGAAATAGGCAGAGACCGAAAAGTTCATGCACGCCGCTTTTAATAAAAATGTAGCACCAATGACTTTGAGATTCAGCTACATTTTACATGCGAGACTCATCTCACATCTAGCCGAGAGGGCCACAATAAGCTGTTAAATTCAGGATATCCTATGCCATCCTCCAGGTGTCTAGGCACCTGTGATTTAGGATGCCACAAAATGGCCTAAAAGCATAAAAAGGTTAAATGTAAATTTCTTCTTTGTGAAATGTTAAAAAACCTTTAAAATACAAAATGAGTTAAATTAAATGTGTTCATAATGTAGGAATCAATATGTACAGTACAGAGAGTGACTTGGAGACAAAGTCTATGCTAAAAAAAAAACATTGACTTTGCCATTGGATTTGCATGTGATCACCCGACCACCGTTTGGGTCCAGGAACACTGCCTCGGTCATGAGGCACATTCCTGGTCCCTCAGAGCACACCACCATCTGCAATGCATGACGAGTTAACTAATCATAAGGTTGCGATCAATGCTGTAAATTAACTCATCAATAATGAGTTAACTTGTAATAAGGACACAAGGGGGTTAAATGCCAATTAAATGCCATAATAAGCTTGACCCATGTTCATAAACGCTCTGTCACTTCCATGTGCGATACTCAATAAACCTTTACACAAGCTGATACATTTGGATATTGTCAGGACCTTTACTAGATTGCTCCCATCATTTTCTTTTCTTGGACTAAATTATTGCCACTTGTTACCCTGTTGAAGCAGACCTAATCAGCATGCTGCCAGTATTGCACGGATGCTGCTGGTTTGAGGATAAAATGACATATTTCTTAAAAAGTAAATGCCATGTTATCCTCATACTATATTTTTAATTTGTGTTCTATAATGAAAGTACAAGTGAAAAAAGGTTTATAAGCATTTTAAAAGTTTCCTGCCTGCAAAAAGTAAGTTTCCAATTTATTTTGCCACAAATGTGATCCTTAAAGCCAATGGAGAGAGAGCACCAGGGTGCTAAATTCAAAAGACAAAATTAAGTTTGCCGTCCAGAAGCATATGTATATTTTAGCCCCGCAGGCTCCAGATTTCACAGGCCATTGCCAGGCTCATGAACAGTGTTTCTAGAATTGAGGGATAATATGTCATTCATCCAAATTCTACTCACTCAAAGCATCATTAATATCTATCTTCTGCCATCTGTTGCATATTCTCAAGGCACATCTGCCTACTTTGCACTTCTTAATACTAATTATGAGGCAAAACCATTGACAATGTGACAAAATATACATGGAATCTTTTCACAAAGCCTCATGATTTAATAAGAACAAACTCCAAAAACAAAATTATATGTAAATCAATCTTTCACATTATGTCAACTAAAACCCTGCTTAAAAGGGGACATCATTGTAACACAGAAGTTTCTCTTTAAAGCATAGCTATACTTTGCGTACATTTAATTAGATTTACATAGAAAAAAGACTGAAAAGTAGAAGGTGATTTATTAGATTTTGGTCACACTAAACAACAATTAGTGTGACAACAAAAGAATGATGGTTGGGTAACAGCTTTTCATTTAATCCATGAACGTAGTATAACAATTTATGATATAATAACAAGGGTAAAGTGGGTGGTGCGCTCTTACTTAAAAAAAAAAAGTGATATAATAAAATAAACTTATGGCACCTTTTCAATTTAAGCATGAAAAATAAAATAAAAAATATATAGTACAATATGTACAGATTAATCATAATATGCAAAGTTATTCTGTGGTAGTGGTAACTCACTTATTCCTGAGCAGGTTAACTGCTTACGTACTGCGGTTGCATCTGAGGTATATTTCAAATCTGGATGCAATTTATGTTGAAAAGGTGCTATATGTTTATTTTATTATATCACTTGTTTGGAGTGAAAGTGCACAACCCACTTTACCTTGTTATTACTTTTTTTCTGGTAGAGACAGAGGGGAGTTACAGCTATTTGTGATTTAAAGGCACAGTACTCACATGCACTGTATATATATATATATATATATATTTTTTTTTTTTACAGTGAATGATAACATGACATGTCAAACGCTTATTGAAAAGAGCAAGTTACAGTCCCCAATGACTGCCTTTGAAAATCAAATACGGCTCCCAATTTTGACTATTTGTTCAATCTCTATAACTGTCATCCCCAAACCCTACCAATAGATCCTCACCTCTACCAATTATTATCCCTCAAAAGTGGAGGCACTAAGACGTTACTTAATTTACTTATGGTAGCACCACCACTGTGTTTATTTACAGCAATTTACTGCACAGTGTTGTTCAAAACACAGATAAAGCATGCACTTCATAGAAGCATTGCTTGATAGTCTCCACTTGGTGGGTTTAACCCTCAGTCTACAGGGAGCAATTATTAATAAACCAAATAATTACATTATGTGGTGCAGTGGTGAGAATAATTTTGTGCCCTGCTCTGTGACAACTAAGAGGTCAAACTTTATTTTAATATAACTTCTGGAGAAACACTTTTTATAATTATCCCTGAACAAAATAGTAATGTGGGTACCATGTTTATATACCATATTTATATAAATAAATGATGCTAATAATTAACTATTTGGGGCTATGTGAATTGGTTCCCAGTTTTGCAAGCAACATTTAGATAAAATGTTTTTTTTTGTTTTTTTTTTACAAATTAAAGTAGTTTGTAATAGTTACTATTGTTTGTATTTCAACAGTTTCACTTTTGGGTCGAAAAATTAACCAAAGACTTTTTTTAATGAGGGTGTGTCTGGCTACTTGCTAATACCTCTGGGGGTGTGGATGTAACAACACAGTTTGTTGTCAAACCATGTTCCACCCCTGTTAAACCTGCTTGTCAACATTCTCCATGGCTGCTGAGCTGTATAATGAATTGTTCCTAGCTGTCTTGCACACATATCTAAAGAGTGATACTTGCACTTGTACGTGAAGGATGTAGACATGAATGTCATGGTGGTATATTCTGTTAGCAAATATAGGAAGGGCAACCATGGTTATATTTGGAACCTGTCATAGCTGGAAGATCATGGAAAGGTTTACATTAAAAATCTATTTAGTGGCGTTTCAAACCAGGGCAGAGTACAACATAAAAGATATGTGTAATTTAGAGTACAAAAGGGGGAAGTGAATTATATATATATATATATATATTACACATATATAATATTGCTATTATTAAATAAAACATCAAACAATCCTTATTTCTATAACTATGTGCAATAAACTTATGTACATAATACACAGATTCTTTTTTTTTTTTTTTAAATGAGTCTTAAAGGTAATTCCTGCCTACCAACTCAAGGGAAAATCAAGCTTTGCTAAGATCAACAGTATTTGTAAGAAGGAAACTCAGCAATCGGCATGTGTCCAAAAAATAAAAGACCATGGCAACAATGAACATCCTAGCCAATCCTATTAATATCATAAACAGATAGATCTTATTATATATTTTTTAATGATCGATGTTAACATAGCAACTCTGGAACTCTGTGGGATCTATTCAGTAAAAGGTGGGTTGAGATGAAGTGAGGTTAGGGGAGAGATGAACATTTCATCTAGCCAACTCAGCTATATTTTGTGCAGGGACAAACCTAGTGACTTTGCTTAGCAGAGAACCAAGTTTGTCCCTGCATAATGTATAGCCAAATTGGTGGGATGAAATGTTCATCTCACCTCAACTTACCTTTTAGTGAATAGCCCCCACTGGAAAGGGTATCCTTAAGATTTTATAGAACCATAAAGATGTATGAAAACGTTAATTAAAAGTATGGAATATTTAGACTGTATACTGTGGAAAAGCATGTACAAGGACATATGATTAACACCTAAAAGAATTAAAGGTCAATATAAACTGATTTTTGGGAGTCTCTTCAAACATATAACTGCAGTTCTATGTAAGCAAATACATAGATTGAGAGAAAAAAAATGTATCTAAGGCCACAGAGTGATGTCATAAACAGGAGACAAATTAATAAATATATATCACCATTATGATTTTCATTACTATTGTAAATTAGTACTAATTTTCCTTAAGTCTTCCTTGCTCTCAATGTATGTTATGTGTGTGCATACACACACCTTAGGGTGGAGGTACGTAGTATAATGATGTGACTTACTCTGGTATTTGGTAAATCACTATTTGCTTAAGTTGTGGACAGAGTTTAATGTTAGCTGCCCCCCAATTCCTTTTTCTTTATACTATAATCACTCATTTCACACTTGTCCATCCACATAGCCTATTTTTTATACTTTTGAAGGATGTGGAGTACCTGTAGTGTTTATTGCATGCCTGCTGCATCCTGCTATGCGATAGTTCCTTATTTAATGTTAAAGTGCCACTAAACTTTATTTAAACTTTTGCTTCATTAATAGAAGCAAAAGTTATAAACCTGGCGCCACCTGCTTGGAGTAAACAGATTTGTTTCTTTGCAGATACGCCTTTCTGCTGAGGTAGAGCTCATCAGATACTGGCCATCAATTATAAATCAGACTCTTTCAGGGCTGACCCTCGTTTTCACGTGCCACCAACACAGGAGACCCAATTGAGAATCACTCCTATTGACCAAAAAGAAAATAACCGGAACCCTTTTCATGATAGCATATGAACAGAAGAGTGTGTGGTGAACTATTTAATGATGGTCTGGGGCCATTCACAACCTTACACGTACACTGGCGTCCTTTCATGACCTATCCCTGGTTGCATCCAACTTGTTGTAGTGACTATAGATGAATGAAGAATGGGTCACCTTAATTGCATGTTACTATCACCTCAGTCACTTGTCACCAAGACAACTTAAAACAGCAAAAACCTGCATAATATCAGCTTTGCTGGAGAGTGATCTTTACCATGCACCAAACTGCTTAGTAAACAGTTTACATGTGGCAATGGGAGACATTTATAATTCTGAGTAAAGTCCTAAAATTGGAGAAAACTGGGAACATTCTACTGGCTGGGTCAATCCTCTCTGCACTAGCTAAGGAGCCACAGCTTGTCAACTTCTATTTTATTGCATGACATTTATACACAGTGTCTTTCAGCTTCTAGTTGGGTTTGTTCCAAGCATTCCTATTGCAGTACACGGTGCAAGTATCATCCTGCTCCTTAGCCTAGGTGTTACCTAAATTTACAAGAGAAAAGCAGCATAGTAATCACATATTGATTGAACAGTGACAGGTTTCCTCCATACAAACAATATTATACTTGGTGTCTAGGTCAAATGAAAGGCACACCCATGATGTGTCATTTTGTTTGAATAAAGTTGCTTCAAACTACTTTGGATGCTAGTAGTACTGTTATATAACCAAGCATTTTTCTATGGCTATTCACCATCATTACTTTAAATTTAAAAAGAAATGTATTACGGTCCAATTCAGAAAAACCTTGAGCACCACTGCCTGAGAAGTAATAAAACTTGGGTCAAGTCAAGTTAGTTATTTCTAGCTGGAACCAAATGAAATTGTGAAGGGATAAAAACTGAAGTGAACCCAAACAGTTGTGCTTTACAGAGACAATTATATGTAACACTAATCTAATTGACTTGCCGTATAAAAAGGTCAGAACTAAACCTCTGAAAACAAAACTGGGTGGGATGAAATTGAGAGAAGCATTTTATTTATCTCCAGGAATAAATTAGAATAGCATCAGGAAGATTTAATTGCTAGGTCATTCGCTAAATAATCTCCTTTATGTAACTTGCCTCTCAATGAAAGCAAGCATAATGTAAATGGAAGTAAACTACTATATCTACATGCATCTTGTGGGTATCATAACTATATTCTATGCATAACAAACTTTATAAAAGAAAGTAAATGCAGACTAAGAGTAGCCCTATATCAGCCAAATGTTAAAGGCCTAAGTATAATGTGCATACACACCTTTTATACAAAGTGGCAGAATGGCTGTATAGTACTACATTTTTCATTTTTTTCGTAAAAGGAAACATTTTATTAAGTGGATAAATGTATTAAATCAACAAAATGCTACATGGTAGAATGAACCTTAATGTCCAGTGCCTGAGCCATAGGGTTAAAAAAGTAACTTGTTTAAGGTCACAACGATTTGACAAGATAATTAAATCAGTGTTCCTTTCCTCAATTTGTGCTAATGTCATCAGTCATGTTGAGTTTCACATCTCTTTTCAGATGTCCTGCATGATAGATTATTTTTTCATCTACAACTAGGTATAGAGAGCAACATCAAATATAGTCCGCTGCGTGGGTCTTTTTCAGATTCAAAATCAAGGAAAAGAAGATAGGTCAAACCTTTTCAAATGCTGACACTGCAAATTAGTATTGTCAAAAGGTGATTGTAGAATTATAGGTGAGTGTAGAAATACTAATCAAAATGATTTGGTTTCTGCCAGTGCTGCACATACACCTTGCAATATACAATATAGATCTCTGTACCTCAGTAACCAGACTTCTCCCAGAGGTGCGGTCTCAAAACACCAATTTCATAAGTTCAATTAGTCATGTAAAATTTAAACCAGCTAAACCTGTTCAAACAAATATGACTATGTGCTGGTGTCTATACCTCCCAACTGCACAATCTTACAATCGTAATTTAGAAATTCTAGTATGTCATTAATAAAATGATGGACTATAGCACAAATAATGCTCTGTACCTTTAATTGAAAAACAGTGATATGTAGTACTGTTTTGCATTTGGGAATACTGGGAATCAGCTCTGTCCTGACTGAATTGGGACAAGTGGGAAATCTGTAAAGGGTTTGACAGGTGTGTGCCCTCATCAGCAGGAATTGACTCACATCATAGAAATGTACACATTAATATTCCTTCTGTAAGAGAAGACCTATGAGATTAACACTGGTTTTACCTTCTTCACTCTGTCCCTGTAATGTATCACTGAAAATATTCCACTGTTAATTAGGTATCTGCAAAAGATTATTTCGTTGTCTCATGTATGAAGTGTAGTTAGTTGCTCCCTATTGAAAAGCCTTGTTTGCTTAATTATCAATTATCCCCATTTAGTTGGACAAATGGTCTCTGCCTTAACTGTATAAGTAGGGTGCCAAAAGGAGCACTATGCAATAATAAATTAACATTACGTATATGTGGCAAGTCATGACATCACAATATTGAAGGTGATGGGGCACAACTACATTAGGCCCAAAGACTGACACTCATGTTAAGACTGTAGTCTTCATTTACAGTCTAATGTGTGTTACATCCTTATAACACTTTGTTAAACAAAAAGACTAAAATTGAATTCACAAGAAGAAAAAAATATCTTTGTTATAGGCATCCAGGATACCCATAAGGCCCAACTTGCTGCAGGTTGTTTTCATAATTTCTAAATAACTATGTTTGCACTGAATGGCAGGACTATTGATATATTGTGGAAAGATTGTTAATGTACAGGTAGCAGGTGTTGCAAAAACCTTCCAGTCTTGGCTAAAATGTTTACAGAGTATCTAGGATATAGTTTATGCATAATGTATGTCCTCAAACCAGTCCAAGATTGGGGATTACCCAGTTGTGTTTAAAAAGGGAGATCTATCAAACCTGGTATGGTGTTGTCCCTTGAGGACTGGTTTGGGAACCAGTTTTAGATTAACAGCTGTAAAAGGGAGGTGTTGAAATCTGAATTTATTGGAATTTAGCATTTTTAATCTAAATAAGCAGTTTCCAAACCAGCCCTCAAGGATCAACACCATATCATATATATCCTTATTCAAAACACAACTGGGTAACCCCTGAACCTTGGACTGTTAGGGGCCATGGGAACTAGCTTAAGAACCACTGAATTAAGCATTTACAAAAGTAGCTATTCCTGTTTACTTTTGCAACTCGATTAATTCACTACAATTGATTGTTAATAATTCTTACAATTCAGTAAGCAATGTTATTTGAGGGATTTATCCCATTTGGGCTATTTAATGGTTTCTAGAAGTGCAATGATTGTAAATGTTCAACCAATTAAAATAAAACTTTGAGCAATTGGTTTCCTCCATTCTCTATTGTTCTTGTTACTTATGTAAGTCATAAGTCATATTTTACTTATTTTTAAAGCACAAAAAATATTCATCATTCTGATTACACTACAAACTCATAATTTACTAATTGTCAACAAAGGATGTACAAGACATATCCTGGGAAAACACTCCCGTAGGCATACCATGATTGGGCTGAAACTAATATGGCTGAGTGCCTCGGGACAAAGCTATTCCAGCCATGTTGGTTGAGGTCCCCTCTGTCACAGCCGAATGTTGTGACGGCTAAGTAAAGTGATTGGTTGTTTTAAGCTGTCAAGAAATCGTGTGACAGGGAGAGACTAATTACAGTATGGGCAGCTTTCCCACTTGCCCAGATTTTGTTCAAAAAAACAAAACCTTTTTTAAAAAAAGTTGAGCTCGGTTTAGGGCTACAATAGCACTATAGGTGATTCGCGGGGGGGGAGAGTTAGGAAAAAGCAATGCACTACTGATACTGCTATAAAACTAGGAAAAAAACCCGTTAAAATCATGGGATATTTGTAAGCTCAGCAAAAAGAAAATGGAATCTATTTATCAGGGTTTTCATTAGTAAATGTGTAAAATATTTTTCATATTTTATTGTTTACTGTAAATTATATATGATCTTTAAAATTGGTATATAAAGAAAGGCCTTCTTATACAAAAAAAAACAAACAAAAAAAACCACCCCAATATATAATGAGAAAGGAAAATTACAGCTAAACACAATAACAACATTAGTATTCAAACCATTGTCAGCGCCCAAACAATTCAGTCAAGAAGGAGTTAATAAACAGTAGTGTAGTGAAGAGACAGTAAAATTAGAAGAAAAAAAAAACAGGTGTCTATAGTTGAGTTGGAAGGAATGCTTTTCCCTGCATAGTGAATAAGACAAATAGGTAAATTGACATGATTATTAATGACTGGGCAGGCATCGAAACTCTAGACCTATATACTAAAGCATTATTAGTGTATTTATAACATGAAACAACTATATCACTTTACCACAAAATGACAAAAACGGACAATATTTATTCACAATGAATCAACCAGTACAATGTTATACAATGGCATGTTTGTACCAGTTTATAATAATGTTTTTAAATTAAAGATTAAGTATTTTTAGGTACGATGTTAAAATATGTATCCAAGCTGATTTATTACCTCTGTTGATGCATTTGCTGCTATTTACAACTCCCATTGTACTACACCAGCCTCTGGTTCAACATAATGGGAGTTTTATTGCACAGCAACCAAATTGTCATGGTTGCTTTTGCCTTTTTGTCTACCCCTGACTTGCTTTATTTATCTAGGCAACTGATAATTCTTCAGATATATAAATATTGGTCAACAATCAGGTAATAAATCAGCAACTAGAGCCAGAGGATGTATAAATAAGTTTATGTGATAAACAAACTGCTAATTCAACACCATTAGTGTCAGGACATAAACACAGAATTGCTATAGCTAAGAACAAAAGTGCACATTATATTACATATAACAACGCAATAATTGTTTTTATATATGTACAGAGGCTAAAATCCGAGTTAAGGTAACATTCTTAGTAATAAAGTAAACCTACATTACAAATACTGAGCTGAAAATCACATCTAGTTTTCAGTTATGGAGACTTTGGCTTGTAAGAGTTAATACCTTTTAGAGCTGGGTCGGGAAGAGATTCCTCCAGATAAATGCAGTAAAACAGCTTATTTTTCCACAGAGATGTGTATATAATATGACTCTCCTAAGGGGTCAGGCAAATCCAATTTAGGTTTACCTGTTGCAGCAGGGAGTGAAAACGTGTTGTATTCACACAAACCAAGCCCAGGTTCCTAAAACGGGGAGGAGTAACAGTGCTGTGCCCTTCAGGGGATCAAACTGGTTTCACAGATACATTCCTCTGTCCTCTGCCTCTAAGTGGGTAAAGCTGCCACATTCTTCAAATTCTCACTACAGGAGTCATTTTAGTTGGTATGCTGGTAAAGATGGATGCCTCTTTCTTATATATATTTTTATGTATATGTCAGTGTGGCAAACCTAGCCACTTGGGAATGCCTAAGATAGAATGGTTGTGCCTATTTTCTGTTGTGTACTGCGCGCCGGTATAGTGTGGCATCTCCGGCTATGTTTAATTTATGCTGTACTGTGTATGTCTGTTCGAATCCTTCCCATTCGTTAGCATTGCTATTAAAACTGACTAAGTTGTATATTTTGAAGTAGAAAGTGACAGTTGAGTGACCTGCTTTAAATATCAGTCTTTTTGAATAAAGTGGCAGTTGACTCTCAGACTGTGTTTCGTCCGGTTCTTGGGAGGATTTGTGAATATTGCC
Organism: Pelodytes ibericus; assembly: GCA_036172795.1. Classification (NCBI taxonomy): domain Eukaryota; kingdom Metazoa; phylum Chordata; class Amphibia; order Anura; family Pelodytidae; genus Pelodytes; species Pelodytes ibericus. The sequence continues at coordinate 55,371,534 of CM069861.1, read as the reverse complement.
TGCTTCCAGCTTTGTACTTGGTTATTGCATTCTACCAGCAGAGATCCTGGGATTATAAAATTGCAGCTCCGCAACAGTCAGGTTGGACCATTTTACTTTGTTGTCGCATTATCTCTTAACTTAGAAAAAAAAAACTTGTTTTACAGCCTTTATTTGAAGGATAACAATAGGTAGTGCAACAGGGATAGGCAAAGTGACTGTAGGAGGTCACCAGTGTGGGTAGCAAGGTCCTAAATATTCCAAAGACCAGTATGTAGCAGTCAGTTACAGAGTCCAGTAAATACCCACCATGAGCACTGTTGATACCTACACCTGCAGTGGGGTCTGCAAGTATCCCTTTCTCTTGGTGGGAGGAAAGCTGTAGAGCTTATTTATAATTGCAGTGACATTATTTACTTGCAACAATTATATATTCTTTAGTCACAAGTAATGCATGTCATTATTGGCAATATACTTATCTGACACCCTAAAACACCTTACAGCATGAATGTATGTAAATTTGGCTTTCCATATGATATTGCGTGCGTCTAAAGGAGTTTGGGCAGGGTGTAGGCCAGTGTCCTATTCCTGGTTCCCAGGGAAAGCCAAGAAACTTACCATCATGTAATAATCACATGAATCTCAGTTGTTCTTTGCAAAGAACATTGTATATTTCAGGAGTCCTTCAGAAGAACAAAAGGTGTTCCCTGATGTGCATCCACATACATTTGGTAACCTTTGTACCACAAACCTTTTTAGCTCTGCATACAAAATAAATCGTAAACATGCAATACTAAAAAAAACATTTCATGACTTTTTGCATCAGCATCTAAAAATTAAATGAAACCTTTTAGAAATATAGGGGCCATGAAGTACATTTATAATATTTTTGCCGTTTGTGACTCAGGGTTTCTATACATTTTGCCACCTGCATATCATATTCCATGACATGGGCGCACATAAAGTGCCTATTATGACTTTAGTGCACACTTAAGTACAACTGTAGCAAAATAAAGATTTCACTAAATAGAAACACAAACAAATAGAATTAAGGTACCTTATTGAACTCTCTTTGCTTGATAAAATTCTACCAGGAGATCTTCCTTCATCTGACCCAAGGTAATAACATACATTTGTATTAAGTTAATTTTACATGGACTCAAGGGCACTATATAGCATCAGGATTGATGTGTACGTGGAGATACTGAGCAAAGAACATGAGACTTTGCCTCATGTTCTCTCCTCGCTACTTAGTACAGATGTGCCAAGACCCATTCGGCCAAACAGGACCCAGTATTTATGTAGCATGTATTCTCAGATCTCTCTAGTAACTCACATAAATAAATGCAGTACTGTGCATGTGTGAGACACTGTAGTATAACCCATTTGAGTCTATATTGAAATTTCAGCTGTACTATATCTAAATTGCTATCAAATTTGTAGATTGAACCATATTTTGATATCATATTTGCTATTTAGGTTTGGATGCTGGTGAAATACAAACATCATAAATGAGTTGATTTTTCTCAAAATAGGCCTTTTGATTGCACATTATATTGAAGTTGCTTCAGGAAATAATAACTACTCACAAAATGACTGATGACTCCTCTCTCAAAAGGAGATCTATTATTTAAAAAGATATCATAAATGAAGATACTTTGTGCTGCATAATGTTTCACAGCTGCACCAAAACAGAATACATATATCATAGAACACACGTTTGCCAAGTATTGTCAATGAGAAGCAATCAGTTATTTGTTCATATTTTGATTATTTGGTTAAATCCTTGAGGTTCATTATTTAAAAAGATGTAGTGCGCTATAAATTTACTAGCAATTTGTCACTAGAAAAGGATAGATGAAATTGCATGCGGCCAGTAACGACACACAGTATATTTTATTTATTTTATGAAGATTTTATTGTAACAATGTGCACAATTTTTGTATTTTGTATGTCAATATTTTGAATAATAAATCTTAAGTTATTACAAATAATAGTATTTAAGTTCCTGTCATTTGTTATACATAGAGTTCATGCCTATTTTGGTTTCTTGAGCAATAATGAAAGAAATGAAAACAGACCATTTTTTTGTACTGCAAACAGTGCAAGGTATGCATATTTAATGCTTGTGAATTACAATGGTTGGGATCCTCAACTTTTGCTCCAGGCGCCTGTTCCTCTAAATATATTATCTGGTGGTGTGTGTGTGACCCAGTGACTTTCATCTCTTGCTTCTGAAACATGGATAATTCAAGCTGCCACAGGTCTTAAAAACAAACAAAAAACCACTTTCCATGTTTTTTTTTTTATAAGCGGTTCTTTAAACCTCTAAAATTTTACTAAAAATATTTTCCAGTATTCTAATAAAACAAGTCATTGACTATTCAACATAATAAGGGAAATTATTTATAGGATCACAGTTTTAGTAAATTATATAATAAGCTTTTATTAAAGAGCATATAGGAACATTGCACTCAACATGAACATTAAATGGTGGGATTCAGTAAGGACTTTCTCCCCCCAGCCCCCTTCATCATCACTGTGAGGAATCCTAGAAGGACTCACTTTAGGTCAACGGGCTGGGATAGGTTTTTTTTTCTTAAAAACAAAACAAAGAATTCTAAATTTCCATAGCCATGAATGGCTTTATAAAAAAAAAAAAAAAAAAAAAAAAAAAAATTAATTAAGGGGTATAGATTAGCCAGTTTTTCTCAGGTGAGCGTAACTCTGCACTGTTCTCTCCACTGCTTGATCCAAACTAACTACTGGTTTGTAACCCATGTCTTTCTTGGCCCGTTCGCAGCTGTAGTAATGATAGGTCCCAGCCAGTGCAACCCTCATGGGAGTAAATGTTAGTTTGATTTTGACGAGCGGACTTATGATTAACATCAGAAGAGACACAAAGAAGGCAAGGTAGTAAGCCAGCCAGTACGGAATGTGGTACTTTGGTGGATCATAATTCAGACCAATCAGAATGCGGGATAAGAACGTCCAAAATGGAATAGGCTCATCATTTGTGATATGGTAGGCCTAGAAAAACACAATAACAACTGATCACATATTAAGAAAAAAAGAAACAATTTAGCAAAGGAATTAAAGAAAAATACATCCAGTACATTGGTGCCCACCAAATAACCTGGCACACTACTTAAGCATTGAAATGCTGCATGCTTTCCCTACCAATGTCATTTTTTAAAGTTAACAGAATACAACACATTCTCAGTTCTTTGAGGAATAATACAATTACAGTTATGTGGTATAATCAATAAACAGTGATCTGTTGTGTACTGACACAGTTATCAAAAAACAAGCCAAAATTGCAAAATTGGAAAAGATCCTCACCTCCACTGACAGTTTGACTACAACCCATCTTTGTATTGATTGATCTTTATATTGCAACTGGATGAGCTACACCTACGTCACATGCAGGGCTGATGCACTCTCAGATTTAACTACAGGATAGGCTCTCTTCTTGGTAAAAAAAGTACTGTATTACCATATTTGCTCGATTATAAGACGACCCTGATTATAAGACAACCCCCTAAACTTTGGATATTCCTTTAGGAAAAAAAACTAAAAGCCTGAATATAAGACGAACCTATAGGAAAAAAGTTCAACTTGTATATATTCACATGTAAATTGCTTTTTTTAATAAAAAATGATATCAAAAAATGCATTTCTTGTTTTTATTTCCTTTTATGTGCCAATGTTGCCTCTCTCTTTCCCTTGCCCCCAGCTTTCTCTCTCTCCCCCCCCTTAGTGTTGTCTCTCTCTCCACCTCCCTTTGACTCCCCCCTCGCCTATGGATCTCCCCTCCCCTTGTTACTCTGTGCCACCCCTCCCCTTGTTACTCTGTGCCCCCCCTCCCTCCCCTTGTCTCTCTGCCCCCCTCCCTCCCCCTGTTGCTCTGTCTCTTCCCCCTCCCTCCCCTTGTTGCTCTGTCCCCCCCTCCCCCTGTCTCTGCCCCCCTCCCTCCCCCTGTTGCTCTGTCTCTTCCCCCTCCCTCCCCTTGTTGCTCTGCCCCCCTCCCTCCCCTTGTTGCTCTGCCCCCCTCCCTCCCCTTGTTGCTCTGTCCCCCCCCCCTCAAACTGTCTCTCTGCCCCCCTCCCCCATCTCTCTGCCCCCCTCCCCCGTCTCTCTGCCCCCCTCCCTCCCCCTGTCTCTCTGCCCCCCTCCCTCCCCCTCACCTGTAACTCGATCCCTGGTGGCTAGTGGGGGCAGCCGGGGGATGGATGTCTGCACGATACGTGCAGACATCGTCCATGCTGCCCGACACGGCAGTCTATTATGACTCACAGCTGGTCCGTCATAATAGACTGCCGTGTCGGGCAGCATGGAGGATGTCTGCACGTATCGTGCAGACATCCCCCAGCTGCCCGATTCTCCCTGGTGGCTAGCGGGGCAGCGGAGGATGTCTGCGCGATGAGCGCAGACCTCCCCTGCTGCCGCCCGGCACGACCGCCGGGACTTCTATGACGAAGCTTCATCATAGAAGTCCCGGCGGTCGTACCAGGCGGCAGCAGGGGGAGTCTGCGCTCATCGCGCAGACATCCCCTGCTGTTAGAGAGGGGGATCCAGGTCCCCTTCAGCTCTGCTGGGGACCTGGATCCCTGTCTTATAAATTGAGGTCAGATTATAAGACGACCTCGATTATAAGACGAGGGGTATTTTTCAGAAATTTTTTTCCCCTTGTTGCTTTGTCTCTTCCCCCCTCCCTCCCCTTGTTGCTCTGTCCCCCCCCCTCAAACTGTCTCTCTGCCCCCCTCCCCCTGTCTCTCTGCCCCCTACCTCCCACTCACCTGTAACTCGATCCCTGGTGGCTTGCAGGTCCGTCATAATAGACTGCCGTGTCGGGCAGCATGGAGGATGTCTGAACGTATCGTGCAGACATCCCCCAGCTGCCCGATTCTCCCTGGTGGCTAGCGGGGCAGCGGAGGATGTCTGCGCGATGAGCGCAGACCTCCCCTGCTGCCGTCTGGCACGACCGCCGGGACTTCTATGACGAAGCCGCAGACATCCCCTGCTGTTAGAGAGGGGGATCCAGGTCCCCTTCAGCTCTGCTGGGGACCTGGATCCCTGTCTTATAATCTGACCTCAATTTGAGGTCAGATTATAAAACGGCCTCGATTATAAGACGAGGGGTATTTTTCAGAAATTTTTTTCTGAAAAAAACCTCGTCTTATAATCGAGCAAATACGGTACATTATTTTACTATAATAGTATGTAGAAAAAAAATACTATATTACACCGACAAACACATTCATCTTTAAAGTCCACCATGTAGCACTTTAAAGTCCACAGGTTTTCAGCGAATTGCTGGTATATGTACAGATTAAAAGTTACTGCAATTCGTTTTGCAGCTTCTGTTGGCATTCTGACTGTTCCACAATGCCAAGTGTTCAATCCCAGGATTAGTCATTCTGTGCACGTGTACTCATCACAGTGAATAATTTATGCAAGAATATAATTTTATCAATAAACTTTAATTTTGCCCTGGTCCTCCCACAATTTATCTGTACCTGGTAGAATTACATGAGAGCAGATCGGCATTCCATAAGGCACAGATATCGCTTTCACTTCCTGTGCTGTATTATAAATCAAGGGGGCTGATATCTAATGACATATCTTTGATTCTATTAGACTGGAGCCTGTGGGAGGCAACAGGGAAGAGATTGAACTATACAACTTCCCCCACCTCTAAATGGTATGTACCGGTCGAGAAGGGGAGGTACACACCACCAACAGAATGAAAACTCACACAATGTTTCTGGTATATACCTATATTCTTGGAACAGGTGGATTTATTTTTTATTAATTCTCTCAAAAATATATATAACACAATCTTCATATGGTTATTTAAAACATACCTTTCCACACAAGGGGGAATCTTTTTGCAGGTGCTCAGCTGCTAGAATGTGTCCATGAACCACGTTTTCCACGTACGTAAAGTCAACTAGATTTTTCCCATTTCTAGAGAGGTAAATATTAATTAAAATGTTTCTAGCAAAAAGTGCAATTTTCAGTTCCTTCTGTCCACTTCAGACTATTGCATATCTCCCATCACCACATTTATTATTAAAACAATTTCACTGCACCACTGTCATAAATTATTTACCCACTTGTAAAAATTGTTGTATATATTTTCATGTGGGGGGTGCCAGTTTTACATGGAGTAAAAAGACAACCTATACGCTAACAAACATCAACTCTTACCCAATCATAAATTTCATTTTCCCACTTTTAGCAGTTTCAACAAGTATGGGAACAAGCTGTGGGTCTCGCGGACCAAATATCCCATGGGGTCGGATAGCAACAGTTAGAAAGTTATTAGCTTGGTCACTGGCATTCAAAACCTCCTGCAATAAAAACATAATTGGTTAATATTAAAACAGACGCTCATCAAAGTGGTTTCTGAAATCAGTTTTGTTTTGAGGGGGCAAGTTCGGTGAAGGCAGGGTATTTGTGAATGTTATGAAATTTTATTTTGGAAATGTTATTTTGTACAACCATAATTTTAAATGGTGTGTAAGGGGCTTTACTGTATGAAAAGGGTCTTGATTATAACCATTCACATCCACATTTTATTCCTAAAGAAGGGATATGCAAAGTGTTAGTGCAAGGACACCAGTGCACTTGGCAAGATCTGTGGAGGTCAGTGGGAAAGTATTACATTTCCTAACCCTGCACTTGGGATGAAATAGATTATCTGTTGCAAACAATTTAATAAAGGGTCAGCTGATTCTAAGTGCTGAACCACAATGGATAAATGAAGATCAGGATCAGTCTCACCTTCTCTTGCAGGATCTTAGTCTCTGTATAATAATCAATAGGTTTACTGGCATAAGGAAGGTCCTCCAAACCATTCTTGATATCTGTGCCTTCAAAAATGACACTAGCACTGCTGGTAAGTACCAGTTTCTGAAAAAAAGCAGAACAATCACATTCAAATTATATTCTCCACTAACCAAAGCACTTAGAAGTTATTAAGTCACGTGTGCTAATCTAGAAACATCCACAGAAAGCGCAGTGTGCATGGCCCAAGGACTGGGAACCCAGCAAGTGTTCACATGTTATCATGAAACTTGAGAAATACAAAGTTACTGTGAATCTGACTGAATACATGCCATGATGTTAAAGATACAGATGAAGATTATTTAATTCAAAAAAGGGATAAATCTATAGTGTCAGTTCCAACTAAGAGTGCTTACAAAATATATGATTTATTGGTTGGATAAAAACAAAACAAAAAAAACAAACCTATCATTTGGGTTCCATTTTAACATACATGCATAAGGGAAATTATGTGGCATACACCATACTGCACACAAACCTTTTCTTTCTTTTGCACACTAGTTATATTTGCATACCAGTTCTCTGTCGTGTGGCTGAAAGTTGTTGTTTTTATTAACAGTTTCAAGCTATGAAAAATGTGCTATGATTGTAAAAACCACGTTTGTGAAGCTAAAGTGGGAAATCTCATACAGTCGAAGCCTTAAAAACATCTTTAAGAAATCAACTTTGTATTTATGGACACTAATACCATATTTTATTGCAGCATGTGAAAAGAAATGACGCAGTTCAGAACACAGGATAAAATGCTGCCCATAAAAAGCCAATCCTTGGGATTTCTGCATATATAAAAGATTATTGGATGGCAGGCTTTTTGAAGTTACATATGTCAGAGACAATTTCTTTTTGGTCTTTAAAATAAATAAGGCAATAAAAGGTTCCTTTTCACTGATGAATGTGTGCAGACTTGTTGGGAATAGTGGGAGTGGGAGAAATGTACATGAACAGGACTAACAATAAAAGATGAGGGATTTCTTTTTCACTGAAAACAAATCCTAATGAAATAAATTAACATATCAGTAGATCATTAGCCATTCTCTGGCTTGATGTCTGTACACTAGATTTCTAGTTTACATTATTTATCAATTGCTACTAACAGCTAATATTAACTAGATTTACCAAACTTCTACTTAACATGTAAATCCACAATACCATTTCCACTGCACCTCACACCTTCTATTAATACAATTGAATAAATTAGATTAAGTGCAATACAGAACCAGGAGGATGATGTAGCAATATTTTAATTAGAAAATCATTTAATTAGACATTTAAATAATTGGAGTCAGGCAGACAAGGCACGTATTATTTGTTTTACTGCTGGAACGTAACCCTGTGCATGTACAGATCCAATATATATTTTCCATGGCTATAGTTTATTATTAATAATACATGTTAGTATCACAACCTGAATTTAGGAATTAAGACTAGAATATTCAGAAATGTAATCTTTGTAATTTTTAAGACGGAAGATCTGTACTGCATAAAGTAATGTAATAAGATAGGAGCCAGTTGTAAAAGTTAAGTAACAAGTAACTACCTGGCTCAAACAATTGCTAAGCCATATTAATATTATTAAAAACCAACTGTGACTGTTATGTTTAAAGAGATATCTTGTGGCTTTCTTCACCTTACAATCTGCTTTGCTAGCCGTACTTGTTTACATCTGTTATATACCACCACTGCAAACATAGAAACTCCTTAAAGGCGTACTCCTCTTTTTCAGTAGACGCTTACAACATACTGCCCTGCCTTTTAACTCTTAATCATCCCCACACCTGTAACTGTGACTCTAGAGGGAAACTCCCAGCTACCTCCACCCTGAGGTGGCTCTGAAATGACATGAAGCTTCAGTGTTGGGTAACTAAACACCCAATGATCTAAATATTCTATATATCATTAAATGTGATCTAAAAATATGCATTTAAATAAGTCATTGTGAGCATGGAGTAGATTTAATTTAGAAGTTAAAGAGCAGAACATAAGACCGTTACTCCATCAATTATTACTTTCTAAAGATAGCTTACACATGACAATATCATCATTCCATACGGAATAAAGCATTAACTTGCATCTAAATTGAAATTATTATCTTTTATGTGCAGTATTTTCTGTGAAGTGGTTAACAACTCAACAATCCTTTAACATTCATCACTTATGCGTCAATAACAGCTGGAAATGAACAGATATGGCCGCTTTACAGATTGGCCGTTGAAAATGGCAGCTGACAAATCAAATGATCTACTTATCCACTCATCAAAAAAAGTAAAAAAATCCTTTATGCATCAGCTTCCAATAATTCTTAAGGTGAAATAAATTTCCCCTTTAACTGGTTACATGTAATAAAGCCCATTACACTGGGCACAAATGGATTTTAACACAGGGCTGAATTATAGTTTCTGAGGTAGGTGTGACTATATCGGTGCTTTATTCAGAAAAACTGTTATCACCCTATACCAAAGACACTCTTCAAAGAACATCCCTAAATTTATGGATTATGTGTAAGCACAAATATAAAATCCATACATGCCCACACTTATTTTAAGTCCCTGATCCATTTCTACAAAAGACTGTAAGGGAGTGATGTCCGGCACTCTCCATTATGAAAAACTGCAGTAATATAGAGCAATAAAAGAAGAACGGTTTCTCCCCCTAGTGCCAGTTTATCAAACTGCATTAAAAAATCTAGTGAAGATTAAGGTTTATCCAATTGATTTTGTAATTGCACTTTCAATGCTGTAGCAAGTGCTGTGTAAATTGCTGGCACCATATTAGCACATGTTAAAAGAACCACTCCAATTTTTTTTTCTTCTATATATGATGGAGAATGGTGCAAAAACATACACAGTTTGTGTGGAATGGTTGTTTAATGTACATAGTTTTTGACAAGGCCAAAAATGTGAGAGTTTTGTGATTGGCCAATAAAACCCACTTTGGTCAACCACATAGCTCTCCTGTGATTGCCACTCTAGGGGTCAGAGTATTTTTTTAATTTGATGGAAAAAGTTGCAGTTATTTATTATTTTGTGCATGCATAAACATGTGTCATTTTTGCAAACCATATCCCCACCTCCTGCCTAACGTTTTGAGTTGGGCATGCTAAGCACTTTGTATACATGTATGGAGATATACAGTGGTGCACTGGGGTACACATGTGTATTGGGAGTCCCCATTCACCTCTTAGTGAACTGTAAAATGATCTCAAGAGGAGTCTGGGGACACTCAATGCAGCCAGAAAAGGTAGAGGGGATTCCAGCCATGAAAATCTGTAAATTAAATTTTAGCAGTAACTATTGCAGAGATGGCTAAAATAAAAATAATAAAGTTTTTTTTAATCTACTTGAAGCAGAATATTTCCTTTTTGAGCCTGCAATGTGTGAGTAAAATTTTTAATGTTGATCTGAGGCCTAGAGGGAACTGATGAAGACACTTGTGCAAATTAAAGTCAATTTGGAAACTCATTATTGGGGAGGTGAAAAACAAATCAATAAGGTTGGCAATAACAAGGTTACAGTAATCCGTTTGATATATGGCCATGTTACCTGAACACCAGCTTCCTTGCATGCTTCTATAACGGTTCTTGTCCCTGTATAATTGACTCTGTAAAACAATTCCTTGTTGTCACTGGAAGGGGCTGGTGATGCACAATGGAACACGACATTCACCCCCTGCAATGCTGGCAATAAATCCTGGCAGACAAGATAAACACAAATCGGAATTAAATACTGTGCTTGCTTATTCTTTGGGTCACATTTTCATGGACACTTTCTAACAGAACTAGAACTTACATTAATGTAATGGATTAAATTATTTCAGAAACATTGGCTTAGATTAAAATAACTTTTTTTAAAACAAATCACAAACTGAATTAAACATGTGGGAGATGTATTAAGCTGTGAAACAATACAGCTTAAGAGCCTTTTTGAAACACCAGAAAAAAATAGCAGTTTGTATTATTATACTTATTATATTATTTTTTTCCAAGAAAACCAAAGCATAGTGTATACACAGGGAAAAAAAATGTTTTTATATTTACCAATAGTTTATTTGTCAATATTTATTTTTATTTTGTGTCAGCAAAAAAAAAGTTTGTATTTTTGAACTTCAACCCTTTAACGACAATATACGTACATGTACGGGCTTCCAATGCAATGATGACAATGCCTGTACATGTATGTATGCATTTAAAATAGCGCAGTCGCTGCTTTCTTCCAGCAATTTGTGCTATTTTCGGCTTTCCTGGATGCTTCACGAGTAAAGGCATCCAGGAAAGCAAAAAAAAAATGGCCGCTGGGACCGCCCATCCTAAAGTGATGGGCGGTCAACAATAGTCACTGACCTGTCAATCACGCCCCCTCACCCTATGCAAATCGGGTGAGGGGTGTTTCTCACTGAAAACATAGAGAAAAGGGGCTTCCTTACCTGCAATAGCTGAGTGTGGATTGTGATTTCTGTAAATCACAATCAATTGCCATCCTAACCCAAATTTGGGGGGAGAGATGGGGTAAGTTGATCCTGGTTGCCTTAACAATTAGGCAGACCAGGATCAACCATTTTTGATGTGATCTATGTGAAAATCAAATCACACTGATCACATGCAATAAATGCAAAAAAATCTAGTAAATGACAATCAGTGTCGTGTGAACACTGATTGGCAAAATCCTTAATCTCACTGATACACTCTGATCTTGTATCAGAGAGAGAGGAAAGATATATATTCCCAGGAAAAAAAAACAAAAAAAAACAAGAAACACAACATTTTTACAAAGGGTTGAGTTTAAAAAAAATGGTCTCAAGTGATAGCCCTGTCTTTAAAAAAAACAATATATGATATAGGGGGATTAATTTAGGAAGCAAGCAGGCACTTTTATTTAAGCACACACATAGCTGAAGTTGTAAAATATACATTGTCCAGAACGGACATCAAAACAAAGAAAAACATTGTCCTGAAGCGGTTAACTACATATTTACTAATCCAACATTCTCCACATCTATCAATCTGTAACTGTATTTTAGTTGTGGTATTCATATACAAATTATTAGGACACCTATTATCAACACAGAATGTCTAAGATTTGTAATAAAAATAGTGAGACTCAATACAAACAAGAGTAGGAGTTAAACGGTACTCTACTGCAGGGCTCATCAAATACCGGGCTCCAGATCACCATGGCGACTTGAATCTGGCTCCTGGCACCCGGATCTTGCAGCTACATTGTCCCACAGTTTGCTGCCCATTATTACCAATCAGATAACGAGCAGAGTGTGGGAGAAGCAGCCGGCAGTTTAACCCCTCCTCTCGGCTTCCTGTTCCCGAGACACGTGTGAGGAGTCATGGGAGCTCCTTACAGCCACTGCTGCCTCAGCTTAAGGTGGGGGAGCCTCAGTGACACCAAATCCCCATGCAGTATTTAAATGGAGGGAAAACCACCTCCTTGAATGTCCTCTGCTTCCAACTTTGATTTACACCAGTAAGTAAATAGTGTGAGTGTATCAGCATGTGTGAATGTGTGTTGGCATGTATGTTTGGGTTCAGCACCTGTTTTTATGAATGTGTCTATCAGAATCTGTGTGTGCCAGCATATCTTAGTGTATGTATCAGCAGATTAGTGTGTCAGCATGTTAGTGTGTGTATCAGCAGATTAGTTTGTATGTATGTGCCAGCATTTGTTTGTGACTCCATGTGTTAGCATTTACGTGTATAGGTATGTGGTTGTGCGCAAGTATGTAAGAGTGAAATCATGTATTAGTGTGCGCCAGGATGTAAGTGTGTGCATCTTTATTTGTAAGCAAGTAAGTGTGTTTGTGTATGTATGTGTCAGCATATATGTGAATATTTATCTATGTGTGTCAACATGTGTATGTATTTGTGGGTGAGTATGTGTGTGTATGTCAAGTATAGAAACGTAATGCACATACACACATAATTCCATAACAAAATCACACTGGTGCAAGTCACATGCCTTTTGAAAACCTTAACAGACAATGGAGCTATGTTTGTCAAAGTAAATATTTAGTTCTTAAAGAGGAATTAAACCATAAAAATGTGCAAATGTGCTAAACTTACCTATAAATTGTCAGCATGATCCATGATCATCTTGTGTCTGTCTCTCTACTCCCTCCTGCTAGTCAGACTTCCTCATTGTTCATATGAGAATTCACATACAGTAAAACTTCACTAACATCCTTGCAAACAATTCACATTTTCATTTGCATTCCCATTTACAAAAACCTTTATCTCTTCCAGCTTGACGATCGATACACAGACATACCACTCGTAGTGACTGATGCTCGTTGGACCACATAGTGGTTTCTTCCAAGTTTTAGTTTTTTTGTGTCAGACTATGGATAGTCTTTGAATAGTAGTTTATAAACATATTATTCAAAATTATATAAAAAGGGGCAAAATTACCTTTCATCCGTAAAAAAAATAAATGCATTTAAATTTACCTTTTTGCTACAAAGATCACCAATGAAAAACTGCACCCGCTCATTCTCAAATCCTTGGCGTATATCAAACACATTGACAGAGTATCCCTTGTCTAACAAACGTTCCACCATGTGCTGTCCAAGAAATCCACAGCCTCCAATTACTGTGCATTTCTTGCTCGCCTGGAACAGAAAGAAGGTAACAAAAAAATTACTGAATTGAATGCTAGGCAGGAAAGAGAATGTTACACTATGCCAACTTATTCATACCAGGGACAGGCAAAGTGTCCATGAGGAGGTCTTTGGAGGTTATTAAATCACCTGCCTCCAGTAAATTTACACATTTTTGGTGGCCTACCAAAGATTCATACACTGTGCAAGAGTATTACTAGTATATTTAAGATATTGAATTGTGTAAGACACATATAATAATAAATTACACAAAAATATGTGCATAGTGACCACTTTATCCTTATAAAGTAGAATTGAATTAGTTTTTAAATTGGCCGCACCTTTTGTTTGCATTCGTGACTTATATATGTCATGTGCGCTTAATGGAACTGTCAACCTAAACATTGCTTATACTGTGAATGGTCAGAATAGGAGATGATTTGTATATTGTGATAGCAAAACTTCAAGCAAATGCATAAATAAGAAACATACTTGTTTTTACCGTCTGTGGAGTCTCCTGCTTATGACATCATCTTGTGGTTTGAAAACAGAAATTATTACTTACGGTAAATAATTTTTTCCTGAGTATAGTGGCAGTACCTGTGGGCTGTTGCTTTCCTTGTAGACAAGTAGTTAATAAAGCAATTAAATACGCTCCTCCCTGCTTCCCCTTAAATACTGTATACCTCTGTGACAAGTCAGTAATAACAAGACACTGAATAACTGCTGTGAATTTTTTTTTATAAAACATGCAAAAGAAGGCAGGGATTCCGTACTACCACTATATCTGGAAAAAATAATTTACGGTAAGTAAACATTTCAGTTTTTCCCATCGTATAGTGGCAGTACCTGTGGGATATAACAAGGATCCCAGAACGGAATGGAGGGCATATCAGGAAACCACCCGCCTGCAGCACCTTATGCCCAACTGAGGCCTCTGAGGACGAAAAGGCATCTAGCCTGTAATGTTTGACAGACATCCGGAAGGAGGACCATGTTGCTGCCTTGCAGATATCCTCAGGGAAGCAGATGATCTGGCCGCCCAGGAAGCTGACATCGTACTGGCAGAATGAGCCGGAAACTGGAGAACCTGATAATGGAGACTGTAGGAGGTCTTGATTATATCCGTTAGCCATGTGGAACTGGAAGCCTTAGAGGATGCCTTACCCTTAGCTGGACCGATGACCGGAAGGAAGATGTATAATTAAGATAAATCAATAATGCCCTTTTCACGTCTAGCATGTGCCAGGAAACTTCCGCCAGAGAGGAGTTTGATAGGCAAAAAGATGGAAGTACCAAAGGCTCACTCATACTGGTACTGGAAATAACCTTTGGAAGAAATTAAGGTTTAGGGTACAGAACAATCTTATCCTGATGGAAGATCATAAATGCCGGAGCGGATGATAGAGCATGGATCTCTCCTACCCTTCTGGCAGATGTGATTGCCACTAGAAACAATGTTCTGAAGGATAGCAGCTTCAGCGATAGGGTTCAAAGGGAGGAGAACAATGGGTCTTGAGAACCAACAATAAATCCCAAGAGGGAAAAATGAATCTGGAGGGAGGTCTTTGTAAACGAATAGCTTTGAAAAACCATCTGATCAAAATGTGAGAGGCAAGATCCTTGACCAAAAGATGGCTAAAAGGTGAAATCTGTACCTTGAGTGTGGAAACACTAAGGCCCATCGACAAGGCTTCTTGCAGAAACCTGAGAATGGTGCTAACTGGAGGACTGATATCCTTTATTCGAACTCCAGAGAAGGAATTTCTTACAGATATGCACATAAAAGGTGGACTTCCTGACGGATGCCAGCAGAACCTTGATCAGAGTCCTGTGAATATCCACCTGTCTAGAATTAACCTTGAAGTAGCCATTTGCTTGAGATCCGAAAACCACTCAGTTTGGTCAAAACGGAATGATCGCAAATACTCTGGATCTGTTTGCATGAATCTTGAGAGGCTGTCTAGAAAGTCAAGATAGCCCCGTCTGTGTAGAGAGGCTGGAACTTTTCTGTTTCCCTTGTTGCCATTAGATCCACCTCTGGAAGGCCGAATTTCTGAACCAGACTGGTGAATATGCTGGGTGTCGGGTTTGGTAAGACAGGGAGCACAGCGCAGGGATCACCGCTGAAGGCGAAGGGCCACCAAACAATGCAGTCCAGAAAAAATCGTATCCGAGGAGTAGGCAAGAAAATAGTCGGGGACGTTCCAAAGGTCAGGGCAGGCAGAGAAGGGTCACAATCGATAGTCCAAGCCGGGGTCACAATGAGAGGAGAGGTAGACAAAAAACAGGTGAGGTCCAGAAAAAGCTCAATAGCCGGGAATTCAATAAGGAGGAGGAATCAGGAACTGTAGCAGGGATAGGAAAACTTCAGAGGGAACAATACGAAGTACTGCAGCTTGAAAACGAGCAAGCACTGAATGAACAGTGCCTGCCTGTTTTATAGCCTGCCAGTACCTAGCTCCTCCCACCTCTCTCCAGGTGAACACTAATTGCACCTGAGAAGCCTAGGGAGAGGGGTGGGACCTAGCTCCTGCCTGTTATACACTCCTCCTTGTTCTGTCCAATGATGGTGCGCTATCCGAGCGCAGGACACGCCCCCTTGATGGTAGTCCAGTACTCGTGCCCGTGAATCGCGGGGCGCGAGTTACTACAGGCCGGGGATGCGGCCGCACTCGCTGCTGGGCGCCTGGAGCTGGGAAGCGGCAGAGTCAGGTAGGGAATCCTGCGGAAGGGGCCGCGGCAGGCCCTGGTCCCGACACTGGGACTGAGAGACAAGTCAGCTTGGGACCATATTGACCTGCTTAAGTCGTCTGCAATCACATTGTCTACACCACTTATGTATACTGCAGAGATGGAATCCAGGTGAGCTTGGAACCACAACATGATCTGTCTGCAGAGAAGTTGTAGGGAACTCACCCTGGTGCCTCCTTGTCTGTTCAGGTATGTCACGGTTGTGATGATGTCTGAATTAATCCTTACTTTTCTCCCTAGAATCAGATGTTCGAATTCTCTGAGAGCCAGCAAAACCACCTTTAATTCTCTGAATTTGGAAGAGGCTTCTGAATCTTCTGGAGCCCACAACTCCTGTCTGAAGTCTGATTGGAGATGAGTGCCCCAGCCTGAACTGGAGGCATCTGTTGTGATAATGATCCATTGCTTGTCCTGGAAGTCATCAGTGGAAATTGGAGATTTTTGTGCCGAAATCTGCAATATTCTGTAGCCGAACTGCAGCTTTCTCCACAATTCAGCTTTAAGCCTAGAAGTCATGCCAGATCAGGGCATACTGAGTCGACCCTTTAGAGATGAAACATAATCCCTCACAAATAATTAAACATTTTTTAAAGCATCACACAAAAAAACATCACCAAGTGAGTCATCACAAATATATAGGCAATAGAATATGATATATAAATGATTAATAGTAACACTAATATATTAATCCATTTTTAATTATTTGTGAGGGATTTACTTTGCTCTTTTATTGTTGGGTTACTTGAATTAATCTTCAGTAATTATTATTATTACTACTGCTACTACTACTTCCTTGGATATTAACTGTGGGGACTGTGTTTATTACCATCTTACACAATTCACACATCTTAAATGTGCTATGAATATGTTCTTGTACAGTGTATCACTGAGGGGTAGGCACCAAAAATGTGTGGACATTTACTGGACTTGAGCTCACGGATAAAATTTTAAGATCCACATGCTGAACAGGTACATCTTGAATACAGTTATGTCCTATACACTAAGACAGCATACATTTTCATACCACCCAACAGTCCCACTTTGTGCGAGACAGTCCCGATTCGGGAGGGTAGGTGGCTTTACCGCTGTACTGCTTTTCAAGACAGAGGTAGAGCTTGGCGGGACAGTGGCATTCAGGACCACAATCCTGTGGTCCTGACCACATTCTCCGCTCTTTGGGACACCAGAGAAGGTATATTGCCGACACCTCGACCTTCCATGCTCCACGCACTGACATCCTGGTTTGCGGGGGGAAAAGTAGGGAGGGATGCATTTTGTGAATAGTAAAGATTAACTTACTCCAAAGCTATGCAACGTATTAAATGCCAAATGATTTGGCTTCAGAGACGGATCTCTCACAACCTGCTGAGGTAGGCGAAGACTTGAAATGGAATGGACTTTACTAATTATAAACTAATAGACTAAGTTATCCATTCTGAGTATATATTTACACACGGAACGAATTAGAAATATATAGATCTATTTATTAATCTATCTTGAAGCGGAGAATTTATTCTAGAATTCTATACTTCAGTTCTCTAACCTTTTGTTTTACTGCCACTTTCTGAAGTACAGGTAATGAAATATTTTATACGTGAACAGCAGGTGGCAAATAAAAATGGTATAAACAATATTGCCATTCTATTGTTCATGGAGATAGATGTATATTTCTGTTTAATGTGTTGAAATATCTAATAAATCTGCTACTTTCATTATTTAAAACATGTAATATTAAAAACAGAAATAAATTGAAAGTTATATTAATCATAACCTATGGCTCAAACGTAGGTACACACACACACACACATAAAATAACAAAAACTCACAGGCCGTAATCGTGTTGCCATGCTGACAAAATCGTAAATAAAAATCTTTGCCTGAAAAAAAAGAAAAAGCATGGTGAGGTACAATGACATGCCACATTTAAAATGTAAAGTACACAAATCTTACAACTAAATCGAAAACCAAAAAAGCAAGCCCCACTGTACAAAGTTAACATTGTTAGCCTAGCTGCATCACATAAATCTAAACCCGTACAATCAATAGCTTAGCTGGAGAGGGGGCGGCTGCCCCATTTTTAGGGGCGGACCAAAAGACGCTGGAATGTTCTTCAATTAACAGCTCATTGTGGCCCTTGTGATCTGGTTCCTGCTACCAGGGACATGTAGCGCGATTCCACCTCTCAGATGAGTCCACTTGACATGGCCTCAGTCTGACAGGGAAAGTGTAGCCAATGCTCAAAGCAAGATCCAGCTACATTTTAATAAAATGCGCCATGCTTTTGGGCACACCGCAAGTTTCGTCAGGGATCGGAGCTCTGTAACACTGTCCCTGGCTACTGATCTACCCTGTGATCGGGTCAGAATACAAAAAAGATGTTTTGATGCTTGCATCTTCTAGGTTGTAAGTACAATAGGTTATAGTATTTTTGTTGGTTGGCAACCTCAGGAACCGCCCTAGGTGGTAAAAGCCCTAGCTACACCACTGTGGACAGAATATGTTCAGTACTATACTAAGCTTCCCATTAAACTAGACTTTTGCATCAAAAGGGACAAAGTTAACAAATACATTTAAAAAAAATGCCTCTAGATCTATGTTTTGTTCAAATTTTCATAACAATTTATAGTTCAGGTTAAATATCATGAATTAATTGTTTATCCCTGGTAAATATGGCTCTGTCCTGGGCTATGTTTAAAGGCGGTCTTATATAGCAGACATTTTGCTCCAAGGGGTCCATATATATATAATGGATATAGAAGAATCCCTTTCAGTGTGTCGAAACCGGTCGGTGATAATCTATGAGTTAATAAATAAATACCATCTTCGGTTTTGTTTCATTGTGTGAAATTTATTCTTCTGACTTTAGGGAAGTGCCACATGAAGGTATATTGAAACAATTGTAAACACAACCTAAGTGTTATATTATATCCTGTACTCATTTGCACTTTAACACTCATACCTTTAGAGTGTATCAATTTATACAATTAGTCTTGCGCATATATACACACACT
This sequence comes from Pelodytes ibericus, assembly GCA_036172795.1. NCBI lineage: Eukaryota > Metazoa > Chordata > Amphibia > Anura > Pelodytidae > Pelodytes > Pelodytes ibericus. The sequence goes on along the minus strand of CM069861.1, from coordinate 55,352,341 downwards.
ACCATTCGAAAGGTTGGGCTCATTTCCTTCTTTTCCATGAAAACATGCATCAAATGAGTAGCAAAATGAATAGGAAATACAATCAAGACGTTGACAAGGTTAGAAACAATGATTTATAATTTAAATAATAATTGTATCTTTCAAACTGCTTTTGTCAACGAATCCTCCATTTACAGCCTTGCAGCCTTTTTTGCATTCTAGTTGTTAAGTTGTTGACGTAATCTGAAAATATTTTACCCTATTGCTTCCTAAAAAACCTTCCTCAAGTTGAATTGACAGTGCTTGACAGATGTCATCAAGCACTCCTCCAGCATCTTTCAATTTGTTCTGAGACTCACTAACATTCTATTAAGATAGACAAGGCCCAAGGGCCAGATGGTATACACCCATGGGTACTTATGGAGCTAAGCATAACTATGGCCAGACAATTATTTTGTATCTTTAGGGATTCTTTACGTTCAGGTATAGTGCCAACAGACTGGCACAAGGCTGATGTCATGGCAATATTTAAAAATGGATCAAAATCTCAGCTGGGCAATAATATGCTAGAGAGATTGACATCTGTAGTGCATAGATTATTTGAAGGATTGCTAAAGGGATACATTCAAGAACACATCTTGAATCCAAATATATTTATTAGCAGTCAACATGGTTTTGTGAAATACAGGTCTGGTTAAACCAATGTAATAGCATTCTATAAAAAAGTCAGTAAAAATATAGGACCTAGTTGTGGCAGTTGATGTGATCTATTAAGGCTTTTTAAGGCATTTGATATGGTTCCACACAAAAGATTTCTTGACAAATTGACTTGGGGGCAAATGTATGCATTTGGATTAAACATTGTCTAAAAGATAGAATTCATAAAGAATTTATGTAAATGGAAAATCCTCAAGCTGAACCAGGTTTTAAGTACCTGAGGGGTCTGTTTTGGGCCCTTTACTTTTTAATTTGTTTATTAACGATCTCCCATGTTATGTTGTGTCTTAGTTACACAAAATCAGGTAAGGTAATACAGACTAATATTGATGTTTATTCTTTGCAGGAAAATGTATACAAAGTGGGGGACTGGGCAAGAAAATGCGGTTTAATAGACAGATGTATGAGTTATGCATTATGGGTGGGAAAAATAATAACACTGCAACATATACTTTAAATAGTATCTCCCTGGGAAAAACTGGTGGCACTGGAAATACTACATAGTTTTATATGAGAAAAGAAAAGGAATGATGTTTTCAGTCACTGATTTTCTTATCCAATCTATATTATTATAACAGGCACAATTAGCTTTTCTTTCAAAAACAAGGACATTTCTAACTTTTCACCAGTAGCGTATTTAAACTTCTGAAATAGAGCCAAGGGATATAAAGGACATGTCTTGGACAGAGTGCTAGATCGGTGTTAAATAAATTGACTTCTATGAAATATAATTCAAATGCTATCTCAATCTTTATACAGAAATTTGGTATTTTAATAACATAACATTCCATTTCTTGGAAACAAATTATTAGTTATGCCCACAGCTAAACCTGCACATCAAAATACATAGATATTCAAAAACATCCCAACCCCTAAAGTAGGTTTCTTGCTTAGAAAAAAAAAAACCTATTGCAAACATCTATATAGTATAACTGATGGCCTTGCCAGTGCAGGTAGCAGGCAAGTGATCTTGTCGGGTTTAATTACAGATGCATAATTCATTGGAGCCCAATAATAAGTCTGTGGACTCTTACACCGCTGGATGCATCCATGAAGTGATTGGCTTATCTAAAGAGAATACCTATGGTCGTTAATACCTATTTGTACCTGTTCCGCCACAGTTCGCAGTAAGGAAGTTGATGTTGTTCACACTAGGTATAAATTAGCGGTCTTTCACCCACCGCTCCCTAGGTAATATCACTTGCAGTGGACTGACAATCGGCAGAGCTCGTACGCGAATATACTATTGGTCAGCCCAATTGTACCCTAGCCAATCAGATGAGAGGGGACGTTGCCCATAGTAACAAAATCCTTGCGTCATTGCGTTGCGACGGTATAAAAAAAAAAAAAAAAAAAAAAAAAATATCGTGTATTTTCCAAGCCTCGATCTAGCGACACTCCACCCAAGTGTGCATGCCCATTGGCTATTGGTTTGACAGCTTGACAATCAGAAAAAACGTCAGGCTTTCAGGGGCATGAGTGGATGGTAGAGAGAGGCCTATGCCAACTAGTGAGACAGACGTTTGAGGAATCTCTCTCTCGATTGCAGTAAGAGCTGAAAGTTACGTGTCTGCAGTATGGTGAGTGTTCAGTGATTTCTAATGTTATGCCGCTATTTGCCACCATTAATATTGCATAATCATCTAGTTATCTTGGTGCATGCTCAATCTTCTTATCGCTCATCCTTACATCTTACTATACTTTTACTTTAAATTGTCTACAGTGATAACGATGATATAACATATATATGCTGCTGGTCATAAAACAGCATATATAGCAACGTGATAACGTGTTTTTAATTGTTTGCTACAGACCATGTTAGGAGATCTCATTTTGTGCTTTTTTCCCACAAATACTTTTGTTCCCCCAAAAAACCCAAATACTTTTGTTATGCATATGGTGAGTTATGGTGCAATATGCATGCCCTTTGTCATGGCTAAATATGCTTATTTTTATTTTTTAAATATCAATTGTACTTACCAACTTACCATTATCTGTATCATATAAAACATAACTTAATGTATAATTAGAGCAATTGTTAACAAATTTTAACAGTGAATCGAACATCAAACAGTGCCCAACAGTAGGTTTTACCAAACACTTTCCTTGAGTACACAAACCCCCCCCCCCCCCCCCCCCCCATCAAACTACGGAAGACCACTTAGACCGAAAAGCCTTACGTGTTTCATTCTTTCATTCAGAAGAACATCAACAATTGTAACTGAGGAAGCGGTAGTCCCTTCCTCTTCAACACTATCAGCCTGCACTATAGATCCCATTTGAAACCATCAATTTATAATGATGGTGCAGTCACACCAATTCTATCAATTTCCTGCATCTGCTGTGGCTGTATACAGTACCTTCTTATTACTTGCCTTCCAACAATGAGGAATTTACCAGGACTGAGAAAGTTCTCTATATCATTGTGTTGTTATAATCAGTTAGTTTTCTAAACATCCTTCCATTCATCGCAATTACATGTTCATCTTACCTCAACTTACCTTTTTAGTGAATAGCCTCTTAGACATCTGATTAGGCTGTAATTCCCCCTTCTGTTACTTCGATTAGTCAGAAATTTGAATAATAGAAGTGATAGGTAGCCTTAAGCCATATAGTGAGATTCAGCTGTTGCAGTACAAGTGTGGGGATGCAGTGTAAGTCTCTAGAGAGCACAACATAATGACACACCTACGCAAAATGTACATTTACATGTTTTAATAACTGCAACTTATTGGAAAAAAAACCTCCCAACAAATCTTTGTGAAGCACAATTTATGGTGAGCATTCGAAAATTTCCAGAAGAAAACTAATAATCTCCCCTCCTCCAAAGTTCACCTTTTATCCAAACTTACTCTTGTTATTGATACCACCACTTAATAGTCTCACATCCTTATTACCTCTTTCCGGTCATGCTTATAAGATCTCTCTTAGGCAGCTCTATGTCTCTCCGGAGTGATCACATTTACAATAAATATTGTGCTGCCCTTCTGCTGACAAGATCTTCAGAAGTGATCAGTAATTTGACACTTCCATTGTCCCATAATGCACCCACAGGACTTGCTACACAACCATATTGCAACCTCTAGTATCATATACATATATATGTATATATGTACACACATATACAGGTTGAGTATCCCTTATCCAAAATCATCCGCTATCCATTTTGCCACAAGTTGCAAATTCTGCACACAACTGTTTATTCAGTGCCCAGCACCCTTAACTTGCAATAAAGCCTTTCCATGTATGCCTTGATTCCCCCATCTCAGCACGCACACATCCAATCAAAGCGGGGGCTCGCCCAGCTCTGACAGCCGAAAGTGAGGGTCTTTCGCTGATAGCGCAGAGAGAGACCCTTGTTTTTTCATGGAATCAGCAGGGGGGACCTAGTTAAGGTCCCCCTGCTGATCCCATGCAAAAATGAGGCTCGGCAGTCGCTGACCAGACGGCTGCCTGCTTCCTATGGTAGCTGTCGGTCAGAAGATAAACTGGCGTGTATTATCAAACGTACATGCCAGTTTATCCTCCTACTAGGGATAACTATATTTTCACAGAATCACACGTGAAAAATAAAGTTTAGTGTCCCTTTAACACAAACACTAAATGTAGCAGTAGGAAGGTGATAACGGGGTCCACTGAATTCCCATGATCACTATTACCCATCTTAATTGATTGGTTCTAGCACACTATTTAAAGATTTTTGATGAACCGATTTGAGCAGCAGCAGTAGGCATGTAATGCCAATAGGCCTGTTTTTGGAACCTCTCTGTGTGCATATCTGTTTAGTGATTTACAGCACTTTTGAAGAAGCATTAGTAGTGAGTAAGTAGTTTCTTCCTTGATATCTCTCTCTATTTGCAAGTAGGATGGAGTTGTGGAGCATTTATCAGCCTTTGTTTGGTCTTATTTGTAACATTTTAGTAAACTGAATGCATTGTATTTGTTCAATATTTATTTATTTAGTTTTGTCCACAGGAAAATGTTAGTTCAGATAAATACAAGTTACTCTGAAATTCACATACTTTTTACAATGCGAATATAGATTATGTACAGATAATTTCCATAGGGCTTTATTCACGAAAGACAGAATTGCAGGGAACTGAGAAGAGAATTTCAAGTAAATGAATTGGAACAATATATATATATAATGTCTTCATTATGCTTAGGCTACTAACTACAAGAAACCAACACTGGGAGTGACAACTCAGAGGAAGAAGACTGGTCCAAAGCCTGAGCTCACTGAGGAGCAGAAACAAGAGATTCGAGAGGCCTTTGATCTCTTTGATACAGATGGAACAGGTACCATAGATGTTAAAGAACTAAAGGTAAATTCACGATAATAATCCATAATTAGAGAAACTGTGTTTTACATCTGTCTTGTGTATGACATCACATTGTGGCTTGATATACACATTTCCAATTGAATTGGCTCATTCATTTGTAAAAATTTACACATTTTAACCTCTTTTTTGATATGTTTAAATGCTGGTGACAAAGCCATGCAATATGGTTTTCACAGTGATAATATAGCTCTGAAGAGCTTCAAGACAATTTTAAGGTACTGTGTCCTTATTTGCGTCATGCATTTGAGGATGACATAGCACACCACCTGCGTTAACTTGTTAAAAGTATTAAAACGTGTCTGCTTGTCTAAAAATATATAGTAAAGGTGATGGCTGAATCCCTTTTAAATTCCTTTATTTTTCCTTTAAATTTGCTGCTGTCCTTTCCGGAAGTCTCATATTAACCCCTTAACGACAGATGACGTGCCAGGCACGTCACGGCAAAATGAGGACTTGCCGACATGTGACGTGCCTGGCACGTCATGGACTAAATCAAGCAAAGAAAGCGATCTAGAGTCGCTTTCTTTGCTCTTTCAGTGTTGGCACAAAGCCTCTATGTAGAGGCTTTGTGCCACACTGTTCAAATGTGCAGGGGCGCCGTACGATCACCCCACGAGGTGATCGTATCCGCCATATTAAATATGGCGGCGCCGCCTGCACAAACGATCTTAGGAAGCGAACAGCGTTCGCTTCCTAAGATCAAAAGGTGTTGCTGAAATGCCTGGCCGTGTAGGCATTCAGCAACACCTTAAAATCGTTGGTGTGATCTTCGTGGCCGCTCCGATGAGCGGCCACATACTCACGATGGAAGGGCAGCGCTGCTGTAAAGATGGCGCTGCCCTTCTGCTGGAGCCGGCAACGGAAGTGACGTAATGTCACTTCCGTTGCATCAGAGGGGGGGGGCTTCACTCGGCAGACCCTATCAGGGTGCCGATTAGAATGGCAAGTGCTCAGATGAGCACTTGCCATTCGTTGTCAAAGGCAATATTTACAAATATTGCCTTTGACAGTGTTAGATCTGCCTCCCTCTCCTCACTTGCGTTCTGGTGAGGGAGAGAGACAGATCAGTATTGTTATAGTCAGTTATATTAGTTATTTTCTATATTTTAATAAATTGTGAGACCCAAAGGCTTTTTTCAAAGCCATTCCCTGTGTTTAACCCCTTCCCTGCTTTTTGATCACTGTGTAAAATAGTGATCTTGCACACCAGCACATTTTTGCTGTCTGTGCAGTTTTTTTTAGAGGTTAATATTTTTTTACTGTATTTATTACAGTGCTATTAACCTCTTCTTTGCCGTAGATCATTGCTTTTCATTGATCCGGCTTGCAGCAGTACTTTTTTGCTGTCTGTATATTTTTTTTTTTGAAACCCGCTAGGGGCAATTGAACCCGCTAGGGGGCCACGTAAAGTAAAATTTTAATACATTTATATTATTATGTCTGAGCGCATGTACAGCGCTGAGGAGGCTTATGCCATCCTCGCCTCAGATTCTGAGGCCACTGACACAGGGTCAGATTTTGACCCTGGTCAGTTTACCGATACATCTTCTAGTGATGTATCAGTGGCTGCTGGGCCCCCTGCCACAAGGAGTCGTGAGACTCCGGATGGCAGTGCTGCTGAGGAGTGGATAGTGCCTAATCGCTATAGGCCAACTATCCCTCCTTTTACCCCAGTTCCTGGCATCAGTACTGATGTTACAGGATTTACTCCCCTCCAGTTTGTCCAAATTTTTCTGGGGGATGATATACTGGGGGAGATTGTCTCCCAGTCTAATCTATATGCCCAGCAGTTCCACGCTGCTCACCCAACTTCATTTTTGGGAAGGCAGCAATGGGTCCCCATTGACGTGCCAGAATTTCTAAAATTCTGGGCACTAACAATGTTGATGGGTATTATAAAGAAACCCTCCATTCGCTCCTACTGGAGCACAAGCCCCATCTGCAGTACCCCCATTTACGCCCAGTCTATGGGCAGGCAGCGGTATGAAATGCTTCTTCATTTCATGCATTTCAATGATAATAGCCTGTGTCACCCTAGAGAGCACCCCCAGTTTGACAGGCTATTTAAAATCCGCCCCCTGATTACCCACCTCTCTGCCAGGTTTGCAGAGGCTTATACACCTAAAAGGGATATATGCGTGGATGAATCTCTGATGAAGTACAAGGGAAGGTTGAGATTCAAGCAATATATCCCTTCCAAGCGCTCCAGATATGGAGTGAAGGTGTATAAGCTCTGCGAGAGCGAGAGTGGGTACACTCAGGCCTTCCGGGTATATGAGGGAAAAGATAGCCATCTTGACCCTCCAGGCTGCCCAGAACATCTGGGAGCAAGTACCAAGATTGTGTGGGACCTTCTCCTACCCCTTATGAACAAGGGGTACCACTTGTATGTTGATAATTTTTATACAAGTGTACCACTGTTCAAGTTGCTTTATTGTTTTGAAACAGTGGCTTGCGGTACTATTCGTTCTAACCGCAAAGGGTTCCCACAGCAATTGGTACGTACCCGGCTACAAAGGGGGGAGACCTCAGCTCTGCGCCAAGAAGAGCTCTTGGCATTAAAATTCAGGGATAAAAAGGATGTGTGCATGCTCAGCACCATCCATGATGAGAGGACTGTGCAGGTTGCAGTCCGTGGCAGAGCTGAGGTCATCCAAAAGCCAGTGTGCATCAGGGCCCATAATAGGTATATGGGTGGAGTTGATCTGTCAGATCAACTCCTACAGCCCTATCTTATTATGAGGAAGACGAAGGCATGGTATAAGAAGGTCGCAATTTACCTGCTACAAGTTGCGACCTACAATGCGTTTGTGTTGCACAAAACAGCAAACCCCGGAATTAAGCTGTCATTTTTACAGTTTCAGCTTCAGATAATTTCGGGGATCTTATACCAAGATGCACCTGGTCCCCGGGCGGTGATTGGGGGAAACAGACTTGGGGCTACCCATTTTATTTTTAAAATTCCCCCAACTGACAAGAAGCAGAACCCCCAGAAAAGATGCAGAGTCTGTTATAGCAGGGGACAAAGAACGGATACAACCTTTTATTGTCCTGACTGCACTGGGAAGCCAGGACTCTGCATCGGTACCTGCTTCAAAGTGTACCACACAGTTGCCCATTTTTAATTTTTTTTAGTCCTTTATTTTTCTGCCTTTTATATTTTTAAGTTTTACTGCTCCAGATTTTTAGTTTTTATGTGTACTGCTCTAGAGTTTCAAATTTTATAAACACTCTCAATTTCAATCCAAATTACCACATCTTACAACTGACTGAACCTTCCCAAAAATCCTGGCAAACCTATGCATGGGGGGCATGGATGTACTCAGGAGGCCTGGCAGAAAACAAACTGGGGTGTTTTCTTGAAGTAACTTAGAACAGGCTCTCCTAAATCACAGTCAAAATGCAATGTATGTGTAAAATATTTTTTTGAAAAAAGACCACCAAACACTTCCAACAACTGATTTTGCAAACATGGTTGCATCAAAGACATCAAAACACACCATATGCAATACCTTGGGGTGTCAACATTTCAAATATATACAGCTTTCTGAAAATCAAACTAAATTGGGGTATGCAATGGGCCCCAAACTAAAGATAGGCCTATCAGAACATATACGCTCAATTTAAAACCAAATGACCAAGTTCAATAATTGTGACTGAACCTTCCCAAAAATCCGGCAAACCTATGCATGGGGGGCATGGGTGTACTCAGGATGCCTGGCAGAAAACAAACTGGGGTGTTTTCTTGAAGTAACTTAGAACAGGCTCTCCTAAATCACAGTCAAAATGCAATGTATGTGTAAAATATTTTTTTGAAAAAAGACCACCAAACACTTCCAACAACTGATTTTGCAAACATGGTTGCATCAAAGATATCAAAACACCCCATATGCAATACCTTGGGATGTCAACATTTCAAATATATACAGCTTTCTGAAAATCAAACTAAATTGGGGTATGCAATGGGCCCCAAACTAAAGATAGGCCTATCAGAACATATACGCTCAATTTAAAACCAAATGACCAAGTTCAATAATTGTGACTGAACCTTCCTAAAAATCCGGCAAACCTATGCATGGGGGGCATGGGTGTACTCAGGAGGCCTGGCAGAAAACAAACTGGGGTGTTTTCTTGAAGTAACTTAGAACAGGCTCTCCTAAATCACAGTCAAAATGCAATGTATGTGTAAAATATTGTTTTGAAAAAAGACCACCAAACACTTCCAACAACTGATTTTGCAAACATGGTTGCATCAAAGACATCAAAACACCCCATATGCAATACCTTGGGGTGTCAACATTTCAAATATATACAGCTATCTGAAAATCAAACTAAATTGGGGTATGCAATTGGCCCCAAACTAAAGATAGCCCTATCGGAACATATACGCTCAATTTCAAACCAAATTACCAAGTTCAATAATTTTGACTGAACCTTCCCAAAAATTCTGGCAAACCTATGCATGGGTGGTGTCCCTGAACTCAGGAGATGTTGTAAAACACAAATTTGGGTATTGTTTGGCAGTGACATATACCAAAATCTCAGAATACATGCCTGAAATACTGTGTGTGTGGAATAACAACACAAAAATAAATACTACCCAAAAGATTGACAAAGGCTGGTGGTAGAATTAGTGTATGGAAAGTGTAAAAATACCACCATTTGAAATACCCTAGGGCGTCTAATGTTCAGAAATATATGGTTTGATGGGGTAAAATACACAGGCTGGCTTCAAAAATGTCCCAAATAGGACAAGTCAAAAATCCAATTTGGAAAACCAGAATGGACAAATTCCAAATGTGACTTTTAAACCCCCAAACAAGGTGACAAACCTATGCATGGGTGGTATCCCTCTACTCAGGAGATGTAGCTGAACATACATTGAGGTGTTGTTTGGCAGTGACACATACCAAAATCTGAGAATTCATGGCTGAAGTACAATGTGTGTGAAAAAAAAAAAAATTACTATCCAAAAGATTGACAAAGGCTGGTGGTAGAATTGGTGCATAGAAAGTGTTAAAATACCACCATTTGAAATACCCTAGGGTGTCTAGTTTTCAAAAATATATGGTTTGATGGGGTAAAAATATACAGGCTGGCTACAGAAATGTCCCAAATGGGACATGGGTGCAGGTTGTCTGCAAGTCAAAATTCCAAGTTGGAAAACCAAAAAGTGCACCTCTCAACTGTGGCCTTTTAGCCCCCCAACAAAATGACAAACCTATACATGGGTGGTATCCCTGTACTCGGGAGATGTTGCTGAATACACATTGGAGTGTTTTTTGGCCGTGACCCATAGCAGGAGCTTTGAATTTATATCTGAAATACAATGTATGTGAAAAAAAACACACAAAAAAGTACTACCAAAAAGTTTGACAAAGGCTGGTGGAACAATTAGTGCATGGAAAGTGTTAAAATACCACCATTTGAAATACCCTAGGGTGTCTAGTTTTCAAAAATATATGGTTTGATGGGGTAAAAATATACAGGCTGGCTTCAGAAATGTCCCAAATGGGACATGGGTGCAGGTTGTCTGCAAGTCAAAATTCCAAGTTGGAAAACCAAAAAGTGCACCTCTCAACTGTGGCCTTTTAGCCCCCCAACAACATGACAAACCTATACATGGGTGGTATCCCTGTACTCGGGAGATGTTGCTGAATACACATTGGAGTGTTTTTTGGCCGTGACCCATAGCAGGAGCTGTGAATTTATATCTGAAATACAATGTATGTGAAAAAAAAGTACTACCAAAAAGTTTGACAAAGGCTGGTGGTACAATTAGTGCATGGAAAGTGTTAAAATACCACCATTTGAAATACCCTAGGGTGTCTAGTTTTCAAAAATATATGGTTTGATGGGGTAAAAATATACAGGCTGGCTACAGAAATGTCCCAAATGGGACATGGGTGCAGGTTGTCTGCAAGTCAAAATTACAAGTTGGAAAACCAAAAAGTGCACCTCTCAACTGTGGCCTTTTAGCCCCCCAACAACATGACAAACCTATACATGGGTGGTATCCCTGTACTCGGGAGATGTTGCTGAATACACATTGGAGTGTTTTTTGGCCGTGACCCATAGCAGGAGCTGTGAATTTATATCTGAAATACAATGTATGTGAAAAAAAAGTACTACCAAAAAGTTTGACAAAGGCTGGTGGTACAATTAGTGCATGGAAAGTGTTAAAATACCACCATTTGAAATACCCTAGGGTGTCTAGTTTTCAAAAATATATGGTTTGATGGGGTAAAAATACACAGGCTGGCTTCAGAAATGTCCCACATGGGACATGGGTGCAGGTTGTCTGCAAGTCAAAATTCTAAGTTGGAAAACCAAAATGCGCACCTCTCAAATGTGGCCTTTTAGCCCCTCAACAACATGACAAACCTATGCATGGGTGGTATCCCTGTACTCGGGAGATGTTGCTGAATACACATTGGAGTGTTTTTTGGCAGTGTCCTATAGCAGGAGCTGTGAATTTATGTCTGAAGTACAATGTGTGTGAAAAAAACCACACAAAAAAAGTACTACCAAAAAGTTTGACAAAGTCTGGTGGTAGAATTAGTGCATGGAAAGTGTTAAAATACTCCTATTTGAAATACCCTAGGGTGTCTAGTTTTCAAAAATATATGGTTTGATGGGGTAAGATACACAGGCTGGCTTCAGAAATGCCCCAAATGGGACATGGGCACAGGTTTTCTGCACATCAAAATTCCAAGTTGGAAAACCAAAAAGCGCACCTCTCAAATGTTGCCTTTTAGCCCCCCCAAAACATGGCACACCTATGCATGGGTGGTATCCCTGTACTCAGGAGAAATAGTAGAATCTATTTAGCAGGTTTTTTCATTGACATTTGTAAATGAGTCAAACATTTTTCAAATAAAAGTCAGAAACTAATTTTTTTTTGTTATTTTTCAACATATTTTATTAATTTTTTTATATAATATTATAAGATATGATCAAAATTATGGTATCTAAAGAAAGCCCTTCTTGTGCTGATAAAAACAATATATAATTTTTGTGGGTACAACAAATGACAAATGAGAAGATTACAGCTAAACACGAACAGCTCAGAAATGTTAAAATAGCCATTGTCCAGAATGAGCAAAAATGTTTCAAAGGCTCTGTCCTTAAGGGGTTAATGACCGCTGTAAGTGAAAGAAAAAACAATTATAGTGCAGATTGTGTTTCGCTGTAACGAGGCTTCTTCAAGGTGCTGTGCTTGTTCACTCAGCATATTTCTACATGGAGTTTAAAAATCTAGTACAGACATTTTCCATTTTGTAATCAAAACATTAATACCTATAAAATTATTTTAATCTTGTAATGTGTAAAAAATCAACATTCAGTCACAGATATTGTATGCATGTGAGCTGTGTATGTTTACATCTGCATTTTTTTTATTTATTTGCAGGTTGCCATGAGAGCGCTTGGGTTTGAACCCAAAAAGGAGGAAATAAAAAAGATGATTGCAGATATTGATAAAGAGGCCACTGGAAAGATCAGCTTTAGTGAGTTCATGTCTGCCATGACACAGAAGATGGTAAGCAAATATGCATATGGGCCATACATTATATAGTAGATGATTTAGACTGTAGTGACTTCCATATATGCATGTAATGAACACAATAATTGAAACATATGGCTTTATTTGTGAATTGCAGAAAACTTAACATTAAACTTGTTTTTTTGGGGAGGGAGGACTTACTTTAAACTTTTTTTGATTAATAAAGTCTTCAGCCACTCCTTCTTTCATTTCTGACCCCTTGGGTCAGCGGTGTCGCCGACTCTTATGAACCAAGGGGCATCCGAATTGCATTTCTGACAGTCTGTGTTGGCAATGCAATACTTTATGAAGCCCGAACTGTGTCGCTGCTTTTAGTCAAAAGCAGAATCCATATTAACTACTATTCCCATTATTCTGCAGTGGGAGAAACCAAAATTGCGCGATCACTCACAATTCAGTAGTCGGGTATCTTCCGAATTGCATTGTTGACTCAATTGTTACATTCATAGAGTTCCTACCCTACCTGAGTTACAAAAATCCTCCCATTCAGTTGAATGAGTGGTTTTGTCAGGCAACTGGCATTTTCCTTCAGTGATGTGTGGGTGCATCAATCTCTTGCTGCACACAACTCACGGCTCTGGGGAGGCTGGTATCTCTTTCTAGGTAGAAGTATGTGCATCTCCATACATCATCACAACCGCAATATACTAAGGAATTAGATTATTTACATCTGGTCAGGCACTTGACAGGTTATTGCAGAAAATATCCATAAGCTATAAATGGAAAAATAGGAGTCCATTTTTTTTTAAAATTTGTTCTGGTACCTTTTATTAAAGGGACACTAAACTTTTTTTTTTTTTTTTTTCACTTGTGCTTCTATTATAGAAGCACAAGTGAAAATTTAGTTGTCCCTAGAATGAGGATGACTTTTGATAGTACATGCCAGTTTATCCTCTGACTGACAGCTTCCATGCTTCCACAGGAAGAAGGCAACCGTCTGGTCGGCGACTAGCTCTCTCTGCTAGCACAGAAAGAGACCCTCGTTTTGGTATGAGATCAGCAGGGGGGGACCTGAACTGGTATGATCCCATACCAAAACGAGGGTCTCTCGCTGTGTTAGCAGAGAGAGCCAGTCGCCGACCAGACGGCTGCCTTCGCATGTGAGTCACAGCAGAAAGTAAACCGTCGGGTTTACTAAATTCTACCAGCACATGTATTGTTTAACCCTTGCTTCTTTTAAGGAAGAAAGGGTTAAACAATGTTTAATTTTCCTTTTAAGAGTTAACTTTTGTATTTTTATAGAGACTGGTGTGTGTGTGTGTGTGTGTGTGTGATAAATAAATAAAAAAATATATATATATATATATATATATATATATATATATATATATATATTAAAAGATGTGTAGTTATTTATTTTTATACTTTTTTTATTTTTTTAAGGCAGAGAAAGATTCCAAAGAGGAAATAATGAAGGCCTTTCGATTATTTGATGACGATGAAACAGGAAAGATCTCATTTAAGAATCTCAAACGTGTTGCCAAAGAGCTTGGTGAAAACCTTACCGATGAAGAACTCCAGGTATGACACCAGCATTTCTACTTTTGGTTGTTGTCTTTTTAAAAAATTTTTTTTTTTATATTTATTCGTATACTTTTTGGGGTAATAAAGTAGGAAGTATAAGTGGGAGTGAAGAGAAGTCACAATAGAACCTTTTTTTTTTTTTTTTTTTTTGGGGGGGAAATCCTAACTAGAGTATTTGTAACCAATATATGAGAATACTTGTGTTTAAAAAAAAAAAAAAAAACAATACCTAAAACATAGTTTCCCAAAGCTGGTAATATATTTTTTTATTTGTCTATTATTATTTTTTATATAAAAGCTGTTTCCAATCTAAAAATCAACTTGGCAGTCATTAAAGTATAAAGGCCTTATTTATGTTATTTTTTTTTTTCTGGCTCCTAAAACTTAATTAAATTTGTCAAGCCCTGAATTAGCCTTACTAATTGGATGGCAAATTTTGTGTTTTTAGAAATCTTTCTAAGATTTTTAGCTTGTTTGAGAAATACTTCTATATTTAATGCAGGGATTGACTAATTTGATTCTAGGAGCCAGCAAAATTTTTTAGGAGCCAGCAAAATTTTTTAGGAGCCAGACAATCACGCAAACATACACGCAATTCATAAACACACACACACACACACACACACACACACCAACCCACTTCACATATACACACACACACACACACACACACCAACCCACTTCACATATACAACACACACACACCAACCCACTTCACATATACAACACACACACACACCAACCCACTTCACATATACAACACACACACACACACACCAACCCACTTCACATATACAACACACACACACACACACCAACCCACTTCACATATACAACACACACACACACACACCAACCCACTTCACATATACACCACACACACACACACCAACCCACTTCACATATACACCACACACACACACACCAACCCTCTTCACATATACATATCCCGCCCTTCACATATACACCCCCCCATCACAAGTACACCCCCCCATCACATGTACACCCCCCCATCACATGTACACCCCCCCATCACATGTACACCCCCCCATCACATGTACACCCCCCCATCACATGTACACCCCCCCATCACATGTACACCCCCCCATCACATGTACACCCCCCCATCACATGTACACCCCCCCCATCACATGTACACCCCCCCCATCACATGTACACCCCCCCCATCACATGTACACCCCCCCCATCACATGTACACCCCCCCATCATATGTACACCTCGCACATATACACCTCACACACATACACCTCTGCACCTTACACATACACAAGTTTTTTTTTTTCCCTTTCTTAACTTGTGAGTGCTGGGTGTCGTCTCTTGATAACCCAGCACTCATCCGAAATGGCAATGAAGATCGGCTGCAGCACGAATGTTCCTGCTGCCTTACCTCATTGCAGGGGAGAGGGAACATTCTTGCTTCAGCCAATCTTCCTTGCTCTTTCGGATGAGTGCTGGGTTGTCAAGTGACGACACCCAGCACTCACACACGCGTTGCGCGAGGGGGCGGAGCTTACTGTCTGTGCAATCTACACAGACTTCCCCCGTCGCAAAATCTAAAACACACGAATGGCAGCGGCAACGGGGCCATGAAGTTAATGGCACCCGGGCGCCAGGCTTACTTTCGCGCGACCTGGCGCCCGGGGTTTGTCGAGCCCTGATTAATTTATATCAAATACCACTAAATAATTAGTGTGAATGGTACTGTTCTGCTATATTACTGGTGAAAAGAAATTGTTGCATATTTGAATGTCATGGGAGATAACTAGACATGCTTGACAGTGAAATCGCCCACCTGCCCAGTGTGTGTCTGTCCAGTGGGTAAGCATGGGGACACACAATTATCATTTGCATTATACTAATGTTAACCCATTTGGACGTATATATACTGTAACAGAACCCTACGTCACTGGGGCTCATGGAGAGGACTGGTTGCCATCCTCTTGCCAATAGACTATGGCCCTGGCCTGAGAAGAGGCACAATATATTGCCAGTACTGGTTTTGATAAAACGTTTCCCAGGCGTGCAGAGACACATTTCTGATGTCATTTTAATATTAATATTAAGGAAAGTTCTTGGCCCTGTTTATTATTGAATTATTTTCATTTTGTTCTTGTTGGCCCATGTTATTATTGAGTTATTGAATGTTATAGGTTTTAACTGTCCCCCCTATGTTTGTGTTACCCAATGTCTTTTCTTAAGTCAGGATGTGTCTACTTCCATTGTGTGATTTGTAATTATGTTATGCATATCCAGGTGCTAAACGTGTCCTGTCTGTTTGTGAAACTCCCATTGTCTTTCTGTAAAATTAAGGCAAGGGCGTCTAACATGCGGCCCGTGGCCAACTGTGGCCCTCTGGACATGGAGTTGCGGCCTGCTTGAGATCTTCAGTGATAACCGCACCTCCAACAACGCGTTTGTTTGAAGAAGCGTTGGGGAACTAAGTTCCCCGTCTGAGCACAGAAAATAATTCTGTGTGTCTGAGTCTGTGTGCCACTCTGTGAAAGTGGGAGGCTGTGTGGCTCTGTGTGTAAGTGTGACTATTTGTGGATGTGTGTTTAAAGGACAACTAAACTTTAAAAAAAAAAACGTCCTGCTTGTCTGGAGTAAACCCGACGTGTATCTTAATAGATACATGCGGTTTCACTCCCTGCTGTGTCTCACATCTGAGACACAGCAGTTCCTGGTTTTCGCGCGCTGGCAGTTACAGTGTATGCACAGCCAATCAAAGCGTCCCACTCGTCCGCAGAATGCGGGGGTATCTCGCTGGTAGAGCATGGCAGCTACTGGTCAGAGGATAAACTGGTATGTACTATCAATGCCTGCCAGTTTATCCTCCTACAAGGGACAACTATATTAGAAGCTGAAGTGAAATATAACGTTTAAGTGTTACTGTTTATTTATACATGTGTTGCTGTGTGTAGTTGTGGCTTTCTATGTGTAAGTGTCTGTGAATGTGTGTGTGTGTGTGTGTATTTAATGTGAGTTTTAATGCTGTGTAGTCCAGTGCAGTGTGTGTGCATCAAATACTCCACAGCATTAACAACTCACAGTAATATGCAGAGCGTGCGTGAGTGTTTGTTATAAACTCACACACTGCATGTTAGCGAAGAGTTTTATTGCTGTGGAGTCAGTGATAAGTAATTGTTCTGTCTGTAATTTATTCTCCATGACAAATTAATGTGGCTCACGTGTTATGGCCATGCTATTTTCAAAACATGTTCCATTCCAGGAACTGGCTCTCTATAATCCAACCCGGATAGAAGATACGAGTTTGTCAAAGGCACCATAGCGGACCAAACAAACACCTTTACCAACTTATATCTGCCAAACACACAACAAGACACTTGCATGTCAAAGGCACTCATAGGCCAAGCATAGACACCTCTGGAGGCAGATCCCACGTTCCGTTAAAAAAAAGTTTCCCAAAAAATCAAATCTTTACTGCATGATCTCCAACTTGTGGATTGTTGGAGGGCTCTACACCCTACAGATTTCAGTTTTTATTCGCCCCCCAACAACTCATACTCTTGTATTGACAACCTGTTCATCCCTTATCTGCCATTGTTGATACATGCCACGTATGGGTATATCGCTTGGTCTGACCATGCACCACTCACTCTTATGCTAAAATCGCCCATCAAGAGACAGCCAGGTAGGACTTGGAGACTGAACAAATCTATTCTTTCGGACCCATCCTCCCTTGCATCTACCACTTTTGTTTTACAGGAATATTTCCAGAATAACACAACCTCTGATATCTCCCACCCCACAGTGTAGGAGGTGAAACAAATGTGTCCTTAGGGGGCACTTCATACAGCTCTGCTCAGCTAAAATGAAACTACACTCATCTGAACTCTTCCCCATATACAAATATCAGCAAACTAGAACGAAAACACAAACAGTCTTGACACACTCAATTTCCAACAGCTCGCTTTACGTAGGAAGAGTTTCGCTGACATCCTTAACCAAAAGCCCCTTAGATCTTTTACATGGCTCAAGGTCCCTTTTTTACGAACACAGGGGTTAACCGAGGGAAATACTTGGCCCGCGCCCTTAGTAAGCATAGGAAATAAAGGTATATTCCTAAAATCCGGTATCTCAATGGCATTTCCAGGCGTTTACCTGCGGAAATCTTCAAGGAATTTGTCTCCTACTATTCCTCCCTTTATAATTTGTCCCCACCACAATCCACTGCACAACTGAACCTTAGAAAGTCCCACATTGACACCTACCTATCCAAATTTATCCCATGCACACTGATGAAAAATTAATCAGAGTCCCTAGAGGGCCCAATCACCCTCAACAAACTTGCTTATGCTTATAAAATGTCATTACCCAGAAAAAGCCCACAACCTGAAGGCCTTCCTCTGTCTTATTACATAAAATTCCTTGACATGCATTTCACTACATTTAACGCTATTCCGGAAGGGGCGGACATACACAAACACACACTATCAGCCACCATCTCTTTGATCCCTAAGCCAGATAAGGACCCGGAGCACTGTTGCAGTTACTAACCCAAATCCCTACTGAATGCAGATGTCAAACTGTTCTCTAGAATTCTGGCACTGAGAATCAATAGGTTCCTGCCTGTGCTTGTCCAGCCGGACCATTCCGGGTTCATGCCGGGCAGGAGTCTAGGGACAGTACAATCCGAGCCCTTAACCTAATTCACACTGCCCATGTGTCTTATAAACGCACAGTCGTCCTGTCAACGGACATTGAGAAGGCCTTTGACAGGTTGGAATGGACCTTTATGTTGAGGGTCCTTGAACACATGGGTTTCGGCCCAACATTGTCTCCTGGGTCGCGTCCCTGAACTCTCACACCTCAGCCAGAATTAGGATTAACGGAGCGCTGTCTGCCCCCTTCCATATTACGGACGGGACGCACCAAGGCTGCCCGATCTCCCCACTGCTGTTTGTTCTAGCCCTGGAACCTTTTATGGAGGCCATCTGCCAAAACCCTGACATAACTGACTTCATGGTGGGAACGGTTCACCACAAGGTCTTGGATTATGCCGACGACCTCCTTTTTGCATTGACTAAACCCCACATTTCCCTTCCCAATCTGTTACAGGACTTCAAGAAATACGGTTGCCTCTCCAGTTAAAAATGGATAACTCTAAAACCGAACCAAGAACATTGACTGAACTAGAACAGTTGTGCACACTTGACAGAATGCCCAGGCATGGTATTTCCCTACTGTTAAACATTTTATTGCTAGGCCAGAACCTGCCACGCCATGTGGGCCAATGGGAGAACACAACCCAAATCTCGCTATCCCAATGACCATGGGAAAATTATGCTTATTTTGACGCACAAATCTTTCATTTGCACCAGGACTCGAATGTCCTATAAGTTGTTAAGCAGATGGTACAGAATGCCTGTTTCAAATCTTCCCCAATTTGCCCTGTCGTTTTGCTGGTGTTGCAGTCAAACCCCGGGGTCCATACTCCACATATGGTGGGAATGTCCACTTATTGTTCCATATTGGAGACACATTCAGTGTTCATGAGTTGGCTGCAAAGTTGAAGATTGTACTTGCATTTGGGATTGGGCAACCCAAGAACCAACTAAAGAGTCTTACAAGATGATTGTGACTTGACAATGTATAGCAAACAAAAAACGTAGAGATCCCCAGCCTTAAACTTTTAAATGTTTCCTTCTTCCTAAATGGCAATTTTAAAGTTATATTTGTGCAGAACAGTGTCTACATATAGATTTAATCAAGGGAGAAGACTACTTCTGCCTGATTTAAAATGTAATTTGAACAGTGCTTTTCATGCACTTTCTTTGAAAGTCAAACTAGAGATGTCCACGCTGCCTTGTCACAGAGCTGCAGCTGTTGGTGTTTCACTGGGTAGATCAAATTGGTTCCTGATGTTTTTGAAGAAAGTTCCTGAGCCTACGTACCGCATTGCAGCCTGACTGAATTTTGGGGCCCTCAGGCTAGTTGGTTGGTGGTCACATAGCTGTACATTTCTTCACTTCAAACACAGAATGAATGTCCCACAAACTAGCATCACAGGACTCTCTAAAAGATACATGCGCCTCCTAGAGCTCCTAAGCTTGATACACTGGTTTTGGCCAAGCCAATTTCTTTGTTTGAAATTAACCCTTTCAGTGTGGAAAACTAGCATTTAATCAGGAAATATCTGCTAAATGATGAAACTAAAAGGTCTATAAAAAGATAGTAATATATAAAATGTTACTAATTCTTCATGTCCATCCAAGTTTTTTTTAGGGTTTTGTCTTCGCAGCCTTGTCTGTTCGACCAACGGACAGTCGCTCTGACAGTCCGTTATTTCAATCAACAAGTCACTATCTGTGCTAGTTCTGGAATTATAACTTGTAAACATTTTTTAAAAATGTTTTACATTTATCATAATGCATGTGAGTAAATTTTAACACTTTTTTTCACCTCTCTTCCCCCATATAGGAAATGATTGATGAAGCTGACAGGGATGGTGATGGGGAGGTGAATGAACAGGAATTTCTTCGAATAATGAAGAAGACCAGCCTTTATTGAACTCCATATGAAATGCTACATATCTAGGAATTTTAATGAAATGCATCAGGATTGAAAGGTTGAATGGATGTGTGAAAAGTAAAAACGTTGATATTTCATATCCTTTTATTTTATTTTTATTTTTTATCACATTGCAGTCTTCAAACCAGACTACAAACCTGTAGTTTCCAGCAGTGCTCCAGCCAAATTATGAAAGCAGTTGAGGAAGTTGGATTCTGTTATCACCTGGTCACAACTGCTGTGGCATTAGTTGTTAGCTTTGTCTCTATATTAAATGTAGATTTCAATTATAGCTTGGAAAAGCAGTGAGAGGAGAAAAATAATATAAGTATTAAACATTGTCTTTATCGGTGTGTGTGTATATATATATATATATATATATATATATATATATATATATATATATATATATATATATATATATATATATATATATATATATATATATATATATATATATGTGTGTGTGTGTGTGGATCTGTATCTTATGTCACAAGCACATAAATTGTGAACTGTTGATGCAATGAATTCTTAATTTTGGTTGAAGACATGGCACTGACGAAATGCCTTTTGCTGTGATCTATCTGTTAACTGGGTAAATTAATGACTATGTAATTCCTTAGTATTTCGGTTGTTCACTGTGTTTTAATGGAACTCCAAAGGATGGCATTTCATTGCTTATGTAAAAATTTGCTAAATATTTTGAAAACAAATGGAGAATTCAAAATTGTATCTTGAAGGCTGGGTACATTTTACCGAAAAAATATTTATATGATGAATGTATCTTGCCTTTTTATTTATACAACCTGTTTTTACCAAAATCTTTGTACATGTTTAATGTTCAGATGTTGCTATGCTCTTGTTTTAGAATGCCACATTAAAAGAAAGAAGTCAAGCATTCTCAGAAATTGACTACCTGATATATTGTTTGTACTTTTTTTTTTTTTTTTTTTATAATTTTTTAACTTTATACAGTATTTGTTTTGGATAGTACGAAGTGATTTGTTTAACGGTGACGGAGAAGAATGCTGGTTATTTTTCAAATCCGACTCCATGGTGGGGGTAAACCATTTATATACTCTGTATCGACTAAATAAGTAACATGCCTCCTTTTTTTTAAATTATTTTTTTTTTATAAAATACTATTTTCTTTTTCCATAGGTGTTATTTTATTTTTACTTGCCAGTGAAATTTATAAATATTATTCTGGTTTATATTATAATATCTGCTGTTTAATGATGACATCCTCTGATTAGTAGTATTATTTAATTTCAAAAACCTTTTTTTTTTTTTAATTTTTATTACAAATATACAAAAACATAATTTATACTGTCATACATTAAAACACAATAAATATATAGACATATAGGCATAAAGTGTCGGGGGTAAGTTCAGTTGCTAAACTGCATTCTTTCTCTTTAATGTTTACCAAATGTTGATGTCCCATGTAATAAGAACATTAACTTAAACTTGTGGGAGGGGCTAAGGTCAGGAAAAGGAGAGTAGTGTTTTAGATGGACAATACCGTACACATAGAATTCGGTCAGAGGTGTGCCGAGACCGACGTACCTGGTAGGCCTAGAAGAGGTCCCACCGTGTATTAGAAAGAAAAGGATTGCTAAGAAAAAGGGTTGGGATCAAGGGTGGGAAAAAATGTCGGCGAAAACGCTGCATGTTGTGGGAGAGAGGCGCTTGATATACTCAGCGCCCCTCCCACAACTACAGGCCAGCCTCCTGGCCTTAACATTTGTGGGAGGGGCTAAGGTCAGGAAAAGGAGAGTAGTGTTTCAGATGGACAATACCGTACACATAGAATTCGGTCAGAGGTGTGCCGAGACCGACGTACCAGGTAGGCCTAGAAGAGGTCCCCCCGTGTATTAGAAAGAAAAGGATAGCTAAGAAAAAGGGTTGGGATCAAGGGTGGGAAAAATGTCGGCGAAAACGCTGCATGTTGTGGGAGAGAGGCGCTTGATATACTCAGCGCCCCTCCCACAACTACAGGCCAGCCTCCTGGCCTTAACATTTGTGGGAGGTGCTAAGGTCAGGAAAAGGAGAGTAGTGTTTCAGATGGACAATACCGTACACATAGAATTCGGTCAGAGGTGTGCCGAGACCGACGTACCTGGTAGGCCTAGAAGAGGGCAAAAATGAAAGTCATAATTATACAACAAGTTTATTATCAATATATCCGAAATACAGATTACAGTGCAAGTTTGGCAAATGCTTGTTTAATCTCTGTAGTTGGTTGTGGAATGTAGACTGAGAAACAGGACGAGCGCCATCTACCCATCCTTTTGATAATGTGAGCGGGGACATTGTTCTTAGAGGCTGCTGATGCAGCTCCGATTCTGAATGAATGCCCTGAATATGACAATGGGTTCAGTCCAATCCTGACTAATAACAATCTGACATATTTAAGAAAACTTATAGATGATAGAGGTTTGATAGGAAAAGGTAGCAATGGGCTGTCCCTTGGTTTGTGTGCCAAAAAAGTGACAATGTATTCAAAGCTACAACTGGACACCAAGGTGAATCGGTTTGATAAAAGGGGATTTGTACACCTGGGCCTGTCTGGCATGTTTTGGTATGAGCAAGAGATAAAACGTAGTGGTCATCTACCCAACATAAATCAGATTTTTTAAGGTAGGTGGTCGTGTTGGATGTGGTAGATAGCTCCCCTGGTCTCATAAACCCGTAGAAAGCCAAGAACATTGCTGATTTGATGATAATATTGGTACCGGGTTCGAAGGGTCTGGCATCAATGCTTTTGATTAGTGCTCTGAAAATATCTCCGTGTATAGGTAGCCTGCTTGGTGCTGTTTGACGATTTATCTTTATTAGACCTTTAAGGAATTTTTTAATGGGTTGTGAGTTTAATAAAGAGGGTTTGTCTGGGAATAATATAGAGATGTGGTGTTGAACCCCTGATAGGTACAGCTTGATTGTGCTGTATGATAGCTTCAAAGTTTTATGGCAATATGCGCCGAATGCCAATAGTATTTTAACAGAGGTAAGATCTGCTGGTGGGATGGAATTCAGAAAGGTGTGATATAACGACCATGCTCTGTCGTATAACTTGATGGTACTGTTTGATAAAGCTTTTTTAATGATTGCGTTGGCCATGTCCACGTGGTGTATTAAGTTAAAATGAGCTGTTAGAAGCCGGGCGTGGGAGTAGGTGTGGGATCCGCCATGGGATGAATTTTGAAAAATTTCTGAAATTCAAAACGGGACAAAGCGTCAGCTGCTATGTTCACAGAACCTGCCACGTGCTCACAAACCAGGAAAAATTTATGATATAACGAGAGCCAGGTTAATTTCCGCATGAAACTCATTAAATGATGGGAATTTGATCTGCCTTTATTTATGATATCCGCAGTTACTTGATTGTCTGTAAAATAAATGACCGTGAGTCCAGTCCACTCATGTCCCCAGGTAACGGCAGCAGCAACAATGGGGTATATTTCGAATAAAGGTGAGGATTGTTTGAATTCTGGGATATTCTCAATTTGTGGGGGCCATTCCCCGCACAGCCATTTGTTTTGAAAAATGGCGGCGAAACCTCGTGATGCGGCTGCATCCGTGAAAATGTTAGGGGAGAATTCATTCTGGATAGGAAAGAACATGGACCTACCATTCCAAGTTCTGAGGAACCTGGACCACATTACTAGATCAGATTTTGCTTCATTATCAAGGCTGATCATGTCTGATGACTCGTGGCTATTAGATAGTAAGTTCAGGAGGTGTGATATGAAAGACCTACCCTGTGGGATGATGCGCATAGCGAAATTTAGGTGACCCAAGAGTGCCTGTAATTGTACTCTTGAGCAAGTGGGTGATGCCATGAAGCTGTCAATCTGTTGTTGAATCCTACTAAGTTTGGCTGCTGGGAGACTGGCCTCCATACGAACAGAATCTAAGAAAATGCCCAAAAATTTGATGGAAGTGTCTGGGCCTGCAGTCTTGTGTTTGGCAACTGGAATTCCTAATTCTTCGAATAGGTTGAGCAGCCTGTCTAGGCTGGAGGTTGATGATTGGGCTGATTCTATAGTTAGAAAATCGTCTAGGTAGTGTAATACCAATGGGCACCGAGTGACATTTAATAAAATCCAACACAGAGTTTCTGCGAATAAGTCAAATAACTTGGGACTACTCCTGGAGCCAAAGGTTAATCGGGTAGAAAAATAGTACCAGTCTTTCCACTTAATACCATGTAGATGCCATAATTCGGGATGTATTGGTAGCAGTTTGAAGGCATCTGTGATGTCTGCCTTGGCGAGCCATGATCCTATCCCTGACCTCACTATAGCTTGAATGGCATTGTCTACTGAAGTGTATTTAAGCGAGAATTCTTCTGCTGGAATAAGGGAGTTGATACTAGGATGACACGAGTTGTGAGGGGCTGATAAGTCGAAAATTAGTCTCTTTTTCTTTGAATATTTCCCTGTGGCTATACCAATGGGGCTGATTCTCCAAGTGGGGAAAGGGGGTGACTGAAAGGGGCCTATTAGGTAACCTTTCTCTAGTTCACTTGCCAACAGGATGTCTACAGAATCGGGATCAGTCAATGCGGACCTAAGGTTGGGGCATTCCAGTGTTTGTTGGGGAAGAGCAATAATACCGGTGTTAAAACCTGCTGAAAAACCTGAAATTAAAAACTCCACAAGGTCGGGTGAAGGGTGAAGTTTTAATTTTTCCCTTAGGAAATCTACCTTAACTGGGGATAGTCATGATTTGGAAAAAAGTTTAACTGGACACATTGTTTTCGGGTGGGCCCTATGACAGCCTGTGCAGATGTGCAGCAGTCTACACAGACTGAAATTGCAACCGGTGGTATTGAAATTGTTGCAGATCTGCGATTTCCCGAGGAAAGAAATAGGTCTCCCTAGTCTATCGTGCGTTTTGGCGGATGAGGGGAGAGGGCCCAAGGGTGGTGGTGCAGACAAGCCTGCCGTACTGGTGGAGGGTTGGTTAACTGCTGACGGGCAGAAATTTACTGTATGTGCTGTTGATTGGCACTGACTGCAGGCTGGAGTTTTAAGTCCTGCGAAATGCCTGCAGAACAGCTCAGTATCTATTTGACTCCAGTCCGTGAGATAATTGAACTGAGCCAATGCTGCTGCTGCTTTTGCTGAAAAGTACCTGTGGTAATCATAGAACGCATGACCTCCGTATTTATGCCCTAGTTCCACAACTTTGAACAAGTAATGGTCTAGCTCCTCCCTCCTATTAGGGTGAATTGCACAAATTACGTCCCTATATAGGCTAAAGGCCAAAACGAATTCTGGTATAGAGAGTTTACTCCCCAGCCTCGGGTCTTTGGCTCTTGGAACTACTGACACTTCCCCGCAAGAAAATGCTCTATTGTCTGCCAAATCATGTGAGCTAAGCAAGAGGGACACTAAGTTGACGTCCTTCCCTTCCAGGATGTCTTTCCGGAGGTTACTTTGAATGAAGTGTGCCGGTGTGATGGAGGGAGATTTGCCCATGAACCTACCTGCCTCCAATGACTGTTGTAAAGGGGTCTGTGAGATGAGTGGAACTTGAGGAGATGGTAGGGAGGATATATGCATGGTGGGTCTGGCCTCTAAATTATCCAGCCTGTTTTGTATGGAAGCTACTGACGTTACCAAAGTGGTAAGCATGTCTTTTAACTGGCCCAATTCTTCTGAGGCCCTAAGAGGGGGGCTGGGTCTAGCAAGGGGCGTTGAATGTCCCGGAAATAATAATCAAAATAGTTCTGCCTTCCTGGCTGTAGCCGGGAATGGTATCCCTCTTCTTAACAGTTCTGCTGTTAACTTTGGGATGGTCCAGGCTCTAAGAGATGGCGTAACCGTGGCATCTGACCTTGGAACAGGTGAAGGTGGTATAGGAGACTGATCCTCGTGCTCGGAAAACATTGACCTGTCTAAACACAGATGAAACCTAATAAATCTATCTGATCAATGGTTTGATAAGTCTGAGTTCTGCGATAGAACGGTGCTTATGTCGTGCTCTGCGATAGAGCGGAAACTAAAAAACGGCTCTGCGTTAGAGTGGGAGTGCAACGTATGGGAGGCCTATCTATCGTGCTGAGGAGGCGAAAACTAAATTCGAGTGACTTGCCCTCCGGCGAGGGTAGGGATAATGCCTCTTAAGGGAAGGGGAAAGATGCCGATATGCTGTGAAATACAAACCTTCCATAGTATCCTGAATGAGGATTTGGTTGAATCGTACAGGGAACGTATTGCTTGTGACAACACTATTGAAATATTGAGGAAACGAAAAGGAGCGTAAATGACAGTTCATGACACTATGATTGTATATTTCCGTATGATTCTTAACAGTAACCTGTAACCTGTGCTCAACATAGGGTAACGGGTGTATTTGTCGGGTACAAGAAATTCCATTTTAATTAAATGTAATTTAGAAACCACTAATTCTAGTAGATTACATCATGACAGAAAATAAAGAGCAATATCGATTGTTCCAGTAGATGGCGAAATTCACAGACCTTAACTAACAGACTTAATTATTTAACAATATTGTATATCTAACAGAGAGTTAGTTTGTACAGGATAAATTATATAAACCTATAAAGAGCTTCCCACGCATAAAAGATTTCCCCATAAATTGAACGTTCCAATTTCTCCATTAATAGAAGTTCAAATCCTATTACATAAAATATAAGCAATACACGTTTATTAAAAGCAATTGTAAGCCTTATCATGAACACATTGGAATCTTAACTACTTGATGATCACAATAGCTGCCCACACGAATGTTTATTGGATTGCTGATAAAGTCGCTTAGCCTTGTTAAACTTTGGAGGACAGGGGCTGGTACCACGCTGTGAGAACTGCATGTCATACAGCTCACTGGTACTGAAAGGGTTAAAACGAGCTTGAAAACCTCATGTTTGTTCGAGGCTATTGTTTTAGGATCAACAATCCGTCTCCCTAAAGTACTTATTGAACGATGGTTCAGTAAGGATAGATCTGTTGTCAGTTTACTTTCTTTAGACACGTGAGTCAGGCTTGTACATACGATAGGCACTTCAATTGTAGCGCAATCTACACAGAGCAATGCCAACAGACTAGCTGGACTCTTTTGCTTTAACAGCAAACTTATGAAATAATATTGTTTGCATACGGCACTATGCTCTCCATGAAACATAAACGTTGAGTAGCGGGAGATATGATGCGGTAACGGGGGGAAGGTAAGAGGCGGCATGAGGGGAGCGGCGGGGGTAACGAGGTGGCAACGGAGGGGGAGGCGAGAAGTAAGAGGTGGCATGAGAAACGGCGGGAGATACGAGGTGGCATGAGGGAGAGGCGATATGAGAAAAACCCCAAACGGAGAAGGGGACGTTTCCCCTTTCTCCGAATACCTGAATTCTTCTTTTGGATTCTTGGATCGTGCAGCCGTTGAGCCTTCCGCGTCGCAAGGATGACGTCAGACTGTCGTCGCCCGGAAGTGACACCAATGTCGGCGAAAACGCTGCATGTTGTGGGAGAGAGGCGCTTGATATACTCAGCGCCCCTCCCACAACTACAGGCCAGCCTCCTGGCCTTAACATATATCATTGTTCTGGTTATTCTCATCATTAGGACATACAGGTTACCACTTCGAATAAGCCTACAGGTACCATACGAAAATGTACAGACATAAAATGATAAGTGTGGGGGGGACCACACTTATAGAGAGATGGGTGTAGAGCCTCCTTACCGGAGGGGGAGGGAGGAAGGCGGGCTGCGAATTTCAGTTAGCTCAATGTCCAGGTGCCTAAGTGTTAGGTGGCGTTGAGAAGAGAGTGTGCCAATTTCCCTAAATCTCAATATAATTTGATATTTGCTTATTATTATTATCGTAAAAAAAGGGCTCTCTCCATAGTAGCTTGGTAATTTATTTGCGTCTTAATATCAATCATATTAGGAGTAGTGGCCTGTTTCCAGTGTCTTGATAGGCATAGCTTTGTTGCCATAAAGATGTGTGTTAATAGTAGTGTGTGAGGTTTAGGAAGCCTTGGGCAGTCCAAATGAAAAATAACTTTTGCTGGGGACAATCCACCAATATCTAGCTTCAATTTTGTGACCAAAGACAATAGATTTCCCTTAAGACTGTGCAAGGTCCTACACCCCCACCATATGTGCAGCAAGGTGCCCAGGACTAAGCCGCAACGCCAACATAGATTTGATGTTTGAGGTTGAAATTTATACAACTTGGTTGGAACCATGTACTATCTATGTAAAATTTTTACATCATTTTCTTGAATGTTAATGCAGTGGATATTTTTCCTGACCTTTTCAAAGGCTCTCAACCACTCTTTTTTAATAGGAAATGTTTCCCCCAAGTCTATTTCCCATTTAACAATATTGTTTAGCTTTTCATCCTTGACATTATTGGCTAGGATGTTTCTAAGTTTTTTGATCTTAGTTTAGGGAGAGTGGTAGGATATAGTTTCTCCAATGGTCCTTCGTCGAGAATAGAAAACTTCCCTAATATGCTAATCAGTGATATATACAAAAGTTTCAGAAGTAGGAAGGGCAAATTTCGTTTGAAGTTGAGGGAAAGAGAAAAGCCCAGATTCATCAGATATATCAGATATTTTTAGGATACCCAGCTCAAACTAATGTCTCAAATTAAGATTGTGTGTCATAAGAGTACGAGTGGGTAGAGGGGTTTCTTTGGAAATACAATCTTTGGTGTATAGTCAGTTTTTTATAGGGCCAATAGAAGAAAAAACTTGTTTATATAATTTGATTGTCAATATTGAGCGTCCTAAACTCGATCTTATCCAGCCAAAATAAGCAAGAGGGATTAGTGTTATAACAGATTGATTGATTTTTTTTTTTTGTAAGTATACAAAGTTTTTTCAGAAGTATAAGCAGCTATACCGGCTCCAAACACTTATGACAAATATGCTTGAGGTGGTGGGTGCTGCACAGCACTGATCCGGTGCTAAAATCAGACATGAAATGAGAAAACAACTGTGCACTCCACTCACCGGGTAGATGTAAAATGAGATGCTTTAATGGTGAAAACAGTGTTCCAGAACAGACAAAAAAGGATAAATCCACGGATGCGTTTAGCGTGAAAAACACGCTTAATCATAGGTTTTTGTTTTTGAGTTGTGATTTCCCCACTGCATAAAGTGTGAGAACATTTTTTTGTATTGTGTAAAAAAAAAAAAAAACACATCTGGAAACGATAGGCCTCCCTTACCAAGTTTTGTGGTCATTGTTTTCATCTTAATTCTAGTTCTTTTGCCACCCCAGACATAAGTCACAAAGAGTTTCTGAAATAGATTTAAGGTGTTCCTTGGGACACATTGGAATTATTTGCATTAGATATTCCAATTTAGGAATAATGTATGACTTTAATATATTAAGTCTGCCCATCCAAGAGGTGTATATATTGCTCCATTTAGTCAACAAAGAGGATAATTCTCTATACAGTTCCAGATAGTTTTTTTTTTTAATCCAAGTATCGATCGAAAAATTTATTTTAATCCCTAAGTATGAAATATAGTCATTGGTCCAAGTAAAACTATACTTGGATTCTAAAGTCTGTTTTTGGTCCGGGATGAGATGGCAGTAAATCACTTGTGTTTTTGACATTTATTTTATAATTTTATAATCTACTATATTCTTCTATACATTTAAGGATTACTGGTATAGAGTTGTTAGGATTATATACTGTCAAAATAATATTGTCTGCGAAGAGTGTTATTCTTTGTTCTGCATTTCCCAAGTGAACACCCGAAATACCATTATGTTGTCTAATATATTCTGCAAGGGGTTCAGTTGTGAGAATATAATTGAGTCTAATCCATTGCCATAAATCTTTGCGACTGGAAAGTTATATAGAGCCATCTTTAAATAGTCCCCCCACAGCGAAACTGTCAAGGGTCGTGGATAAAAAGTTCCAATTTACCCCGCTCAAAGCTTTTTCAGCATCGACGGAGATGAAAACAGTGGAAAGAAAGTTCTTGTTTACCACTTGTATAATGTTTAGCAAATTTCGCACATTGTCTCCCCCGATCTCGTCCTAACAAACCCAGATTGATACAAGGGGATCACGTCGGGAATAACAAGACTAAGCTTATCAGCTAGAATCTTTGAGATAATCTTTATATCAAGGTTTATGAGCAAGATCGGGCGGTAGTTACTGATAGTCGGCGGTCCTTATCTGGCTTCAGGATGGGGGAAATAGTGGCCCTCAACAATTCGGGAGAGATTCTACCTTATTGTCATCCATTGTTTTATATAGTAATCTTCACTTAATAGGTGAGTTTAGGCCCTGGACATTGATGGACAGAATTTTAAGAGACATACTCTTCTACTCGCCTCCCACCCCTTCCTAACCGGAAACTCCGCAGCCATCCCCCAGTGGACCCCACACTACCAACAAACATATACATTAGACAATACCATTCTAAAAAAAGGTTCACACGCCATTTATGGCAATTCCTATAAATGAGTACCCTGAAACAATGTCAGGGCCATACAGTTGCTGGTAGCTAAACACAGGGATTGTATTGATTTCACTGTTAAATATTTCTATAGCTGTATCAGGGAAGTACTTCTCTATTTGTGCATTAGTTAAATAACTCTGGTTTCGTATTATATTTAGAGGGTTTGAGCCAATGGGTGTAGCAGGCACGTACAAGGATTGGGGGTTGTGTCTTTATATTCCTTTACTTTTTCCTCTTTGCTTCTCCTTTCCTATTCTTTTCCCTTCTCTTACTTTTTATTTCCTTTCCCGTTCATCCATATTTTTTTTCAAAAATTCTGAGGTGGTATATTTTTAATATATATGAAATTAAGTAGTATCCTATATAGTGGTATTTGTGTTATAGCATATTACCTTTCTTTTATTAGTGTATCATATTTTTAAATTGAAATGTGATAATTGTAAAAGTGTTAAGTATACCACTATACTGATAAGATAATTAGTGTATATAAACTCCATAAATTGTGTCGTGAATTTCTAGTGTTTAGTCAGTGTTCCATTTGTCTCATTTATCTCTTCCTAGAAAGTGATTAAAGTATATACATTTTTTTAAATTATAATTATCAAACGATATAGTGCACATTTCAAAACCCTCTTTCAAATATTTTTGAGGATGCTTTAAGTGTGTTGTAAAGCTAGTTTACAAATTAAAATAATATGAATCTATACTGCAATCTATATCTAGTCCAGAAGGAGTTTTAAGGGAGATTCGCTTCCCCATTTACTAATGCCCTCCCTATACCCATAACGCCGTGACACCTCCCTTTTTAGTTATTTCTAAAATGGGGTTAAGAGATTTTTAATTTCCCTTGGGGCCGATTAAAGTTCTTTATATATAATGATAGCAGATGCAACCCTTTTCTCTCAGTTGTTCGACTTGTCAGATTAATTGACATTAAGTCCTTCTTGTTTTCCCTTTGTCTTTATTATATATTTTTTTTCCTCTTCTCCATTTGTTTTTGCTTCAATTGTTCTGCCGATAATGTTAAGGCAAGTATTTTATATCAATTAGGTGTGAACTATTCGGGTCACACAATCTATAGTTTTTTGGTTGATTCTTCTTAGAGAGTTTATATTTCCAATCCCAAATGGAACGTCATGTATAGAAAGATTGTTTCGAGCTATATCAGCAGTCTAATTTATGATCCCCAATTCCTTTAGTCTGGGGAAGTCCACTATCATTCATAGTAACTGTCTTCCCGCCTAGAGAGATCAGTCATTTTGTAGGGAAACCCCACCTGCAAGAAATATTTTTTGATCTAAGTTGTTGAGTAATCTTTCTTAAGCAATTTCTGCTTGTCCTGGTTGCTAAAGATAAGTCAGGGAACACCAAGATTCCCTTGAAATTTCTTCCTTAGGATCAGGATTTACCGTATTTGCTCGATTATAAGAGAAGGTTTTTTTCAGAAAAAAAATTCTGAAAAATACCCCTCGTCTTATAATCGAGGTCGTCTTATAGACTATAATACTGGGGTCGTGCCGGGCGGCAGCAAGGGAGGTCTGCGCTCATCGCGCAGACATCCTCTGCTTCCCATCTAGCCACCAGGGAGAATCGGGCAGCTGGGGGATGTGGGGATGTCTGCACGATACGTGCAGACATCCTCCATGCTGCCCGACACCTCCGTCTATTATGACGGACCAGACATCCCCCGGCTGCCCCCACTAGCCACCAGGGACCAAGAAACGGGAGGGGGGTGGAGGGAGGGGACCAGAGCAACAAGGGGAGGGAGGGGGAACCAGAGCAACAAGGGGAGGGTGGGAGGGGGAAACCAGAGCAACAAGGGGAGGGAGGGGGGAACCAGAACAACAAGGGGAGGGAGGGGGAACAGAGACAAGGAGAGAAACAGAGAGAAACAAGGGGGGAAGAGACAAGGGGAGCGAGGGGGGAGACAAAGGGAGGGGGAGAGAGAGACAACACTAAGGGAGGTGGGAGAGAGAAAGCTGGGGGCAAGGGAAAGAGAGAGGCAGCATTGGCACATAAAAGGAAATAAAAACAAGAAATGCATTTTTTTATATCATAATTTTTTATTAAAAAAGCAATTTACATGTGAATATATACAAGTTGAACTTTTATACTATAGGGTAGTCTTATATTCAGGCTTTTAGTTTTTTTCCTAATGGAATATCCAAAGTTTGGGGGGTCGTCTTATAATCGAGCAAATACGGGAATCTCATTTGTCTTAGCAGAGATTCCTTCACAGAACAGTTTAGAAATTGAACTATTACAACACTTGGTGGCAAGCCTTCCATTTCCTGGGTTCTAAAAATTCTGTTGTGTCTCTAAAACAGAGAGCTATTTAGTGTCTTAGGATCAAGATATTGGGACATAAATTCTATCAATGCCTCCATATTTTCTCAGGTAATTTTTTCAGATATTCCTTTAAGTCGTAGGTTGTTTCGACCCGATCTCTTTTCCAAAGTGGTAAATCTATCGCTAAGTTATTTTATTTGAGTTTTTAGCACCTCATTATGTGATTGAAGCAGGAAGACCTCCTCTCTGGTCGTTCCTAACTATTTACTTTGTTTGAGTACCTTTGTGCTCAAAGAACTGATTTCCCTGGTTAACTCAGATAGGTTTTGCTTAAAATCTGCTTTTATTTTTTCATAGAGCTCATCCATCAGTTTGGTCATTATGTAGTTTGTGACTCCCTCCGTCAAGGTGGTATTTGTTTCTCCTATAGGAGTTCTTAATGGGGGATCCTCTAGGGATGAGGGTGACGTGGATCTACTCTACATTATGCTCTAGAATTGGGTACAAACTACTGTTCTTATCTTCCCAAGGGAATTCCGTATTTTAGTAGATTACCACCATTTAAATATAGATCAGATCCTGATGGGACCAGTAATGTGTAGAGGAGATGATATAGAGCTTTGCTAGTCTAAAATACGAATGTTTTAAGATTTACCAAGATAGCTCCTAGGGTCTACAAGCTAATGTAAGACAGCCTGCAGGGAGTATTATCTCTGTTTCAAGCACTCCACTTTACAATACGGTCAGAAGTTGGGTACATACAACAATTCTTATCTTTCCAGGAGAGTTCAGTGTATTAGTAAATTGCCACCCTTTAAGTAAAAATTACTTCAAGCTAATAATCCTGTTGAGTTATACACAGTATTTCACTTACTCCTTGCGAGGCCGCCTCGTCTCTATACCAACATGTGTTATAAAACTTCCCAATATAACAGTAGGGCTGTCTCTCCTTAATTTTAGTATGTTAACACTATATCATACATTTTTGTTTTGTCTGTTATGCCCCCCTAAAAGGTTTGGGGCCCCCGCTTTATATCCTAACACTAGTTAGTATAGTACGTTGGAGTTTTATATCAATAGAGGAGGAAGTAAATATAGTATATTTAGAGTAAGAAATATAAAGGCACTCTATCGATTCTTTTGCAGGTAGGAGAGCGCTAATACAGATTGCATACGATTTAGACAGTTCAGATGTTGAGAGTATAGGATTCTGTTCTGCCCCAAAGTTTCTCTCAAGATATTTGATGAAATAAAGGTATAGGCCGAGTACCAACACTCTAAGAGATTTTTTTGGGGATTAAGTACAAAGAGTTACTCTGATGTTTCCCATATAGTAGATCCCAAAAATAGAAAAGGAAAAGAGCATCTCGTAACAGCTTAGAGGCTGTATTAAATCCAAGACGCAGCCCCAGATAGTCTATATAGCTTAATGGTACCTTGGAGTAACTAATGGTTAGTTACTTGCGTGAGGTCTCCAATGTAGATCTTCGTAGTTGGACCATCTGGTACACCTGTGTTTCTTCTTTTTATGACGGTGTGGCGGCAATATGGACAAGTATGATCTCCCGGTATCCCGCTCACTTTGCCGGTTCCACTTTTCCAGCCTCTTCCATCCTCCACCTGGCCGATCTTAGGCGATGCAGCCGAGATTCAAACCGTTGCAGGGTGCAGCTGCGTCTCAGGCCTGCCTCAGGTCCACTATGTGGTAGTTAGGGGGGCCTCTGTATGCCGTCCACGGTTATCGTGGCCGAACCTCCCATCGGAGCGGATAACTGCGTCTCTGCACACCGGCTCCACAGAATGGCCTCAGGTGACTTGTAGGTGAGACTCCTTTTTGTGAAGGGTTAAATCCACAGTACAAAACCAGGAGCGTGGAGACCTAGTGCATGAAGGCTCTAGATATCAGGGCTCTTTCCGTCCAGGAAACAGTTCGGGGGGGGGGGGGCATCCCTGAAGCTCGGCTAGGTCGCATCCCTGTGTAGCCACACCTGCAACACACCTGTCTTTGCATCCTATGTCATCACGTAGGAATTTCAAAAACCTTTCTTAAGTGCAACCTTTTTGTTGTAGGCTCTGGGATTATTTTCAGAGTACTTTTAATTACGGACACGTTAAATATCAAAGGAATACGGTTCTCTTGTGTTTAGAGGTTTTGCACTGTGAATTCCCAGATCACAATTCTCTTTATCTACACACAGAGGAGTTTGAATTAATTCTTGCATCAGAAAACCAAAGAAAAACATAAACATTCACAGCTCCATGATTTCTCTTGTGAAGAATTCTCTAAAGTAAAGAACCCATTCATTAGACATAAAATGCAATCTTGAGGAAAATATTATAAATCTTAGTCTTGCCAAGTGGGAAACCTGGTATATTAATGTGTACTTTTTAAAATCTTGTTAAATGCTTCTCTAGTAATAAATGCATGCATATGACATTTACTGTTCCTGTCTTTTGTCTGCTACAAAAAAAATAAAACCAAGCCATCACAACACTGGAGTAATAAAGTTGAAAAAAAGTTAAGTATCCGTTATCCCCCAGGGTCCTCCAAGAACACCCATCACAGTGGATCTCCAAATCTGTTTTGTGACAAATATAATTGAAAGAAAAGTCCAGTACTGATTTATACATATTCCGGTGCCCTAAACAAATGAAAGGGAGTCCTAAGGGTGCACAACAGTGAGACTCAAGTCCTTTCCCAATATCCCCGAATTGAACTGCACTGAAAAAAGTTAAGTGATTCTCAGTCTACAACAGAATATTTTCACTACAAGTGAAAATATTAAACTAACTTTGTGCACTTCTGCAAATTAATGTATACGTCCGCATGTGTACTTGGCTAAAAATACTATTGATGTGAAGCAACACTCACTAGTGCGGAGTTAAATATACTCAGATACCCTACAAAAAGGGAAGCTGAAGTGGGGAAGAAAGAACTTTAATTGTGCACAGTTTTCCTTCTCTGAAACCTCCTCCACAACAGACACCAAGTGTATTTTTGAAAATTCCTCAAGTGTATATAACTGATAATATCTAGAAGTGTGGATATATGCATACTCAGTACAGTCTCTTTACTTGAAGCTCCTTCCAGAAAAGAACTTGTATATATTTGAAATCACTGATCGGTGCGGAGCTACATATATGTAGGCACTTTTCAGAAAGGGTGATTGGAGAAGGGAACAAGGTGTCTCAAGTGTTTACGGCCTTTTTTTCTCTTTTTTAAATCCCCCTCCTTGAAACGAATGTGTGTTTTGAGAACATAATTTTTCTTTTTTTTCTGTTATTTGCACAGCAAAAAAAAGCTGTCTATAGATTGCCATCTGACCAGTCCTTTGCTCGCAAGAAACAAGTGACACGAAGACTTTATAGTGCAGAAATGGGGGAAAAGAGAAAAACGGCCTCCAAAAAACAAGGTGAACAGAGACAATTCTGGATTCTTCTCGCCACAAGCTTCTAAAGGAGAGGGAAAGACCCTGATGCAAACAGAGAATAAAGGGGAAGTCAGGAGTCAAGATATTGGAAGAGAATTAACAGATAGTGACATAATTGAGCACCTTGAGCTCTTCCCTGAATTTATTGAAAACTACCTGGAAATCAAAAAAGGTATGACAGAGAACACCGCAGAAATAAGAAATAATGAACATAGGCGAAAGGATAAGGAAAGTAGAAGCCCAAGCTGAAAATATCTCCATGCCCAAATAGTCTCTAAAAAAGATCTGACAATAAATATGCAAACAAAGTTGGATAGTATGGAAGCAAAAATCACTGAAATAGGATGTGAGGAACTGTGGATTAAAACCTCTTTTGTGACTTATTTTGTCCAGCCTCAAAGTGCTCAAGGAACTTGGAGTGAATGTTAAATTAATCCCGTTATGTCCCAACTGTGTTTTCCACTGTATGTAAAACTAATCCGTTTACTGTTCTATCGTCTAATCTCTGTTATCAGATGCCTGACTGTATATATTCCCCATGTTATGCTTTAATAAATGTTCTTAGTTTTCTGCTGTACCCGAGGCCTGTGTCAGTGGGATTATTGGGACAAAGAGCAGAGGGAACAGTGACTTTTATTTGGGACTTACTGGTTTTTATTACAGGCTAAAGGAGGTGACTACCGTCCTAGAACAACAAACACTCGTAATCTGATATGCAAATAACTCGCAGCACCTCCACCATTCTATGCAGCAACGCCACCGACACCAGGCGCCGAGTGTCAGCCTGCTTTTTTCCCTTCCGAAAACCCTTTAGCGCTTGCCTTACCAAAAAATTCTTACAAACGTCCACCTCCCCTCGCAATTTAAACAAAAAGGACAAAGCTGCCACTGCTTTGTCCAATTTGGAAGGGGACACCCCTTCAGCCGAAAGCTGTACCAAAAACCAGAGCAAAGCATCCAGCAGGGATACCTCAGAGCAGTGCCTACCCCCCGTAGCCACCAGCGCATCCCAGTCTCGCCAGACCATCGCGTATGTCGACCATGTGGAAGGAGCAAGCGAACCTTTTTACCCATCCCGCAAGCACTCCATTCCGATCTTCCAAAGTACCAACGGGCACTCCTGCCCAGTCCTGTCTGCTCCCGGAGCTTCTGCTCGAAACCGCTCCCACTGGAATCGAGAAAGAGCATCCGCTATAACGTTTAAGTGCCCTGGTACATGTTTTGCACGGAACGAGATTTTCAGTTCCATACAAAGCAGCACAAAACGCCGTAAAAGCTGCACTACAGGGGCCGAAGCTGCTGACAGGTTGTTCACTGAATGCACAACCGCCAAGTTGTCAGAGAAAAAGACAACCCGCCGACGTTAGGGCCACTAACAAGGGAAATAATTCCAGAAACGCCAGGTTTTTCAGGAGTTTGCTGCCCGCCCATGCCTCTGGCCAACGTTCCGCGCACCACTTACCCGCGAAGTATGCGCCAAAACCCACGCTACCCAACGCATCCGTATAAAGCTCCAGCTCATCCGCCTGCACTACTGCGCACTGAAATACCACTTTCCCATTAAACTGCTCAAGGAAGACCAGCCACACAGCCAGGTCTGCACGTATCTTCCTAGTCACCCGGATAAAATGGTGTCCCGCCACAATACCCGCCGTAGCCCATGACAGGGACCGAATAAACACCCGACCCACCGGAATTATCAGACACGCGAAGTTCAGGCGCCCTATCAGTGACTGTAACTGTCGAAAGGTAACCTTTTTTGCCCTACCTACCATCCGAACAGCAGTCCGTAGTACCACTAGCTTGTCCCCGGGGAGCCTGCATACCCCTGCCACCGAATCTATCTCCAACCCCAGAAAGCTTAAGCTCGTAGTAGGACCTATCCGCCGCCAAGGGAACCCCAAAGCTACGCGCAACCTGCTCCAGCAGCGCAGCAGCACCAAGCAAGATTGGGAGCCCATGGGGCCCACGCACAAAAAAATCGTCCAGATAGTGCACCATTGAATTATCATTTGCCACTTTCTTAACTACCCATTTGAGAAATGTGCTAAATTTCTCGAAATAGGCACAAGAAACTGAACACCCCATAGGCAAACAGAGGTCCACATAGAACCCCTGATCAAACCAGCAGCTCAACAGGTGATGACACTCTGGGTGGATAGGGAGGAGAGGAAAAGCAGATTCAATATCCGCTTTAGCCATCAGCGCCCCGGCACCCGCGTCTCTGACCAGGTCCACTGCTCTGTCAAATGATGCGTACGATACGGAGCAAAGCTCCCTATCGATATCATCATTAACCGACCCTCCCTTAGGATAGGACAAATGATGTATTAGCCGGAATTTACCGGGATCCTTCTTGGGGACCACCCCCAAAGGAGAAACCCGTAAATTCGCCATGGGTGGTTCTGGAAAGGGGCCGGCCATCCTGCCCGCCTCCAGTTCCTTCCGTAGCCTGTCCCTCACTACTTCCGGAAACACTCTGGACCTGGTGGGCAGAAGGCAGAACTTCCACCTAACCCTGTTATTAGATGCCAAAAGGTATTTGACAGGGTCAGGTGGGGTTTCTTAAGGAAGACATTAAAGGTCTTTGGGTTTGACGGACAGATATTAGAAGCAATCATGGCCCTATATACCTTAACCACTTCAAGAGTAATGGGCAACAGTCTCTGTTCGGAGTGGTTCAAACTAACAATTGGTACCAGGCAGGGTTGTCCTCTCTCCCTTGCTCTAGTATAGTAATTTGATTACTATTGAATCACTGGCTGTTGTGATAAGACAAAATTAGAGGTCTCCAAGTAAAAAACAAACAGATTAAACTAAATTTATATGCAGATGATGTGATCATTTCACTAGAAAAGACCGTAAATTCTATTAAAGAACTAATGCTAGAGGTGAGCCAGTTCTTAGAAGTCTTAGATTATAAACTAAACAAAGAAAAATCAGTTATAATGGCAAATAATATCTCACCAGAAATAAGGACCCAATTGAGGGACCAATATGGCTTTATCTGGACTTCATACTTCATAACATACTTAGGTATTAAAATCTGTCCAAACCCAAAACATATAGTTGAAAAAAAAATCTACTCTCATTAAAACAATCTATAAAACTGCTGAAAGACTGTGGAAAATGCCTTTTTGGGAGGGGGGGGGGGGGGGGGCAATCAATATTGTAAGATCCTATTTTTTTCTTAAGTGGCTTTATCTTTGCTGCCTCTGAGGGTCCCTCACAGCCGGCTCTCTATGATCTCTCGTTTAGCGAGGTAAAAAACCCAGACTGAAACTGGAATGTCTAAAACTTAAGGTGTCGGGGGGGTTGCCATGCCTGATATAATGGAATTCTACAGAGCGAGCCTATTGGCCCACTCATTAACAACACAGTTAGTGCAAAAAAGGAAAACTGGTATGTAATAGAGAAGGAGTTGACAAATTCATCAGACCCGCTGGAATTTTTTTGGGCAACATAGTAACATAGTAACATAGTAATTTAGGTTGAAAAAAGACACAAGTCCATCAAGTTCAACCCTTATACCTATCATTACAGCTTTTGATCCAAAAGAAGGCAAAAACCCCTAACATCTAAGCAAACAAGACAAAACGTAAAGGAAAAAGGAGTTTGAGTAGCTTAATATAATAGAAAATATCCTATTCTTTTGGACAAAGTATAGAAAAATCATAAAACTGAAGAAAGTCTTAATAACTACTCTGCAAACTGAAATATTACCATGTAATATAAAAGATATAGGAGTTAAGATGTGGGCAAGGTGTAGTTTAAGACAACTAGATGTGACCCACTTTCAGGTGCTGTCTGAGAAACACCCGCTTCTGAGGGGGGGGATATTTGTAACTACCTGAGAATTAATAGATATCTCTCCAAGCATCTGTACTGTGAGGATTCTAAGGCAATAGAGAAACTACAAAAAATCCTGCAGGCAAACAGACAAAAAAAATAGGTGTAGAGATCTGTTGAGCTCTGATCGAGTAGAAGTCCAGTTTAACACAATTTCAAAATGGGAGGTTGATCTGGGTATCAAGATACACAAAAAGGAAATTATAAAAGTATTAAGATCAGTTGGGTGTCTTAATATATTAGAAACGCAATACAAGTTGATAAACCGGATGTATATGGTACCCAGCCGACTCTCCAGAATGTTCCCTGACTCTTCGGGACAATGCTGGAGCGACAAAAAGGGGATATCTTGCATATTTGGTGGCACTGTAGCCCTGTTCAGGAACTCTGGAAAAGGTTTCAGTGGAAGCTCTATGAAATAAGTGATATAAATGTTTCCCTAAAACCTGAAAGTGTTTTGCTCCATTTGAACTTACCAGATGTGCAGCCTGAACACAGAGACATTGTTGTTAATTTTTTACTTACCATTAAAGTCTCCCTAGCTAGAAATTGGAAAAATGACCAAACCCCCTCCTGGGAGGAGATAAAAAAAACAACTACTATTGCAACTAAAAATGGAAAGGGGGATTGAAAAAGATCAGGGTTGTGTGAAAAATTGAGTTATTGGATTCAAAAGCTATTAGATAATCCATAGGTTCCTTGTCTACACCCTGGCATTTTTACTGTGAGGCTGGTGCCCATTAAGTGAACAACAGATTTCCTGCCTAGCCTATGTCCGATAGCGCACAATTGTAGTGTTTTGATTTGTGTAATGTTTTGTATGTTAAATGCACGTAATTTATGATGATAATATATTTTCCTTACTAATAATG
The DNA here is from genome assembly GCA_036172795.1 of Pelodytes ibericus. NCBI lineage: Eukaryota > Metazoa > Chordata > Amphibia > Anura > Pelodytidae > Pelodytes > Pelodytes ibericus. The sequence goes on along the minus strand of CM069861.1, from coordinate 55,310,765 downwards.
CACTGACACTTTGAAAGTGCATATGTATATGTTACATTTTTATAAGAAGTTAACTTTTTTTATTGCATAATGTCTAAACGCTGTAATAAAGAACAAATGTTTTTTAAAAAAAAAAGATATATTAAAGCATCTTGGCACTCGTGAAATACAATGCATGGAAAGGCTATATCACCACTTAAAGGGAATTGTCAACTTGTGGCAAAATCCCGAAAATTTTGGATAACGGATTATTATTCTGGATAACAAATTTCTGGATAAGGGATACTCAATCTTGTAAACCCACCACAAGAGGGAGGAAGTATTGACAATAACTCTATCTACTTTCAATTATGAAAGGAAATTCTGATTTAAATAGGATAAAGCCAGCGCTGTATTTACAGCGGGGCAAACAAGGCAGGTGCCTAGGGCGGCACTTGCCTTGTATGCGTTTAGGGGCGGGACAAAATGCAAAAAGCGGCCCCTTTAAAAAAACCTGTGCTTGCCGGCAGAGACGGTGGTGTCCCTTACCATCGCTCTCCCTGCCAGCAGGCTGCACGGAGAGCCGAACAGGCAGCACAGAGAAGCCTCTATTTTGCCTGTTCGGCTCCCCATGCAGTGTGACAGGGAAGTGCCGACAGGTCACATGACTGGCGCTCTGACGTCAGACATGCGCCGGGTCACATGACCTATTGCCACAACCGCCAGGGAGCTGAACTGGCAACATGGAGGACACCATTCTGCCTGCCACCAGGGAAAAAGGTAAGTGCTGGGGGTTGGGGGCATATTAATGGCAAATACTAGCATATTACTGGGCAAATTGGCAGGAGCTTATTAATGGAATATAATACTGGCATAATATTGGGCAAATTGGCTGGGGAATATTAATGGCAAATAATACTGGCATATTATTGGGCAAATTGGCAGGGCGATATTAAATAGCAAATAATACTGTCATAATATTGGGCAAATTGACAGGGGTATATTAATGACAATTAATACTGGCATATTATTGGGCAAATTGGCAGGGGCTTATTAATGGCAAATAATACTGGCATATTATTGGGCAGGCAAATTGGCTGGGAAATATTAATGGCAAATAATACTTGCAATGTGTATGTAATGGGGTGATAGGGGCATGTAAATGGGGTGATGGGGCATGTCCTTGGTGTGCAACGGGGGTTATGGGTTATGTCGTGGGTGTGCATCGTGGGTATGGGGGATTGCCCACATTTTGTCTGCTTGGGCAGCACAAAACCAAGAAACACCACTGGGTAAAGCAATTAACTAACTACACTCAAACCCATACAAAAATGTATGCAATGGCAGACAAGATAAATGAAAAAGCCAACATATATTTTTCTCAAACACATTATTATTGCAGAAGTTGTGCCAAAGTTTACACCATGTTTGACGTGTTATTTTTAAATATCTTACCTTTTTTCCCCTCGTTCTTCGCCACCATTACAATGTTGGCACTGTTATGATCTATTATGAGTGACATGGCTGAAGGATAGGTGGGGTTTATTTAGTCAAAAACTGTTCTTCTACCATCGCTGTGTGATGGAAGGGATAGCCATAACATGTTTCTTTGTGAGAGGATTGTAAGTTACCATATTATACAATCAAATAGATCAATATAAATTACCTCAGGGCAATGCCCAATAGCAGAAAGGTGATCTAACATAATTGACTGTTTCTTTTCAAAACATAGCTTTCTCTTTTCTGTATGGGTTTGGCATCAAATGGAAACTGTATAAATTACTGATGCATAGATTACAGATATACGGAAGGGTACATTTAAATTATCTTTTTTTTTTCTTTTCTCAAGTACATGCAGAGGATGATACAACTGAACAACATTTTAGATCAAAAATGATAAACAAGAATCGTAAAAGGCAGAAAAAGATTATTTTATGGGCTACAAAAAATGGGTAAATTACTCCCAAAGCTCAACCAACAGACTGGAGTGGCAACTTATTTACCATACTTAAAGTGATGATACGTAGACTGTCTGGAGTACTCAAATTAATACTGCATTGTGACTAAATAAAGTGCAGTGTGTTATACTTAATAATTATCCTGGAAATCTTTGGGTGTTGTCATGATGATAAGGGTCATAGATGAAGAAATGGAAGACACGTAGTGTTTTTAGCTCCAAATAGTAATCTCGTATGCAAATTTCAAACTTACTCTAAATGCAGCATACAGTAAATTTTCCTGTCAAGTGTAGTGCTTATTCATGGCCAATACAAATCAATATGCGTTTCACCCACTCATCTGGGCTTCTTCAATGTGTATGTGTATATATATATATATATATATAAATATATATATATATATATATATAGAGAATCCAAGGGTGGTGCACTCAGCTTGGGTGAACAGCAGGTTCAAAGTGCCCGGGTGCTGTGTAGCAGGAAAACACAGAAGTCCAACAGAGACAGCAAAAAACACGCACTCACGGGACCAAATTTTAGACAATACGATCTTTAGTCGATACTCCAGACAATAACAGGAACAAGTAATCGACGTTTCGGTCCCCCTCAGGGACCTTTATCAAGACTAATTCAATGAAAAAACAGGCAAGTATATATAGACCAAAGACACCAATTAGAAAACAGAGTATACCGAAGTAAGTGTCAAACAGCCAATACGTACTCACCGGGTGAAGAGGTCTACTGAAACCCGGAAGTAGGAAGAACCGGAGAAGTGAATGTGAAGAGCAGCAACAGTGCGCATGCGTCAGTAGCGTTGTCAAGGCGATGCGACGCTAAGGGGGCTGGTCATCGGGCCAGTCACATGGACGGATCAAAATCAGAAAGTGTTAACTATAGGTGAACCTCGGCTCTGTAGCTTAACCCACGGCTGTATATAGGGACAGGTTAAATGGTCCAGCGGCAAACTCTGCAATCGAAAGTGACAAAAGAGAGAGACAGGGCTACGCGTCCCGTCTGTCTAATAGGCAAACACTGTGTATAGAGGAGCAGAATCTGGATGCAAGGGGAATCTAGCGTACGCCGATGAGAAATAGCAATGTAACAATAAGTGAAAGGGTGAAACTGGATGAAAAGTGACAGATATAGGCAAAAGTAAACCTAACTGATACCAACATATATAAAGAGACAACAGACACACATAAAGGCATACACTGAAGCATTAATAAATAATATAGGACACACAAGTAGATACACATAAACAATGTGAATACACTTGAAGAATAATGTGAATACACTTAAAGAATATCCAAAAGAAATACCCTAGTCCATCTCATAAACAAAAAACTAAAATAGGAAAGAGCAACAGTAAAGTATTTAAGTGTCACAAACACTAATGAAAGTGAGAAAGAATATGGACGAGATTAACGCACTGAAAGGAAAGAGGAGAGAACAATTTGTTCATTTAAGCCCTTGGGAGCTATCGTGTCCAAAGTTCGTATCCAGAATGCTTCACGTTGCAGCAAACGTTTCGATCGATCTCCAGCCCGCTTCAGAGGGGGAACATGGTCAAGTGCAATAAAACGAAGTTGTGGTAGTCTGTGACCCATCTGGAAAAAATGTTTAGCGACGGGCTTGTCAGATTTAAGATCCCGGTATGCGAGAGTGATTGAAGATCTGTGGCCTCTCATCCGGTCACGTAAGGTTAAGTCGGTTTTCCCAATGTAAGAGAGGCTACACGGACATGTGATCATATAAATCACGCTCTCAGTGGTGCAGGTTATACGGTGTTTAATGCCAAACTTTTTGCCTGTATGGGGGTGCGTGAAATATGATCCTGTTGCCATATGTGAGCAGGTTACGCATCCAAGGCATCTAAAACAACCTGGTTTTTGATATGTTATATCTCTGTCTGGAGAAGTGTAACAGTAAGAAGGATCCGAGATGACCAGTCGGTCGCGGAGATTGGTGCCTCTTTTGTAACAAACTAGAGGTGGTTCTTTAAAGGCTTTTGTTAGAGACTGGTCACTCTGAAGTATATGCCAATTCTTCTGTATGATTCTCTTCACATGATGTGAGGCGGTGTGAAACTTAGTAGAGAATACCACTCGTTGTTTAGATTGTTTAGTGGTGTTCAAGGAATCAATTGGGTGTAAAGCACGATGTAGTGATTGTTTGATCGAATATTTAGAATAGCCTCGGTCCAAAAATCTCTGAGACATTTCACCAAGTTGTTGTTGGCACTTCGTCTTGTCGGAATTGTTCCGTATCACCCGCAAGAACTGTGAATAAGGAAGGGATTTCTTCATAGCACCTGGATGGAAACTAGTTGCATGGAGGAGAGTGTTACGATCTGTTGGTTTTCGGAACAGCGTATAGCCCACTGATGTTCCAGTTCTAAACAGTTCTATATCGAGAAATTGTATGCGATGTTGATCTGCATGCATGGTTAAGCGAACTGGTGAGTCAATGGAATTCAGATGGGAAACCATCTTCTCTAAGGAATCAAGGTCTGACAACCAAAACAAAAGGATATCATCCACGAATCTCGTGTAGAACAGGATTGAGGAGCCGTATTTAGACAAAATTTGTGTTTGTTCATAGGTGTGCATAAAGATGTTGGCATATGACGGTGCCATGGCAGCCCCCATAGATGTTCCAGCTTTCTGTACATAGTAAGTATTTTCAAACCTAAAGAAGTTTGATGTTAGAGTAAGACTCAGCAGTGTACCGATAAGACTAATAGGAGGACCTTTATACTTAGTTGATTCGGATAAGGTGTCACAAACTGCCTGAATCCCAGTTTGATGTGGGATTATGGTATAGAGACTCGTTACGTCCAAAGTCACGAGCCATACCTCTGTGTCCGGCAACCGAAGTTCGTTGATCTTCAACAATAGATCAGGGGTGTCTTTTATGCTTGAAGGTAAAGATAAGGCTGTGTCTTTAAGGTGCCAGTCCAGCCACTTGGCTATGGGTTCCAATAAGCTACCCCTCGCGGAGACAATAGGACGACCTGGCGGTTGAGTGGGATTTTTGTGGACTTTTGGAAGAGTGTAAAGCACTGGGCAGACCGGTTTAGTTTCGTATAGAAATTTATGTGTGATTTGGTCTATAGATCCAGCCTCCAAGGCTTGGTCAAGTATTTGCACAATTTGTGTCGAAATCTGTTTAGTTGGATCTCCTGCGAGGATGGAGTACGTGTCCGAATCTGATAATTGCCGAAGAATTTCGGATCTATAGTCAGAGTAGTCCTGAATCACGATCCCACCGCCCTTGTCGGCCGGACGTATGACAATATGCGAGTCCTTGGCCAATGTTTGTAATGCCTGTGTCTCAGACCGAGGGAGATTACACTTTGTTGATTTGGTTTTCAGAGCCTGTTTGATTTCTGAATTTACTACTTGTGTAAATGTTTTAACCGTGATGTTAGGTACATATGGATCGAAGTTGCTCTTTAGCTTAAAGGGATTGGTCACAGCTTGTTCACTGTCCTTGAAAAACTGTTTCAGACGTATGTTACGATGGAATTTGTATAGATCGATTTCCTGTTCAAACGAATTGGGTAAGTTAGTCGGTACGAAAGACAAACCTCGAGACAGGAGTTTCATCTCCGACGGGCTCAAAATATGGGACGAGAGGTTGAAGATAGGAATTAGTTTTTCTTGATCGGTGGTTTGCCCCTTGGGGCGAAAAACGCCGCCTTTCTGTCCCCTTCTGATATGGGACCTCTTATGCGGTCTGATTGCCCTTGTGTTAGGACCCCACGAGGAGCCAGGGCCAGGCTCTCCCGGGATTGATCTAAAAAATCTTGTGTGGAGGTGGTGTGTTCCTGTTGTAATTCTGGGCCGGTATCGCAGTCTGAGGCCGATTCGCCAGATGTGTAGTCAATCGTTGGTTCGCGTGGTTTCGTGATTTTAACTCGATCTCGTCGGGCTCGAAAGGTGGCCGGTCTTTTTGGCCACTTAGCCACCTATATACTTGATGGTTGGTATAGTCATTATTTACTTTATTTAGTTTCTGTCTTTTAAAGCGCAATAGATCATTCTTATATTTATTTACTTCCACTTGTAATTTAGTCATGGACTCGGTCGCTTCAGGTGTTGTTAATACGAGAGAGTGTGAGGCATCAAACTGTGCCAATTTTTCTCGAACCCCAATCAGCTCACGGCCAACTTCCTCCACCACGAGAATCAATAGGTCGAGGGAGCATTTGTTTAGTACCCCAATCCATCGACGACAGAAGTCTGGGTTATTACGACCTATGGTCGGTGTGTTTTTGATTCTAAAACCTCGGGGGATCCGTTTGGCTTTATAATAATCCGATAGAAATAGTCCATGTAAATCCAAATCCACCTCGCGTTTCTTTAGTTTCAATAAGTCAAAATAAAAGTCCTTCACAGTGTCAGTGCTGGGGAGGTCCAGTTGTGATGTAGTCCATAGGGCTTTGAGGGCTTGATCTTCCGAAACCTGCAGAGTCTCCGCTCTGTCAGATAAGCCTCCAGCTCTAGCGAGAAAATCTTCCATATTAATAAAAATCTATACACAATTACAGTCCAATCAGAGATGGAGCAGGTGAGGACAATACAAAAAAGAGTAGAGCAGGGTAAAACGGATGTAGTGGGACAGTGGCCAACCACTAGAGAATACTTGTATTCACTAACCCCCGTGCGTTGCCAGGGGGTTTAGTTACAAATGTAGCGCGGTGCATCCAAAAAGGCTCAATGCCGTTGAGCCAAAAATATACAGAGAAACCAAGGGTGGTGCACTCAGCTTGGGTGAACAGCAGGTTCAAAGTGCACGGGTGCTGTGTAGCAGGAAAACACAGAAGTCCAACAGAGACAGCAAAAAACATGCACTCACGGGACCAAATTTTAGACAATACGATCTTTAGTCGATACTCCAGACAATAACAGGAACAAGTAATCGACGTTTCGGTCCCCCTCAGGGACCTTTATCAAGACTAATTCAATGAAAAAACAGGCAAGTATATATAGACCAAAGACACCAATAAGAAAACAGAGTATACCGAAGTAAGTGTCAAACAGCCAATACGTACTCACCGAGTGAAGAGGTCTACTGAAACCCGGAAGTAGGAAGAACCGGAGAAGTGAATGTGAAGAGCAGCAACAGTGCGCATGCGTCAGTAGCGTTGTCAAGACGATGCGACGCTAAGGGGGCTGGTCATCGGGCCAGTCACATGGACGGATCAAAATCAGAAAGTGTTAACTATAGGTGAACCTCGGCTCTGTAGCTTAACCCACGGCTGTATATAGGGACAGGTTAAATGGTCCAGCGGCAAACTCTGCAATCGAAAGTGACAAAAGAGAGAGACAGGGCTACGCGTCCCGTCTGTCTAATAGGCAAACACCGTGTATAGAGGAGCAGAATCTGGATGCAAGGGGAATCTAGCGTACGCCGATGAGAAATAGCAATGTAACAATAAGTGAAAGGGTGAAACTGGATGAAAAGTGACAGATATAGGCAAAAGTAAACCTAACTGATACCAACATATATAAAGAGACAACAGACACACATAAAGGCATACACTGAAGCATTAATAAATAATATAGGACACACAAGTAGATACACATAAACAATGTGAATACACTTGAAGAATAATGTGAATACACTTAAAGAATATCCAAAAGAAATACCCTAGTCCACCTCATAAACAAAAAATTAAAATAGGAAAGAGCAACAGTAAAGTATTTAAGTGTCACAAACACTAATGAAAGTGAGAAAGAATATGGACGAGATTAACGCGCTGAAAGGAAAGAGGAGAGAACAATTTGTTCATTTAAGCCCTTGGGAGCTATCGTGTCCAAAGTTCGTATCCAGAATGCTTCACGTTGCAGCAAACGTTTCGATCGATCTCCACCCCGCTTCAGAGGGGGAACATGGTCAAGTGCAATAAAACGAAGTTGAGGTAGTCTGTGACCCATCTGGAAAAAATGTTTAGCGACGGGCTTGTCAGATTTATATATATATATAAAAGTGGAAGTATACTGCGCTAAAAGGAAATAGAGGAAAAGGAAGAAAATGAGCTGCTAGTTGTAAAAAGGTGCTTCCCAGTCCACCTTTAGAGAACAAACAAAAACAAAAAAATAGAACTGCGCTGCATAAAATAGATGAGAAAAGGATATATATAGGAAAAAAAGAAGAAGAAAAAGAAGAAAAAGAAAATAGGACGGTATAATAGTAAAATGTATGGATGCTGAATATATAAATATCGAGCAGATAAATCAATACAAAATGTAATTATAATAAAAACATACAATAGACAAAATATATAAAATACTGTAATAAAAAATGTTTAAACAGAGTGATGTAAAGTAATAATCCAGATGGAAGAAACCTGGCACGTTTCGCTTAAAGAAGCTTCCTCAGAGGTCCAAAAGAACACACAGAAGATCACATTATAGGAAACCTGCCCAGAGAACATGTAAAATAAAATAAGAATTGTACTCAAGAAGCATAGCAGCACTGACCAAGTATAGATATAAACACCTTTATAAGTGAAACATTTTTTTGCTGCTAGATGAATGGTAATAATTGCATTATATTTTTCATAGCAAAACCGCATAGGAAAAACAGATCAAACAATGTATACATAGATGAATTTACAGTTCCATAGTTTTCATAAGAAACATTTCAAGAAATTGCAAAACTGTATCTGAGCATTATAAACAGGTATTTTGGTCATTTCTACCAAAAAGAGAGTGAAATTACATGTCTGTAATAGAAGCAAGGACAATAGGTGATATATGATCAAATAAAATAATTGGATATCTGTGAATAAAGTACGTCATTAATTTGTGTATATTTTGGAGTTGTAATTATAAAAACGGCACATTCATATGAACAAAAATAAACTTCCTTTTTGAATACAATACCCACTTTGTTATATCTTGAAACTTGTGGGCATTAAGTTGGAAAATAGAGGTGTTTTCTATTATCCACAATGCAAGGAAAGCAGTGGAGAAATTACTGTTGAGGGAAAAAAAGGTAGTTTATTATAGATTACCATATTTGCTTGAATATAAGACAAGTTTTTTTCAGAGCAAATGCTCTGAAAAGGTCCCATTGTCTTATATTCAAGGTTCGTCTTATAATCATACCTCAAATCGAGGTCTGACTATAAGACTGGGATCCAGCTCCCCTGCGGAGCTGCAGGGGACCTGGATCCTTCTCGCAAGCAGCCAGAGAATGTCTGCGTAATGCAACATCTTATCCATCTAATAAGATATGTGTTCAGCGCACTTAGAACACTTTGGTATTTACATATATGTTTAGTTGCTATATGATAATCTCTGACCAATTGCGGAAATGGATTTATCTGGTCAAGATTTAGCAAATCTCTGAAATACACAATCCCTTTTTGTTTCCATTCTTTAAGATCCATATGTTCTATAACTATCTCTAATATTTCTATTGAGCAGTTACTTGGTATCGTGTTTTTAATACTTTTTTTCCCCTCTAATCAATCTGGAAAATGTTTCATGCTATGTGGATAATGCTTATATGTTTATACTGTCTTTTATTATTGAAATCAAATAAAAAATTATAATTATGCAATAAAATTGCAATCCACCCAATCAAACGCCTTCTCGGCATCAAGTGTGATTAATAGTTAAGGGTTATTTTGATAAGTAGTTTTATCTAAGATGTTCATTACTCTTCAAATATGACTACCCAAATATCTTTGGAAGATAAAATCTGCCTGATCTTTACTGTTTTTAAACAGCTTTATCCATTGTGAGAGTAGCCATATTATTATTCTCCTTGGCTTCAGAATATACAAGATAATCATTCCTGTAGCACTGTATGCTTTATAGTCCTCCTCTGCGAACAGTCACCTGAGGAATACTAAGGAGGGATGAAATGCATTGTGACGGAATCCGGAAGTACATGCCAGATATTCCACCACTGCAAGTTTAGGCAAGAGCTTTTGTGACAACTCATGAGAGAAGTCACCTCAAGTTAATGTAGCTTTATTTTATTGCTTTAACGGTATTAAAAAGGTTTCATACTATTTCTGTTCCTCCTCTGTTTTATGCTGTATGGTGGAGACATATCTACAAGGGAAGATGCTTTTCATTGGAGATATATACATTCAGTTCTGTATTTACCGCGAGGCATCCTAGGCGGATGCCTATGGCGGCAAATTTTGGGGGGCGGCACCCCACCGCGCTTGCAGGCAGAGACGGAGGTGAGAGGGGATCGGAAGATCCCCCCTCACCAACGCTCTGCCTGCCAGGCTGCACGGGGAGCCGAACAGGCAGCACAGAGAAACATCCGTGCTGCTTGTTCGGCTCCCCGTGCAGTGTGCCGACACGGAAGTGCCGACAGTCACGTGACGGGCGCGCTGACGTCATACACGCGCCCGGTCACGTGACCTGTCGGCACAATCGCCGGGAAGCCGAACAGACAGCATGGAGGGATCATGCTGCCTGCCACCAGGGAAAGGTAAGTGCTGATGGGAGAGTGTGTGTGTGTGTGTGTGTGAGACTGAGTGTGATGGGAGTCAGAGTGTGTGTGATGGGAGACAGTGTGTGTGACTGAGTGTGATGGGAGTCAGAGTGTGTGTGATGGGAGACTGTGTGTGACTGAGTGTGATGGGAGTCAGAGTGTGTGTGATGGGAGACAGTGTGTGTGACTGAGTGTGATGGGAGTCAGAGTGTGTGTGATGGGAGACAGTGTGTGTGACTGAGTGTGATGGGAGTCAGAGTGTGTGTGATGGGAGACTGTGTGTGACTGAGTGTGATGGGAGTCAGAGTGTGTGTGATGGGAGACAGTGTGTGTGATTGAGTGTGATGGGAGTCAGAGTGTGTGTGATAGGAGACAGTGTGTGTGACTGAGTGTGATGGGAGTCAGAGTGTGTGTGATGGGAGACAGTGTGTGTGACTGAGTGTGATGGGAGTCAGAGTGTGCGTGATGGGAGTAGGAGTGTGTGACTGAGTGTGATGGGAGTAGGAGTGTGTGACTGAGTGTGATGGGAGTGTGAGCTTGATGTGAGTCTGAATGATGGGGCATGTGTTAGGTGTGTAACGTGGGTGTGCAGCTTGGGTAGTGGGGTGCCCGGATTTTGTCTGCTTAGGGCAGCACAAAATCAAGATACACCACTGTATACATTAATAGTGAGCAGTACATTTTCTGCTCCACTCAAAGTGAGTGTAATCGCAGGGAGCTATTTTGGGGCCAGCTTTAAGTAAATTATTCCTATCAGTTATTTCAGTATCTTGATTTGCTTTATCCAGCAACTGTTTAGTATATATATATATATTAAATTAATTTTTATTGAACAATTTTTCAATAAGAAAACCAAAATATAAACAAAGGGAAAAAGGAAAACAACATGAAATCATACGTGCTGTGTTCCAAAATTTACCATAGAAGAAATATATGACAAGAAAAAAAAAGAGAGAACCCCCATAGCCCTCCCTCAAAACCCCAACAGTAAAATAGTAACTGTGAGTACATCATCGCATTCAGAAAATATAATATACACCATACAAACTAGTAATAATCCATTATGCCCAAGATCTCAAGCCACCTAAATCACATAAAGCCAAAGGGCCTAGAAATCCGGGCCATACGAAACATACAGAAAAGGAGGTAGAGGGGCCCTGCGATCATGTTCAGTTAATACAGTATTATACAAGCACAACTTCAGTTCTGTTTATGTAATTTACATAACGTATGCCAAAGGCTCCACACTCTTTTGTGTTTAGTGGTAGACCCTATTCTTTTATTTGTAACAAACTCCATGGCTTCCAAAACAAGGAGCTGACTATGTACCATTTTAATATCTGGACAGATTAATTTCTTCCAATTTTGGGCTATTACCCTCTTAGCAGTATTAGTGATATGTAGAATAAGATGTCTCAGGGGCCAGGGAAAATCTTGGTAACATGTCTATTAAAAAAACTTCAGGTTGAAAATCAAGCTGAAGATTCGTGACTTTAAAAAATCAAGTTGAGTACCCCCTTCCAGAACCCACCCATTACAGGACTTGTCCACCACACATGACTCTTAGTGCCTCGTAAACTACAGGATCTCCAGCAATGGTCTGATACATGGTTAGGATAAATGTACCATCTATAATAAAACCTTGCGGATAATTTCCCATTGCAATACATTTTTAAAAAACAAAATATAATTGGTACAGGCCTTAGACCATATTTCCTCAGAGTAGGAAATATTCAATTCAGATTCCCATGCTTTCACAAAGGAGAGATCTTTAGTGGATTCATTGTGGTTTAAAAAATTATAACAAACAGACAAATGTCTTTTTAGATTTGCATTGCCACCACACATATTTAAGCATATGAGATTCAACCACAAATTTAAGTATATGTGGTCAAATCGCTCATTTTTTGTGTGAAAGTTTCCCCAATATGCTTAACCCATAAATAAGTAAACAACTTGTGTAAGGGAAGTCCAAAGAGTTTACACAGCTCCGGAAAGGGGTATAACTCACCATTATGTATAAGCTGACTTCACCATAAAATCCGAGAATTCACCCAGACTTCCAAATTTAAGTCCTCCGTGTAAAGCTGAGAGTGCCGGTAGAGGTAAATATTTTAAAATATTATAATTAGACAATCTATTCCAAATCCTTATATACCAAATATCTTTAGTTATTACCAAAGACATTAACAGAGTTAAATTACCTGTGCCGTTAACACCATGATCCACAAAAATATGGTGAACCTGTGTCGGTTGGACTAATGCCCGTTCTAGTATTAACCAGGGCCGGCCTTAGGGATGTGCGACCTATGCGAGCGACAAGGGTGCAACACCCCAGGGGGTGCCACGAAAAAAAAAAAAAAAGATTTGCCGGTAGAGGCACTGGATGGGGAAATCAAAAGATCCCCCCTCACCAGCCCTCTACTCGGCAGCTCTGCTGGATCTGGAAAAGCTGTATTTTCTGGAAAAACTCTAAAAGTTTTGGAAATATGCACAGTTTGGCTATTAATAATTATAAATATATATTTTTTTATTCTTTAGTTGTAGAATATTTTGTTTTGATGATACACAAAAAGCATCATGAAGAAACATACAATATCAATACAACATACATATAAAAACATAAAACTTCCGAATTCCATATGAGTAATACCTAGTCGGACAAAAGTAACAGCTTAATAAACTAAATTATATTGTTATCTAGAACAAAGGATTTAAACATATATGATCAAATCCACTTATACAAACATTTAGGCTGAGAGAACACTTGAGGTGACCCAAGATGGAGGAGACCTTGATATCCTGTCCAAAACCCTATTCAACCCATTCTTATTAAATGTCCAAGGGACTGCCAGTAGATTATAGGGAGTCTAGCCATGATTGATACTGATTGTATTTGTTCCATTGTCAACTGGTAGCTCAGTTCATTAAAAAAGTGAACATATTGGAATGATAAACTGGATTTCCAATTTCTGACAATTAAGATTTTAGCTGCCAGGACAGGAACGTACCATTGGTGTGATGACATGACACGCACCACGTCGTGAGTGAGGGGTGTTCCGTGTTCCATGTGGAGAGCCGTCTGAGAGAGCAGCTGCCTGGGAAATACAAACTGCGAAGTTCCCTGCAGCAAAGGTCCCCGGTGGTGGTGATAGATCCGGAGAAGTGGTAACTGCTGGAGACGAAGACAGGAACTTGCTGCTGACTGTGTGATTTGATACACCGCTAGAGAAAGCAACACCGGAGCCTGAAGTGGCTCACAGGAGAAAAACAGATTTACAGCCCGAACGTTGCAGCAGAGGGCTGATCGCGATCGACGGACGGAGGTCCAGCGGAGATACATGAGCAGACGCAGAGGCTGACAAGTTGTTGCATATTGTTTTTGCTCTTCATTTTATGCAGAAACTCTAATATATAAAACATCATGATCCATTAAGTTTGGCAGCCTGGGCAACCAGTGATAGACTGAATCGCGGGCAGACTATATGCTAAGATAATTTGCAGTCCTGGACATTTTAACCACAGACCGGGGACAGATTTTGCAGGCGACCCTGCTTTGGGCAAAAAGCAATCTAACAGTTATAACTAAGCAGCTGGGGGGGAAGGTACAGCAGATATGGCACCTAATGGGGACAAACAAAATACATCTGATAAAGGAGAAAAGCAAAAAACCTCCAAAAGCAAACCCACGCCAATTAATGTTTTTCATTCCCCAAAGAAATCAGTCTGATATATCAATTCAATCTGGGAGGCACCCAGAGAGACTGTCACCTGACCTCTCAATGGAAGCAAGCATGATAGAACCGATAGGATATATAACGCAAGCGAATCTAGTAACAGCACTAGATTTGTTATATAGTAAAATAAAGGCAGACTTGTATAAAAATCTCAGCGAATATAAAAGAAGAACTTGCTTGAATAAGAATAACCCAGATTACCCAAGCAAATTAAATAAGCTCGCTCAGTCAGAAATTTAGAGACTTACAATTACAATATGAAGCAGCAAATACGGCAATAGCTAGACTTGTCAGAGGTATTGAACAGAAATCTCGAGACTGATACAAATGAATTAAGCAGAAGCAAAGGAGAACAAGATGGATGCCAGCAGCCTCCAATTTCTCTCAGTTTTTGGACATCCTTCTGTGTGTTCAAATCTTATTCTGTGTCCCTGAGGATAAAACAAACTCTTTCCCTAACTCTGTTATCTGAAACCAAATATTTTACTGATAAGTTCATAGTATAACCGGAACAGATAAGGTGGCCATTGTTAGTAGAAGGTTTATGACTCTAAGCCACATCTCATTGTATTCATGCAGACACAGCTGTGTCTATATACATACAAGAGGAGAAGGGGGGCTTCTCTTCAACTTGCCAGCCCACCCAAACTGGCAGAAACTGACAGACGCACTGAGATTATTTGGATTTTAGATTTGAAGAATCTAATAAGGGTTATTATAAACACACCTAGTTGATTGTAATCGCTCATTAAAATATATAATTATATCACACCTTCACTAATAAATATGTAAAGTATAATTAATCCTACATATTAATTATATTATTGCTTTTATTGTTTTATTAGTGTGGTATACATTTTAAATTTTAATCTAATGTGGAATGATATTGATAAGGATGTTTACTCTAATTTGAAATTGTATTAACACTTTTTTTATTTTATTTTGTAATGTGCATCAGCGATACATAATGCAATACATATCATTACATCATGTACATATACAGATCTTCACATCATATATCACAACATGGCAGAGTAGGTACAGAGTAAATATCGGAACCATTGCCGTTTCTCTTGTGCTTTTTTATAAGTAGGCATTTGTGCACACTTTTTTTTTATTTTTATTAACTGGGGAAAACAGAATGTGTGGAGGGAGGGAGGGGAAAAGAAGGGGGGGGGGCTGGGGGGGGAGACGTCTACCGTAGTTTTAAGCCGTTCCGTACCGCTTTGTTGACATGGGGGGAGAAGATGGTCTGTTTTTTTAAAAATAGGCATCCAAGTGTTCCAAATCTTGTGCAAGGATCTTAATTTGTTAGACTGAATAGCGGTCATATGTTCATATTCCGCCGTAATTGATATCTGATTCTTAATATCTTCTATAGAGGGGGCATATGGGTTTTCCCAAGCTTTAGCGATGGCTGCATGGCTGGCTAAAAATATGTGTTTGATCAATTTCTGAGTACAAGGTTTGACCGAGTTTGGGACAATCAGGAATATCGCACATTCCGGTGTGGGAGCTAGGGAAGCTACGGCTATGTTATTTATTAATTTGAAAATTAGTTTCCAAAAGATCTGTATGATTGGGCACATATGGGTCATCGTGCCTGTGCCGTTACAGTTTCTCCAACATTTATTGGAACAGTTGCCGTATATTTTCGCCAATCTGGCAGGGACTAGGTACCATCTCATCAGTATTTTCTTGTATGTTTCTACATGTGAAAGGCAACTCATCGTGCTTCGAAGGGCCGAAAACGCCAGTTTCAATTGTGTGTCGTTCAGTGTTCTATTGAGCTCATGTTCCCATTGGCCTCTAAATGGTAGGGTTTGGAGGTCATATCTAGCGTTGAATATGTGGTAGCAAGATGATTTCTTCGCTCTGGTCCCTAAAGACCATAGTTTGGTCAGCCGAGTTAGAACAGCAGAGTTTTCCGCCTTTGGATCGAATCCGAGTAGAGAGTTCCTGATCCTAAAATATAGTAAAAAATCCCCTGCTTGTAAGTCATACTGAATTTGTAGGGATTGGAAGGACTTCAGAGTTTTGTCTTCATATAAGTGTTTGATATGTGTGATACCTTTGGTTTTCCATCTAGTCATGCATGTGTTGAGATTAATGCAAGTGAGTATGTCTATAGGGGCTTCTTCAGTCAGCAAGCTATGCACTTTCAAGTGTGATTTTAGATTCTTCCATATATATATCATTAGTTTAGTTGTAGGCAACAAGTTAGGGAGTTGCAAGCGGGTTTTCTCTGTTGTCCATAGTACTTCTGCTAGCGTTTGGGTAAATAATTCTTTATCTTCCATCCTGGCCCAAGCCGTGGTGAAAGGAGGGAACCCTAAAGATAGAGCTTGACTTACTATGGACGCTTTATAGTAGTTTGTTGCATTTGGCACTGCCAATCCCCCGTCTTTCACTGGTAGTTGTGAGACTTTGAGCAACACCCTTGGGTGTTTCCCCGCCCATATGAACTCATTCCATGCTTTTTGCGTCGCTTTTAGATATGAGCTTGGGAGTGCTATTGGTAAGGTACGAAGTAAGTATAGGAATCTTGGGACAATCATCATCTTGAGCGAGTTGATCCTGCCCAGCCAAGACAGCTCAAATTTAGACCAAGTCTTCAGGCTATCCATTGTTGTGCGCAAGAGGGGTAGGAAGTTTAGTTTGAAACAGTCCGCATATGTTTTAGGGATTTTAGTCCCCAAATATGTGATATCATGAGATCTCCATTCATATGGGTAGGTAGCTTTTAGATTTTCCACCACTGCTGCGCAGTATCCTATGGGAAGCACTTGTGTCTTGGCTATATTCAGTTTGTAGTAGGAGGCACTGGAGAATGATTGTAGTATCGAGTGTAACTTTGGAAGTAAGGTTTTGGGCTCCGTAATAGTAAGTAACACATCATCTGCGAAGAGACCTATTTTGTGTTCTTCGCTTCCAGCTTTGAAACCAGTAACAGCAGGTTCTGCTCTGAGGGCTTGGGCTAGGGGCTCCATTGTTAATATAAATATTAGAGGTGAGAGAGGACACCCCTGCCTAGTGCCGTTCGTGATCTCGAAAACATTGGATAGAAACCCCCCTGAAAGGGTTCTAGCGGATGGGCACGTATGTAGTGCTTGTACCGCCTTGATTAGGTCCGGAGGAAATCTGAATTTGCCCAATACTTGTTCAAGATATGACCAGTGTATTCTGTCAAAAGCCTTCTCAGCATCTAGTGACATAAGAAGACATTTGGATCTTGATTTCTGGATAAGGCTGACGATATCTAGTAGTCTACGTGTGTTGAATGTTGGTTGGCGTCCTTGAACAAAGCCCACCTGGTCTGGGTGTATGATGGAGGGTAGCACCTTTGCTATCCTGTCTGCCAGGATTCTAGTGTACAGCTTTGTATACGTATTCAACAAAGAGATTGGGCGAAAGTTGGCACATTTGTCGTCTGATTTTCCAGGTTTCGGGAGAGTCACTATGGTGGCCATAAGCATTTCCTTCGGGAGCTTCCCTTCTTTTTTGCAAGTGTTGAACAATTTGCACAAGTGTGGTGCTAAGACGTCTTTGAAAGTCTTATAGTACATGTTTGTTAACCCGTCCGGGCCCAGGGCTTTGTGAGATTTCATGGATGTTATAGCTTTCTCCACTTCTTGCAGTGTGATGGGACATAACATTTCTTCTTTCATATCTTCTGGGACTATGGGGAGATGAAGTGGGTCTAGAAATTTCCGAATAGCAGTCATATCTGGTTGGCTCATGTCCGCTGGGTTTGTTATTTTAACTTTGTCATCGTTGATAATATATGCTGATTTGGATTGGAATGTTTGGTGTCTTAGCTTGTTAGCACGGAGAGTAGTTGCCTTATTTCCCTTGCTGTAATATGTCTGTTTTAGTCTTTTCATACTGTGTCCTAATCTAAACAAATTTAGTGTCTTTAGTTCCTGTTGGGCTATGGATATGTCCTTCAGCAACTGCGGTTTGGGGTCATCTTTATTAGCTTGTGTTAGTTGACTTAGCCTTTGCTCTAGGGACTTCGCCCTGCGCATCCTCTGTTTTTTGAGCCTCAACCCTTGTTGGATACACAGACCTCTGATTGTTGCTTTATGTGCATTCCAGATTGACGTGATATGGGTTCCGCCTTGATCATTAGCCAGAAAATACGATTGTAACTCTGAGCGAATCTTGTTTCTAAATTTCTCCTCAGACAATAGAGAATCAATCAGTTTCCACTGGCGAGTGCCTACATTAGAGTATTGCTCCGAGATTTGGAGCCTTATAGGAGCGTGGTCGGACCAATCTATCAACCCAATATCTGTCTTTTCCATATGTTGCAAAGTGTGTTTGTCTGTCAAAATTCTGTCTATTCTAGTGTACGTGTTGTGCACTTTCGAGTGGAAAGTAAAGTCTTTTTCTGTTGGGTTGTCAGCTCTCCATGTATCATAAAGGTCAAAAAGAGTCATAAGACCCTGAGTGTTGTCAGCTAGGGATTTTACTTTTTTCCTATAGGGGCCTGTAGGGGGACGTGACGTGTCCAAGTTTATATCTGTTATGGTGTTGAAGTCTCCACATACCACTATTCTGCCTTCTTTCACACGAGCTAGTTTGTGTAAGGTCGAGCGTAGGAAAGGAAACTGGCCAGTGTTGGGACAGTAGATATTTAGGATCGTATATATTTGATTATTTAGGGAACAGCGAAGGAGGATAAAGCGACCTTTCGGGTATATATTTATTTCCAATTCTTTGAAAGCTATGCTCTTATGGATCAAAATGGAGACTCCCATTTTTTTTTGGGCTGAAGTAGAGTGGTCTTACATTTTGGGTTCCAAAAGGGGATGTTTACCCTCTTTAAAGTGGGTTTCTTGTAGACATATGAGTTGGGCTTTCAACCTTTTGTATTCCTGCATGGCTCTAGACCTTTTATAGGGGGAATTAAGTCCTTTGACGTTGTGGGAAAGGAAAGTTATCGTCATAGTCTATATATCATTAGGGGAAGTGTAGTCTGTCTTTTTGGAAATATGAGCCCGTAAGTCGGCGAGAACGTCTTTTATCGTTAAGTCTATTTGGGGAGGTAAGGACAGGGGGGAGGAACAAGGGAAACACAAGAGGGAAACATAATTACAGAGAAACATCATTCTAACAAAAACAACAGGGAAGATCCCTTGGAGCGCTACACGCGCTCTTGAAAAACAGATCACCACATGCTTGGACACGTCCCACCTGGGATGTCCAAGCCCATTCCGACCCCTTGGTGAAATTGGGGACGACTTCCTTTTCCGTGCCCGTGGTCCGGCACACTACATCCTATAACAAAGCTTAATCTAACCTAAACCCAATGGTTCAATGCAATAAGCTCATAAACATATGTTACTATCTGTTTTTAAAAAACACAATTGTACCACTGTCTGTTTTCCCAAGGTGGGGGACTCAACTTTTAAGAGACTACATCCCTCTGTGGCTGATAAGCAAAAGTGGATATTGTTCCTGATCTCTCCCTTATTTGCTTAAACAGCAATAGATATCATGTGGTACTTAAAAGGGTATCTCAATTGAGTTATACAAAACCGCTAACGTTAAGGCCGTTGAAACTTGTGTTTTTTTTTTTTTTTTTATGATATGTAAATTATAGGGAAATGTTTAGCTCCCTCTTGGTTTGGTACAAACCTCTATATCGTTGGCATAAACTCACACCTCTGAGTACCCAGGGAACTTTGGACTCTTCACCCCAAATCTACATGTGCTGAATACTACACCTTGGAGATCACATATACATTAACATTGATGTACTTTACCCCCATACACGGTGCTTCAAGTGTCCAGTGTCGAGCTGATATCTGGAAACAGATGTCCCGGGACTCAGATAACATATATAACAAAAGTAAACACATCTGGAGCTCTTCTTCCTCATGTACAATCATGTGCTCAGGTATGCTCAGCTTCTCGGGTGTTGCCCTTCACCGACCAGTCCTTCTGCAACTTCCTCTGCGATGCCATGGGGTGTTTTGGATCATCTGGTCTTTGTCCTAGACCCCATTGTCCCATTAGTTGCTCTCCATGTTCCGGAGAGGTAACGATTTTTGTAGATCCATTTCTCGATATTATAAGCTTAGTAGGGTATCCCCATGTATATTTGATCTGCGCCTCTCTCAAAGCCATAGTCGTCGCTTTGTATTCTCTTCTCCTCAGTAAAGTGTACTGTGACAGGTCGTTGTAGAATTGTAGTTGTTGATATTCCTCTGGGACCATATCTCTATTTCTGGCCGCCTTCATTACTGCATCTTTGGTTTTGAAAAAGTGGATCCTCGCAATAACATCTCTGGGTCCAGTGTCATTAGCCCTTCTCGGGTGGGGAAGCCTGTGGGCCCTATCAATGTACAGATCTATCGTTTTGAGGGTAGGGACCAATGCCAAAAACATTTCTTGTAAGTAAGCCGACAGATTTTCCGTTGATACCTCTTCTGAGATCCCCCTTATTTTAACGTTATTCCTGCGGGATCTATCCTCCATGTCTGCTAATTTTTGCTCCATAAAGCGGCATTTTTCGTCTAAGGCGACATGAGCTGTTGATAGTTCGTTATGGGCGCCTGTTATGTCATCCACCTTTTCCTCAAGATGGGAGGTCCTGTCCCCGATCTCCTTTAGGTCAGCTCTGATATCAGATGACATTTTCTGCATTTCAGTGGTAATAGTGCGTTTCAAATCCAATATCATGCGTTTAATGGAGGCATCTGCTTTTTTCCCCGCTGCCTTGTATATATTTTCTTCTTGGTCGGAGTCAGACAGTTCTTCCGCATCTGAGCATGCGTTAGTGCTCTGACCGCCATTTTGGTGGTCTGATTTTTTATTAGGCCTTGGTGTAAAAAACTCTGTTGTCTTCTCCCGTTTTGACCTTTGCGACGCCATCACCGTGCCCCTGGACTTCCACTGGCTTTAGGTACGTATAATACCGTCTTTTGAACCAAGTAGCTTGTCTGTAGCTTCTGTTTAGTATCGTGCCGCCACGGAGCTCACTTCACACGCGACTCACTCCATCAGCTTGCAGGCCACGCCCCGTATAAACACTTTTATACATTTCAGCATATATATTGTCTTAAATTATACTCACAATCCAGGTATAGCTATAAATCATAACATCATCTCATTTAAATTAAACACATCCATTCATTTTTTAATTGGCTAGAAGTTACAGAGAAGAGGGTGTGAATTTGAGATAAGGTTTAGTTGATAAGTGGATACTGGAGGTGTAGAAGGGGACCGAGAGATACCTGGAGGGACCGGAAAAGACCCGGGGGGGGACTGATTTTGGGAGAGCTGCCACTAGTGGGGTGAGAGATGGGAATGTTTTAGAAAAGGGCTGAGTCTCTCCCCTTCTGGGGAGAACTCAGGAATATGAGGCTTTTAATAGCACATGTCCACTATAACAATAGACATCTCCATACACATAATATTGAGCTAAGTCCCAGAAGTAACTCCTATCACACAATTCTTCAATGGAAGGAGTCTCAACTGCAAACCAACCTCTGCCGGTAATGTATAAATGTGGTAACTTGTTTCTAGCATAATCTCAATTTTTATGGATGTAATTAACATATATATTTGGGTAAATTAAACTTAAATCCCACAATTTCTGGGATCTATATGTTTTAGTCTGGTGTTTATCTGTCATCCTTTCTGCAGTAGGAAGCCAGAGGAATATCCTATAGATATTACCAAGAACCATATGTTCTTATAGTCTAGCTATTTACCCAAATATGTAATATCTAATCTCCAGAGATTTTCTAAGATTCTCATTCATATAGTCTAAGCTAGAATACATACATTATCATTTATCGGGCAGATTAAGAAATAGCCACCTTAAGTAGTTGATTGATTAGTATATGATTTAGTATATTACCTTACCCAAGCAGAGTAAATGCTAGTAATTTGTAGGTAATTAGGGTGTACTATCATTAACTATTTTAAAAACGAATCATTATCAATGTAGGTTGTATCTCAATAAAATGCATGGCCATCTTATGGTTAGAAACGTAACTGCATAGTAAATTATACTACATGCATGTTGATCCAGGAACAGAGCTGCATAATTAATGTTTTATCCTATTTACCTATGTTATAAGTCATACATGTGAATTATGATTAACATCTATTGATATTGCATTTTGTTGTTACGCTATTTTGCTTAACGTTTGATCTTTTTTTTATATTCAATAAATTAATTGGCATTGTATTTACTTTTGTAAACATGTCATCCAAACTCTCTATATACATAACAAATTCTTGATATGGGTATTTTTGGTTGGACCCATATATATGAATCATCAATTTTTCATATTTTTAATAATTCATAATTAATAACCCATATTCATATTTTTATGGTTATTAATATCCGACAGACTGGAAACTAAGTTGACAGACGTTGAAGACAGATCACGACGCCAAAATCTTAAAGTAAGAGGAATCCCGGTAGAAGACACTGATCTAGAGAACTATAAACAAGAACTCCTGGAAACTTATATAGATGTTAAAATTCTGGGACCAACTCCTGTTGAAAGGGCACATAGACTGCCTAAACCAACAAATCTGGAGCATACAAATAGCCCACGAGACATGATTATACATTTTAATAATTCCAGAATAAAAGATAACCTGGTCAAAGAGAGGAAGAAAAACCCCTCTAAAGATATAAAATTTGCATCTTCAACAACATTTCCAGACCTCTCAATGTCAACCAGAATAGCAAGGAGAAAATATGCTGAGTTAACAGCATGTCTACAAGATAATGGAATAATATATTCCTGGGATTTCCAACAAAACTTTGCATACCATATAAAGAAAAGATCTATGTTTGCTTGGATCCGCAAAAGACAAGGGATAAATTGATTCTGTGGGGTTTGATGAATAATTAGGCAATGGTGATTTGGATCAAAGCAAACTTTGCTTTATTGTCTATCTACTCCTTCCAAATTGATTAATTAATGCGCTCTCCCCTAGAAGTAATTCACACCGGAGACAAACCTCTATTTCCCAGAGTGGGAGATTCCTTTTAAAGCAGAAATACGTCATGTACAGAGTCACAGTTAAACATACAGTATACATTCAACAATTGGCTAATAGTTTAAGGGGTCTTATCTAAACCCACCCTACAGGATGTGACGTCATCATTACAGAGTTCTCCCACCCACATTCCAGCTCCATCTTGGTTACCCGATGGGAGGGGGAGTGAGTAGTTACTGAACAAAGAGGGGCTGCAGGGGAAACAGTTACTGTTACATTAACAGTGATTCTCCATTTTGTTGCACGTGGCACATAACTGTTAACTTACACAAAGGAAGTGGGGGAGGAGTTAGTAACGGAAGCTGTTCAGGAATTTGTTACATGAGGCTTGCTGGATTAGACGGGGGAGGGGTAGCCAGATGGGAGGAGTTTACAGAGGAAATAGTTACTGAGCAAATTTATGACCAAGGATATTCTTTTAGGGAATGTGTGACAAATAAGACATAAACACAAGTGTATAATAGTAAAAGAGACATTTGTCCATAACAATGGTACTGCAGATGTCACCTACCTTACTTCTCCTCCTGATCCGCCGCCATCGCGGATCAGGAGGACGCCATCCCGTCGGCTGGGGCTCAGAGTGAGAGCCCCAGCATCCCTCGATACTGAGACGCGCGTCCAGCAAGACGCGGGCTCAGTGACGTCACGCACCCGTTTGCGCATGCGCGAACGGGTGTTTCATGAATATTCATGAGCCCAGTTAAAGGGCTATTTATTAAATTAACCACTCCCTTGCCAATTGATCAGAGGAGTGTCCTGATCAATTGGTAGTGTATTTAAACAGTCATTTCACAGGTTACCTTTGCCTGTGATAGTGCCTTGTGTATCTCACTAGCGTTTTGACTCCTGATTGACTCCGTTTATCTGTTGCTGACCCGGTTCGTCCCTATATACTCCATCCGTTTGTTCCTGCATTCCTGATTATTCTGTGTATGACCCTGCTGTTCCTGACTATTCTCCGTCCGCCGCCTGCCTCGATTTCTGCTAGTGACCTGTTTATCCGTATCTCTCCTGTCCGTGACCCGGCCTGTCTCCTGACTCTCCGTTTGCCTGTATTCCTGTACGATCCTATACGGGCTCCACTTGCTGAGTATCCGGTAGTAAGTGTTCCAGCAAAATCCTTGGTGACATACCACCGGCGGCTCAACCAAGGGTGTGTAGTCATTAAGGTGAAGACCAATACTTGCTACCTACAGTACTTAGTGAGTGTCCCTATAGCCTCATCTACACTTGTGGTCCATCTCCTGAACACGACCGTTACATTTATCACAGGCCTTTAAATATGGATCCCGTAGATATGGCGAGGATTTCGTCCAGACAGGACACGCATGATCAAGTCCTGATGACCCATGCTACACATCTCCAGTCTCTTGAGAGGAAAGTGGATGAAGTTGCAGATCTGCTACGTCAAATGACTGGTCCGTCTACGTCCTCCAGAACCATGGCCGAGACCGCTGCTCATTCTGCTTCTTTGGTGAAACCACCAAAAATGCCACTTCCTGAGAAGTATTCTGGTGAACCTCAATTATGTCGGGGTTTTCTAAATCAATGCTCTTTACATTTTCGGACACAACCACAGACCTTTTCTTCACACTTCAACAGAGTTTCCTTTATTATCAACCTGTTAAAGGGAGAAGCTCTTGCCTGGGCCACCCCACTTATGGAACAGAACTCTATACTTCTGGAAGATGCAGATGAATTTACAGCTGCCTTTCGCTCGGTATTTGACGCCCCTGGTCGACGTGAAGCTGCAGAATCAAATCTGATGGAACTTCTCCAAGGGAGAAGAACAGTAGCTCAATATGCAGTGGAGTTCCGCACCTTGGCCTACGAGACCGACTGGAATGCTAGCGCTTTACGGGCTGCATTTCGCAGAGGTTTAAATGAATCCATCAAAGATGCTCTCACATATAGAGATATACCACACGATCTAGAAAACCTGATTGCCTTATGCCTAAGATTAGAAGCTAGAGATCAAGAAAGAAGATTGGAGAAAGATAGAGACAGAGAGAGAAAACCTTCTCGTCCATTTCGTTCACCTTACCCTAAACCCACAACCGAAAGTAACGTTCCCGGTGCAGAACCTATGGAGATAGGCCCAGTCCTTCGGTTAACTCCAGAAGAAAAACAACGCCGACGATCTCTAGGGTTGTGTATGTATTGTGGCCAAAAAGGTCACTTGGTAGCTCTCTGTCCTAAAAAATCGGGAAATGCCTAAGCTTGGTGGAGTCCAACCAAAGAATGTATGTACCCATTACTCTCCAGTGGAGAGGCCACCAAATGGCCACACAAGCCTTCATAGATTCAGGGGCCGCTGGGAATTTTATTGATGAGACATGGGCTCTTCGTCAGGGGATCCATCTAAATAACAAAACCCAAAAGACAGCTGTCGCCACATTAGATGGGACTCCGCTGGGTACAGGAATTATTTCTTTACAGACTGAACCTCTGGGAGTTGTAGTAGGAATATGTCATACTGAAGAATTACATTTTGATATATTGCAGAGTCCTCACATACCTATCATTTTAGGGATGCCATGGTTACAACTCCATAATCCTTGTATTGATTGGGAAAACAAACAAATTACTTCCTGGAGCAATCGGTGTAAAACATCCTGTTGTATAACCCTCCATAAAGTCAATCTTGTTCTTGATTTACCTACCGAAGATCCCCGGAAAATTGTACCATCTCCATATTGGGATTTCTTAGATGTATTTTCTAAAAAGAAAGCAGAGTCCTTACCTCCACATCGGGCATATGACTGTGCTATTGAATTATTATGTGGATCCAGTCCTCCCACAGGTCATACTTATCCTTTATCAAGTCCAGAAAATCAGGCTTTAGCCCACTACATAGAAGAAAATCTAAATAAAGGATTTATCAGACCCTCAGCATCCCCAGCAGGAGCAGGTTTTTTCTTTGTGGCTAAAAAAGAGGGATCCCTCCGTCCCTGTATTGATTACAGGGGACTTAACAAGATCACAGTCAAGAACAAATACCCTCTACCGCTCATCACTGAACTGTATGATCAATTAAGGGATGCCACGATTTTCACTAAATTAGATCTTCGGGGGGCCTATAACTTGATCCGCATAAAGGAAGGGGATGAATGGAAGACGGCATTTAATACCCGATACGGCCACTATGAGTACCTGGTAATGCCGTTTGGGTTGTGTAATGCGCCAGCTGTATTCCAAACATTCATGAATGATATCTTCAGGGACTTACTTCTGTCCCACGTAATGATTTATTTGGATGACATTTTAATATATTCCAAAAACCTTGAAGAACATCTCAGTCATGTCAGACAAGTGTTGCAACGTCTTAGGGATCACTCCCTTTTCGCCAAGGCAGAGAAATGCGAATTTGAATCCAACCGAATAAAATTTTTAGGCTACATTATCTCTGCTGGTCAATTAGAGATGGATCCAGACAAGCTTTCAGCTATTAATGATTGGAAGGAACCCACTGACCTCAAAGGGGTACAAAGATTCGTAGGTTTTGCCAATTACTACAGACGATTTATCCATAACTTCTCTCGTGTCATAGCCCCCATCATTGCACTAACCAAAAAGGGAGCCAACCCCAAACATTGGACACCCGAAGCTACTGCCGCCTTCAAAAAATTGAAATTGGCTTTTACCTCCGCACCCATACTTAAACGACCAGAAACTAACCAACCGTTTGTATTGGAAGTCGATGCTTCGGAAATTGCAGCAGGAGCTATATTGTCACAAAGGGATCAGAAAACCAATAAACTCCACCCTTGCTCCTATTTTTCTAGGTCATTTTCTTCCGCAGAGAGGAACTATGATGTAGGTAATCGGGAATTGTTAGCCATTAAATTAGCTTTGGAGCAATGGCGTCACTTACTAGAAGGTACAGAAATCCCCATCACCATCCTCACTGATCATAAGAATTTGCTTTATATTGAAAAGGCCAAAATACTAAACCCACGTCAAGCTAGATGGGCTCTATTTTTTACTCGTTTTAACTTCATAATTTCTTTCCGTCCTGGTTCAAAAAATACCAAGGCAGATGCCTTATCCAGACAATTTGAGACTCCATTAACCGAACATCCTGTAGAAACCATCATACCCTCGTCCAAGATGGTAGCTACTGTACAAAGTTCCTTAATATGGTGGATATCCAAGTCACAAGGACTTAAACCAAAAAACTGTCAATCACCTCCTGGCAGATTATTCGTTCCGCTCCGCTTCAGAAAAAGAGTACTGTCCTGGGGTCATAAATCCCCTGTGGCAGGTCATAGGGGCAAACAGAATGTACGATTCTTACTTCAGAGATATTTTTGGTGGCCCTCTATGTTGAAGGATATTTCTCTTTTCATCCACTCATGTCCTGTTTGTGCTCGTTACAAAATTCCTCGTACTCGTCCTTCTGGATTACTACATCCTTTACCGGTACCCGACAGACCGTGGACTAATATAGCCATGGACTTTATTACCGATTTACCTATATCTCATGGGTACACTACTGTCCTGGTCATCGTTGACCTATTTAGCAAACAAGCTCACTTTATCGCACTCCCCAAGTTACCCAACTCCAACACGCTTGCTAAAATATTTCTTAAAGAAATCATTCGTCTGCACGGAGTCCCGCAATCGATTGTCTCTGACAGAGGTCCTCAGTTCGTCTCAAAATTTTGGAGGGCGTTATGCAAACTTCTACATATCGAACTTCATTTTTCTTCTTCTCACCACCCTCAATCCAACGGTCAGGCTGAACGAACAAATCAAGCTCTTAAACAATATCTAAGAATGTATGTGTCTGCCGACCAATCTGACTGGTCTGATCTTTTATACCTAGCCGAGTGGTCCTATAACAGCTCTTACCATGAATCTCTCCGGATGTCCCCTTTCAAGGCCGTTCATGGATATGAACCTACTTTATGGCCTCAGGATCGCATTCTCACTGAGGTCCCTGCCGCTAATCTCCAAGTTTTATCTATCCAAGACCATTGGTCTCGCCTGGCCAATATTTTACGTCAAGCCAAGGTCAAACAGAAGAAAGCTGCAGATAAATACAGGTCGGTGGGTCCTGTCCTTACACCTGGTACACTGGTCTGGCTGTCTACAAAACATCTCCGCCTTCGTCAGGCTGCCAAAACATTGGGGCCAAAGTATATAGGACCCTATAGGATTCAATCTCAACTCAACGATGTTTCTTTCTCCTTGTGTCTTCCCAAATCGTTACGCATTAACAACTCTTTCCATGTGTCCTTATTGAAACCTGCCATTGCTAACAAATATTCTCAAATTCTCAAAGTTTCCGAATCCGTTCTATTCCAGGGTGATGAAGAATACGAAGTTCAGTCTATCTTGGATTCTCGGTTCCAACAGGGATCCTTACAATATCTAATTAGATGGAAGGGTTATGGTCCTGAGGAGAATTCCTGGGTACCGGCTAGAGATGTTCATGCTCCTGTGAAACTCCGATCTTTTCACTCCAAGTTTCCTCTCAAGCCGGGTCTTGGTAGCCAGTATGTCTCCCGTCGGGGGAGGGGTAGTGTCACCTACCTTACTTCTCCTCCTGATCCGCCGCCATCGCGGATCAGGAGGACGCCATCCCGTCGGCTGGGGCTCAGAGTGAGAGCCCCAGCATCCCTCGATACTGAGACGCGCGTCCAGCAAGACGCGGGCTCAGTGACGTCACGCACCCGTTTGCGCATGCGCGAACGGGTGTTTCATGAATATTCATGAGCCCAGTTAAAGGGCTATTTATTAAATTAACCACTCCCTTGCCAATTGATCAGAGGAGTGTCCTGATCAATTGGTAGTGTATTTAAACAGTCATTTCACAGGTTACCTTTGCCTGTGATAGTGCCTTGTGTATCTCACTAGCGTTTTGACTCCTGATTGACTCCGTTTATCTGTTGCTGACCCGGTTCGTCCCTATATACTCCATCCGTTTGTTCCTGCATTCCTGATTATTCTGTGTATGACCCTGCTGTTCCTGACTATTCTCCGTCCGCCGCCTGCCTCGATTTCTGCTAGTGACCTGTTTATCCGTATCTCTCCTGTCCGTGACCCGGCCTGTCTCCTGACTCTCCGTTTGCCTGTATTCCTGTACGATCCTATACGGGCTCCACTTGCTGAGTATCCGGTAGTAAGTGTTCCAGCAAAATCCTTGGTGACATACCACCGGCGGCTCAACCAAGGGTGTGTAGTCATTAAGGTGAAGACCAATACTTGCTACCTACAGTACTTAGTGAGTGTCCCTATATCCTCATCTACACTTGTGGTCCATCTCCTGAACACGACCGTTACAGCAGAATATCAGAATCAAAACCCCTAAGTGACTATTACAAGTTCAGGGGGAGGGAAGAAGAAAGGCAGTTGTTTTTTTTTCTCTACCAAGGGAGAGACACTAATGGCGTATGTGATTATGTAATTTATACAGCTCATCGATGAAAGGGCTGAAATCCAAGATATGAGATTACTGGTGGAAATTTTTGATATAAGATGGAAATATCTGTATACTTCTGTAAATAACTGTTGCATGCAAATTAAAATGGAGATTACCTTGTAATAGATAGGAGAGAAACAAAATGACTCCTACAGGGTGAGAGGTTAGGTGGCTAGGTAGGTGTGTATTGCATCTTGAATTCGGGTATATTCAGAACTGTGAGTTTAAAGAGGCCATGTGTTATTTATGTCAAACAAGGTATACTAGGGTAAGGAAAGATAACATTTTGAGGATATCATGATTGGCTGAGATAATAATGATATAAAGAATAACACGCACTACTTAGCCAAGTTATTTAGATGGAAAACTGAGATAGGGGAGTAGAAGAAAAAACACTATTGTTTTTGGCACAGAGATTTAGATGATAACCACATGATTTTGCCCATGACAAGTTATGAGGTCACGTGCACTGATAACACATAACATTTAAAAGAAGGGAAAATGGCACATCTAGGTAAGATATACCACAAGTTGGTCAATTGTAATTTAAAACAAGGCAACTTAATAAGTAGCAAGGGTGAATAGTAATAGACTACCCAATAAAGGATACATTAAGGCTGGAAACACAGAGTCATGGAAAGGGTCTAGGACACTTCATCGCCGCATCTTCATCGCTGACAGTTCAGCGCGGCAGTTAGAACGCTGGACTGTCAGCAATGAAGAATAACGGCCGCGGCTATGTAAGAGCTGACAGTTCAGCGCTGAACTGTCAGCTGTTACAAATTTAAAATAAAAATACCCCCCCATATAAATTATTCCCAAACCCCAATAGTACAAATAACACCAATACTAAAAATAACCCCTTTTCTAAAAATAACCCCAATACTAATATTAACCAAAATACTAAAATTAACCCCCGATCCCTAATACTAACCCCCTAAACCCTAATACTAACCCCCTAAACCCTAATACTAAAATTAACCCCCTAATACTAACCCCCGACCCCTAATACTAACCCCCTAAACCCTAATACTAACCCCCGACCCCTTATACTAACCCCCTAAACCCTAATACTAACCCCCGACCCCTAATACTAACCCCCTAAACCCTAATACTAAAACCCTAATACTAAAATTAACCCCTTAAACCCTAATACTAAAATTAACCCCCTAAACCCTAATTCTAAACCCTAATTAGGGGTTTATTATGAATGGAGTCCCCATTCATAAGAATTTCTTATGAATGGGGCTCTCGTTCGGTTTATAGAAAGCCAATAGTATTACAAGTATTCTTTTTTTTTTTTTTTTTGCCATCAGTTTGACGATTTGGAGGAAACCGTTATAATTCCTTTACTTATAGTTTCATCTCCATTTAGGTCTCATCCTTTGGCAATTGAGTAGTGATGCTTAAATAGAATGCATATAAGTGAGATTTAGTGTGAAACAATTAAGGTAGAAAAAAAAGGAGAGTGACTTAAAAGCACAAAATTTACTATGTCTCTTATTAAAGGATATCAATTTGTGTAAGTAATATTTTATAAAAATCGATATTTAGTGGGTATTATTCTAGTTAAAAATAACGATTTGTGTAGATAGTATTGTTTAAATAATGTAAGTATATATGAAATTATGTGTATATGATTCTAGATTTAGTGCTTAAGTGCTTAAGTGCTTTCCCTGTCTTAGACATCTTATTCATCTCTCATCCTTAGCACTTCCCACTCTTCATTCACTCCACGTTCACTTACTCTCCATTCTTTCACTTTCACTCCCACCCCTGGACTCCCAAAAATTTTTTCCCTATCCATGGTGACCAGATTTTATAAAAGAGTTCCATTTTTCTTAGATCATTTTGATAGTATCCTTTTTCCATATTGGATTGATAGTTTATTTGCTCAATTATTTGTTTTGGGTCTATTTTCCCTGTAGTTTTCCAGGATCTAGATATTACTAGTTTCGCAGCTGACAGGGTATGGATTATGAAAGAACTTACTACTAGATCCCACTCCTCCAAACCTATATGAAATAGCAAGACAGTCGGCTCCATCATAATATCAATTCCCAATGTTAATTTTATTAAACGCAGAGCTTCTATCCATATTTGTTTTACATATATACAATCCCACCACATGGGAGCCAATGTCGCCTTAGGTTTCAGGCATCTCCAGCAGTTATCTTTATTGTTAATATACATTTTTTTTAATCTTACGGGTGATAGATACCATCTATATAAGATTTTATAATAGACCTCAATAATATTTAAAGAATGGATGGACTGTCTTGTCAGATCGATAGCTTTATACCAGTCTTTTTCCGGATGAGTTAGATCTAGTTCAGCTGCCCATTTTTTAATATTTGGGAGTTTATCAAAACTCTCCATTGCATCTAGTGCACGATATGCTCGCCTACTCCATTTATTCTTCCAAGCTCCCTTAAAGAAGTCCTCTAGATCTATATTTTCTAGGTGTAGATGCAATTGTATTTCTTTTTCAATAAGATGTTTTAATCTTAAGTATGTCTATAGCTCCGTTGGGGATATGTCATATTTTGTAGTTATTTCGGAAAATGCCATGATCTTTCCATCGATAATAATCTGGCAAACTGAAGTGATGCCAGCTTTTTTCCATTTTTTTAAGCTTAAATCTTGAGCAATATTTTCAATAGTATCTAAGGTTGAAAACCTATTTATATTGAAGGAGGGGAAGTATTTCTTTCTAATTTTTTTCCACATGTAGTTAAGGTCCGAAATAATAGGATTATCAATTTTATTTAGATTTCTCTGCATAGGAAACAAATTATCTATAATATTGTAACCTCTCTTCTCAATTAATAGCCATTTGTTATTTTCTACTGTCAGATGGGACCATTTGGCCAAGTGGGCTAACATAGCTGCGTCGTGTATCTGGATCATGTTAGGGATTCTCAGACCCCCTTGTTTTTGTGACCTTTTAATTATGTTAAATTTGACTCTCGGTTTTTTCCCCTGCCATACAAATTTATTTATACTGTTCTGTATTTGTCTTAAGATTGTAAGGTCTACTTTTAATGGGATAGAACGAAGAAGAAAATGCAGCCGGGGAAGAGAATAGTAGTTCACCACGTTAATTCGACCCAACCATGATGCATAGATGTTTTTCCATTCATTAAATGTATTCATTATATCCCTCATGATTGGTTTATAGTTTTCCTCAATAATTATTTTAGGGTCATTTGAGATTTTTATACCCAGATACTCTATATAATTCTGTTTCCACTGAAAGGAGTAGTTTGATTTTAGTGTTTCTAGGTCCTGTATATTTAGGGCGCTTACTAGAGCCTGGCATTTGTTCATATTTAGTTTGTAATCTGAAAAAATGGCAGAGTATCTCTCTATTTCTATCATCAGGTTTTTGACTGAACATATTGGATTTTCCAAAGTTAATAAGATGTCATCTGCAAATAGGGATATTTTAAACTCTTCTTCTTTATATTTAATGCCCTGAATATATATGTTGTTCCTGATACTATGGGCCAACGGTTCTAATGAGAGTATATATAATAAAGGTGCCAATGGGCATCCCTGTCGGGTACCATTACAAATATCTAGCCAGGGGGATGTTATTCCTGCTCCTGTGATTCTAGCGCTTGGGTTTTTGTAGAGTGACCATAGAGCCTCAAGAAAGGGGCCCTTGAATCCAAAAGTCTCCAGGACCTCTCTAAGGTAGATCCAGCTGACCCTGTCGAACGCTTTTTCAGCGTCGAGCGACAGGGCCAGCATGGATCCACCCCGAGCCTTCATCAGAAATAGTAGATCTAAATTTCTCCTAATATTGTCCGTTGCTGACCTATTAGAGATGAATCCCGACTGGTCTATGTGTATCAGCCGGTGTATTGTTTTTTTTAGTCTATTTGCCAAAAGTGAGGAGAATAGTTTAATGTCCGTATTAATAAGTGATATGGGTCGGTAGTTTTTTATTTCGGTTTTCTCTTTACCCTCTTTTAATATAGGACAAATATGTGCTTTAAGCATTTCTTTTGGTATCATATTGTTGTTCTTAAATTCTTCAAAAAGTTCCAGAAGGCTAGGTGCTATGTCTTCTTCAAATTCGCTATAAAACAGATTAGAATATCCATCTGGACCAGGGGCTTTATTTTTTTTGAGTTTGGTTATTAGTTGTTTAATTTCTAGAAGTGTAAAGGGAGCATTCAGAAATTCAATTTCCTCCGATGTTATTTTTGGGAGGGTTAATTTGGACAAATATTGATGAATTTTTGATTTTGAGGTAGCCTCATGTGTATCTATATTATGTTTATTTAATTGATATAAATCTTGATAGAATTCGCCAAATGCAATCCCAATTTCTTCTGGATCTAAAATGGTCTTGCCTTTATAGGAAATTATATTTATTGAGGATTTCAGTCTCTGCTTTTTTAGTTGATTTGAGAGTAATTTATCCGGTCTATTACCCCTTAGATACCATTTTTGTTTTAGGAACACTACATTTTTATTTGTCCTATCAATAGCTCTCTCTTTTATTTGTAGCTTAGTTTCTTTGATTTTGTGTAGGATATCTCTCTGTAGATTTAGTTTGTGTAGTCCTTCTAGTCTAAATAACTCTGCATGAAGCTGTTGGTAAGTTAAACCCCTTTTTTTTTCTATTGAGGCTAATTTAATCAGAGTTCCACGTATAACTGCCTTTAGTGTACACCAAAGTGTTGAGCTAGGTATTGAGTCTCTATTATTCTCTTCGAGGAAATATTTTATTTCTTTCTTTAATATGTTTTTTATTTCATCTTGCATTATTAAGGGTTAATTTAGTTTCCAGTTACTATATTTCTTTGTGGGATTTTCATTGATTTGAATGGTTATGGGGGCGTGGTCTGACCAGGAGGAACTGCCTATTTCGCACTTTATATCGTTTTTAAATGTGTCTCTATTTATTAATATTAGGTCAATTCGGGAATAGGAGTCATGTGGAATAGAGTAATGGGTATAGTCTTTAGATGTCGGATTTAAGGCTCTCCATACATCAATCAAATTGTTTTTAATTATAAATTCTCGAAAAAATTTTGCATGGTGAGTCTGTTTGTAAGATATCTTTCTCCCCGGCTGCATTTTCCTGTCCAGTTCTACATCCGAAATACTGTTGAAGTCCCCTGCCAGTATTAGTTTACCCTGTGAAACTTTATCTATTAGTGACATAACTTTATCAAAGAATCTGAATGGATTATCATTTGGGGCATATATATTGACCAGTGTGTAGACTTCATTATTTAACTTGCAAACTAATATTATAAATCTACCGTATTTATCTATTGTTTTGTGTATAAGTTCTAATGCTAGTGATTGATTAATTAAAGTCATAACTCCTCGACTTTTTTTCTTATTGTGATAGCTAGAGGTGAATATATGGGGGTATTTCCTATTATAGATCATTTTTTTTATTGTTTTCACCCAGTGAGTTTCTTGAACCATCGCAATATCTATTTTACCATGGTTCAACATTTCCATAAGGACTTTCCTCTTGTATGGGGTATTCAGACCGTGAGCATTAATTGTACATAATTTAATAGTATTACAAGTATTCTATAAGCTGAAAGTCTATAAACCGAAGATCGTTCGGTTTATAGACTTTCGGTTTATAGAATACATAGAATTACATGTATTCTATAAACCGAAAGTCTATAAACCGAACGATCTTCGGTTTATAGACTTTCGGCTTATAGAATACGTGTAATACTATTGCCTTTCTATAAACCAAACGAGAGCCCCATTCATAAGAATTTCTTATGAATGGGGACTCTAGTTCGGTTTATAGAAAGCCAATAGCATTACATGTATTCCATAAGACGAAAGTCTATAAACTGAACGAAGTTTGGTTTATAGACTTTCGGTTTATGGAATGTGTAGGTCAATTGATTCATACTAACGAATAAAACGAAATGAAAATAATGAACGAATTTCGTCTGAAACTAATGCAGTAATGAACGAAATTTGTTTTAGACGAAATAAATAACATTTTCATCCGAATGGACGCAAACGAAACCAAAATTTTAGTTTTGCACATGTCTACAGCTCATACTCTAGGATCGACTTTCTGATGTCAGGCCCCACACTGGAGAAATGCTCTGAATCCAGAGTGGGGCTCATTGAGTGGTCAGACCATGCACCTGTGTTTATAGAGATTGTGGATAATAATAAGTAAGAAATGGTTGGAGACTAGTTGAGAACAACTTAAAAAAAAGAGAATAGACAAGAACTGATTGAACAAACTGAAAATTTAAATAGCAATGGGGAAGTCTCTGACCAGATAGTGTGGTGCGCTATGAAAAGTGTAATGCGAGGTAATCTCATAAAAAGGGTGCTTTGATGAAAAAACAAAGAGGGAGAAACCTGGCGGAACTGTATGTAAGATTGGCTCAAATAGAACTAAAAAATAAAAAAAATCCAACTAAAGAGGGAATTATGGTAATAATAAGGTCGGGAAGGAGTTAACGAAAAAACTTAAAACTTTGAATCAGCAGTCCAGGATTAAGAAAATTGTACATAAAGATAAAGTAAATATTTCCCCTGCACAGATAGCCGATGCCTTCAGGAACTATTACAAAACCTTATACAACCTACCTCAAATAAATGTAACAGAGCTAGAGATCTAAAAATCCTTGGAGGAACTCCAACTCCCAAAAATTTCAAGTGAGAAACTGGCCAAATTAAACCAACCATTCTCCCAAGAGGAGGTGTCTAAAGCAATTAATGACTTAAAGAAGGGGAAAGCACCGGGTCCGGATGGCTTCTCCACTATTTTTTATCAAATATTAAGTCCAACTATTACTCCTTTTCTAACAAGAGAATTCAATGCCAGGGAGGAGGGATTTCTGAGGCATCTATCTCCCTGATCCCAAAACCGGAGAAGGATCCCACCATATTGGGTAATTATAGACCAATCTCCCTTATTAATTTAGATGTTACAATATACTAAAAAATTATAGCAGGTAGAATGAACAAAATTGTTCTAGATATGGTGCATCCAGACCAGACAGGTTTCATGTCCGGAAGGTCAGGATCAGATAACACACTATGATTGCATAACATTCATCAAGACACCCTCTATCATAGTGGCGCTGGATGCAGAGAAAGCATTTGATAGAGTAGACTGGAGATTCTTAGCAGAAACCCTCTAGCATGTGGAATAACAGGTATGGTCTTTGATGCCATTATGGTGCTAAATACATACCCTAGTGCTAGGATCAAGGGGCCTTCCATGGCCTCGGAATCATTTGATAAACGAAATGGGACTAGACAGAGGTGCCCCCTGTCACCCTTACTATATGCCTTGGTAATGGAGCGCTTCGCTGAACATCTACGGAGATCACAAAAAGTGCAGGGCATTACAATTGGGCAAAGAGAACATCTTATAACATTATATGCTGACGATGTACTATTGACATTGTCAGAACCATAGACATCAATCCCAGCACTATTGAAAATTATAGAGCTATTCGGTACTTTGTCGAATTATAGTTTGGGGGGGGGGGGGGAGAGAGACAGACATGTAGGGAAAGCAAGAGTGGTAAGATTGCAGAATTTTTATGTGAGAGTTGCAGGATTGCACAAAAGTGTGAGATGCAGAATGCATGTAAGGGTGGCAGGTTTACATGTGTGTGTCTGAAAGAGTGGGTGAATGTGCATGTAAGAGTGACATGATGGCACACATGTGTCTGACTTAGTGGCAGAATTGCACGCATGGGCCTGAGTGAGTGGCAGAATGTGCATGTCAGGAATGGCAGGTTTACTTGTGTGTCTGAGCATATATATAAGAGGCAGGGTTATTGCCATAGAAACAGGAATGTCTAGAATTGACATTTGTGAAGCGGAGGAGGTAATATAAACACGCCCACCCAAGAGGCACCCAAAACAAACCTGCACCCAGGGATCTGTAAACTCTAGGCTCTGCCATGTTACCCGCCTTTACCTTTTTGCCTGTACCTGACTGAATAATACTTTGATTACACTAAAATTAATTAAACATACAGTGATACATTATACTTCATCAAGATGAAAATACTTAATAATAAGGAGTACTACTGAAAAAAAGCTTTAACAATATAACAGTAAAATTAACCTATATCTTGGCTTCTGAGGGGACTGTCTAAAAATTTTATTGTAGAAGAACTCCCAGGTTTACAACAAATATCCGGAGTCGCAATTGCAAATTAACAGGTGCATGGGAGGAGCGCAACCCAAGCTCCCAATATGAAAAGTAAAATAAAGGAGTCAAAAAAAGGTGACATTTCAAACCTACACAGTCTCTTGGGTCTATTCACTAAAATTCGACTTTGGAGGTCTGTTTGAGACTAAGTCAAATTCGTCACCCGAGAATGACCAGGCTGCCCTGCCCTGAAAAGTGGGAAAAAGTGTGACATCTGGGGGAGCAAATTCAGCAGCAACAAGTAGGTGTTGTGCCATATAAAAATAAAATAAATAAAAACGTTATTACATATTTCATAATTGTATTTAGATGGAGTAAAAATAATGGTCAGTGTGTGTCAGTGTGTATAAAAAAATACATTGAACTGTCTGTTGATTTTTTTTTTTTTTGAGACAAACTGACCATGATTTTTATTTAGTGTAGTATTTATATTATTCACTTATTACTGAGCAAGGATACACAATTTACATAAACTTGCACTAATTTCTTGTGCTTATCAACACCATTTTTATCTGTATATTTATTAAAAAACAAAATTGATATGGATCTCCTTTAGGGTATCATAAATGTATTGACATTTGAAAAGGTCTTAGTCTGATTTAATCACATTTGTCACTGTGTGTCTACAGTATCTTAAGTGCATTATCTATACATACGCAGTATTGTAATTGACTGTAATGTGATGACAACATTGCCCTTGATTTTACAATAGATGAACGGGATTTTGGTAGTCACAAAACAAATGTGATCTGTGCAGCCTGTGATGTATTCATGTAACTTAAGGTTTCCAACATTATTTATTTGATCTATACCTTTTTACAGTTGCTTTTGCATGTGAGTTTGTATGTTTTTCAGTAGCTGTATACCTGCAATGCTATGTTTCCATTTGTTACTTATTTACTCTATACTTGCAAATACAAGGTATGTCTTATTTAGTTGATCTATACGGGCAATGCTACGTTTCCATTTTTTATTTATTTGATCTTGTCATGAAATGGATTGGAAGATCCACTGTGACGGGGGTTCTTGGAGGGGCCTGGCAGCCAGAAGACTCCCTGTGGACTATGGACCCTGTTTGTCAATATATTAGTTTGAGGGTACACGCTTTGAGGGCGCCAGTGGACCCCTGTTTTCAACTGGACTTCAAATACAGGCTCATTCAGGATGTGAGCCAAGATGTGTACTGT
The DNA here is from genome assembly GCA_036172795.1 of Pelodytes ibericus. NCBI lineage: Eukaryota > Metazoa > Chordata > Amphibia > Anura > Pelodytidae > Pelodytes > Pelodytes ibericus. The sequence goes on along the minus strand of CM069861.1, from coordinate 55,271,808 downwards.
AGAATCCAAGCCTTTGTCCCATTCACTGTGTTTTCCCCAGGTTAAGATTGTATCCTATCCTGTAAAACCCTGTAATTATGTCACCTTACCCATTGTCTTCATGTAAGTCATTCAGTGTCCTGTTTTACAGTGATGTCACTTAGCAAGTTACTTTAATTGAGTGCACTCTGTGTGTATCTGTACTTGACACCTTTGTATCCTAAAAGGTGTGAGGCAGGATATCCCCAGTGTATGTCCTTCTGTTAAACGGATTATATTGTGTTGATTGTGTCTTACTGTGTGTATTGTAATTAGGTTTACTCATGGTAATTCCTATCTGGTTTGCAGCCTGGAAGTATAATGTATTACTAGCCCCAGTTAGTTGGAGAACTATGTTAGTTACATCCCCCCATTGTATACTAATGTATATGATGTCATGTTTATGTGTATATAAGTCTGTGCTGTTGCACAAATAAAGAGAGTTGTTCTTCTTGCTGTACCTAACTGCTAGATGTCCTGTCTATTTGGGTACAAAAAGCAAGGGTCCAGGAAAGACTTGCTGGGTGGATGCTGAGCTGTAATCGGGGTCTAAGGAGGTGATTTCACACAACGCACAGAGGGTCTACTACATCCGGAAGATGGTCCATTACAGAGCTATACCTGAACTATTTAGTTAAGCTCTGTGTTATTTGGTATTTTGTTTATCTATTCTTTATTTGGTGCAAATATTGGAGTACTCCATTTATTAGATTAATACTATCTGTACACTGATGCTAATCTTACATGGACCACAAGCAGATACTCAGTTTGAATCAATACTTAAAAAGGGCCCTTTTCTTAATGTGTTTTTTTTTTTTATTGTATCTTATAGCAGCATTATGGGTCCCATTATGGGTTCCAAAAAACTGTCAGGTGCTCAAAATCGAAAATGAAAGGCCTTTAAGGATCGAGAGGAACAGAAGAGTGCTGGATCATTAAAAAAATATTTTGTAAGACCGGCACCTAGTGGTTTACAAACCACAGAAGAAAACGGAGACACAGAAAGTTGCAGCAGTCAAAGTGATGTATATGTTCAGCTCTGTGAGCTTTCAGCATCAACATCATTGTTGGAAGGTGAGGATTCTTCTACACCTTCTGGTCCTGTGGCTTTTGATGAAACCTTGAACATATGTGAAACATCAAGCTTAACAGATCCTGCTTTTTGGCCAAAATTGATTTCTAAGACTGTTGATAGTATTCTAGATGTTGGTCCTGTACAGGTGACTGATGTTGATTTAAAAAAAGATGCCCATAATCAACATTTTTCTACTGCATTCTACAAAAGACAATTAGACATTGGTGAAGAACAAACACGGCAATGGTTGGTATACTCACCATCTGCTAATAAAGTATTTTGTTTCTCCTGTAAACTATTTTAAAAGAATCCTAGAACATCACTTGCCCATGGAGGATCGGATGACTGGACACATATGTCAAATATTTTGAAATCGCATGAAACTTCCAGCAGCCATTTTACAGCCCAGAAAATGTGGACAGAAACACAACTGAGATTGAAATCAAAACATGCAATTGATCAAAACTGCCAAAACCTGATGAACCGTGAAAGGAAACACTGGAGATCAGTGATTGGGAGACTGTTAAACATGTCCAGTTTTTAGCAGAGCATTATCTGGCCTTCAGAGGATCTTCAGATCGACTTTTTACCTCCAATAATGGAAATCTTTTAGGCCTTGTGGAACTTTTAGGAAAATACGACAATGTGATGGCAGAACACTTAGACAGGGTGGTATCAAAATAAATTGCAGACCACTACTGCGGAAAAACTATTCAAAACGAAATAATAAATCCTATGGCAAAACAGGAAATTGAGGACATTTTACAATGCTGCAGTAATGCAAAATATTACTCAATTATCCTCGATTGCACTCCAGATATAAGGTTTACATAAGGAGCAGATATAATTTACTGTTCGAAAACGAACATTTTAATTGCACAATATTCCTGGGCTCTGACTGGCACACTATTACTGGGCTCTGACTGGCACACTATTACTGGGCTCTGACTGGCACAATATTACTGTGCTCTGACTGGCACAATATTACTGGGCTCTGACTCGCACACTATTACTGGGCTCTAACTGGCACAATATTACTGGGCTCTCACTGGCACACTATTACTGGGCTCTGACTGGCACACTATTACTGGGCTCTGATTGGCACAATATTACTGGGCTCTGACTGGCACACTATTACTGGGCTCTGACTGGCACAATATTCTTGGTATCTGACTGGCACCATATTACTTGGCTCTGACTGGCACAATATTCCTGGTATCTGACTGGCACAATATTACTGGGCTCTGACTGGCACAATATTCTTGGTATCTGACTGGCACAATATTACTGGGCTCTGACTGGCGCAATATTACTGGGCTCTGACTGGCACAATATTCCTGGTATCTGACTGGCACAATATTACTGGGCTCTGATTGGCACAATATTACTGGGCTCTGATTTGCACAATATTACTGGGCACTGACTGGCACAATATTCTTGGTATCTGACTGGCACAATATTACTGGGCTCTGACTGGCACACTATTACTGGGCTCTGACTGGCACAATATTACTGGCATCTGACTGGCACAATATTACTGGTATCTGACTGGCACACTATTACTGGGCTCTGACTGGCACAATATTACTGGGCTCTGAGTGGCACCATATTACTGGGCTCTGCATGGCACAATATTACTGGTATCTGACTGGCACAATATTACTGGTATCTGACTGGCACAATATTACTGGGCTCTGACTGGCACAATATTACTGGGCTCTGAGTGGCACAATATTCCTGGTATCTGACTGGCACAATATTACTGGGCTCTGAATGGCATAATATTACTGGTATCTGACTGGCACAATATTACTGGGCTCTGACTGGCACACTATTACTGGGCTCTGACTGGCACAATATTACTGGCATCTGACTGGCACAATATTACTGGTATCTGAATGGCACAATATTCCTGGTATCTGACTGGCACAATGTTCCTTGGCTCTGAGTGGCACAATATTTTTGGGCTCTGACTGGACAATATTACTGGTATCTGACTGGCCCAATATTACTGGTATCTGACTGGCACAATATTACTGGGCTCTCACTGGCACACTATTACTGGGCTCTGACTGGCATAATATTACTGGCATCTGGCACAATATTACTGGTATCTGACTGGCACAATATTACTGGGCTCTGAATGGCACAATAGTCCGGGTATCTGAATGGCACAATATTCCTGGTATCTGAACGGCACAATATTCCTGGTACCTGACTGGCACAATATTACTGGGCTCTGATTGGCATAATATTACTGGGCTCTGACTGGCACAATATTACTGGGCTCTGACTGGCACACTATTACTGGGCTCTGACTGGCACAATATTACTGGCATCTGACTGGCACAATATTACTGGTATCTGAATGGCACAATATTCCTTGGCTCTGAGTGGCACAATATTTTTGGGCTCTGACTGGGACAATATTACTGGTATCTGACTGGCACAATATTACTGGGCTCTGAATGTAACATTATTACTGGTATCTGACTGGCACAATATTACTGGGCTCTGAGTGGCACAATATTACTGGTATCTATAATTGTACAAATGTCACCTCGTGGGGCTCCTGTGTGTTGTAAAATGTAATGGCGGTCCCATGTTATTACTTATGGGGCGCTTGTGTGTGGCAAATTTATTGGGCCCCATGTGTGGCGTAATTAAGGGACTCTTTTGTGTGGCATAATTATGGGGCACCTGTGTGTGTGCGGCATAATTATGGGGCACCTGTGTGTGTGGCATAATTAATTGGGCAGAGGTGAGGCATAATATATGGGGCTCTGGTGTGGCATAATGTATGGGGCTTTGGTGTGGCATAATTTATGGGGCTCCTGTGTGTGGCATAGTTATGGGGCTCCTGTGTGTGGCATAGTTATTAGGCCATCTAACTGGCATTACTAAGGAATCTGTTTGGCAATGTATTGGAGGAAATCCAGGTGGGTGACACCATGAGTTTCCACACCAGGTGACACCAATCCTAGTGACGCCCCTGGGGACATAATTATTTTTAATTAGGGAAATATAATATGGAAGTGCAAACAAGTACAATAATAAATAACTGGAAACAGTGGTAGTAATAATGTACATTAAAATAGAAATAAACAGCTAACAGTGCAATCTTTGTAATAAATGCAATTTTTTGAGAAATCTGGGAATCAGAGAAAAAAATATTTGTAACACATAATTATTTTTAACTAGCATTCCTGGCCACGCGTTGCTGTGGCTCAGTCTGGTTAAATGGAAAAGAAAGAAAAGAGAAAGCGCACATTTCTAATATGTTTAATTTCACAATGCTTGTGGGTATACAATATTTTTTGTTGTTCCATTGTCTGTGCAGATACAGGGCCGGACTGGGGATAAAAACCAGCCCTGGAAATAATTGTATACCAGCCCCATAGCATAACATTATTATACCAGCCCCATAGTATAACATTATTATACCAGCCCCATAGCATAACATTATTTTTCTTGTTCATAAAAGAAAAAACATTTCAAAGCACATTTGAAGAGTGTATTATTTATAGATAAAACTTAAATATAACACTGTCCAGGGCAATATATGCTCCCAGTATGTGCACAAGGTTATGTCAAACACAGTGCCCTAATATAATCCTCATGCACATTGCCATATATAAGTGCCCCAGTATGTACACAAGGTTATAGGAATTGCCCTGTGCATGGGGTATATATCACAGCAGTGTGTGATAACGTGCCCAACCCATGGCCTATCCCAGCGCTCATATTGCATTCACAGGACTTGCCCCAGGCAGAACTTACCCTCACACATAGATTGCACTCACAGGATTTGCCCCAGGCAGGGCTTACCCTAACACATAGATTGCACTCACAGGACTTACCCTAGCACATAGATTGCACTCACAGGACTTGCCCCAGCCAGGACTTACTCCAGCACATAGATTGCACTCACAGGACTTATCACAGCATGCAGATTGCACTCACAGGATTTACCCCAGAACTCATATTGCACTCACAGGACTTACCCCAGCTTGCAGTCTGCACTCACAAAACTTGCCCCAGCACCTCAGAAAGCACTTACATTACATACTCCAGCACTTAGACTGCACTGACAGGACTTGCCCCAGCACTCAGGACTTACCCCATCACTTAGCATTTAGTCACAGGAATGCCCTAGCACCCAGGACTTACCCCAGCAAAGCTGATTGCACTTACATGACATGCTCCAGCACTTAGAATGCACTGACAGGACTTGAAGACATCTATCAGGCTCCAGCATCATGTAGGGAGGTAAAAGGTGGTCATATAGCATTGGCCACAAGAGTGGTCTGGCACACAAAGGACCCTGCACTGCTACTTTTCCTGATATTGTTTGCTAATTGATACACACAGACGGTCACACTTACACACACACAGTCACACATACATACAGAAATACATATATACTTACATGCACACTTAGATACAGTTACAGTTACACAGACACAGTTAAAGTTACACAGACACACATACAGTTACACTTACAGACATACACACAGTCAGACAGTAACATGTACACATGCAGACACACTTACACATACACACAGATTTTTTTTTAAATGCTGTTTGCAGGGAGGTGGATGGTTCAGACCAGGTGGTGAACACACATGCAGAAATACACACACTAACACACAGTCACACTTACACATAAAAAGTTACACTTTCACACTTACAGATACACTTACACACATTCACACATGTACACACAGAACCACATACACACAGATTTCTACACAGATGTTGTAGGGATGAAACGGTATCTGCCTCGTATAACTGCAGAGGCAGGACACCATTATTAACAAAATAATGAAAATCCATAAAAAATTGCTTTTAAACATCAGGCATCCCAAAAATACAAACTATTGACATGTGGGGATACACGGAGATAACCACTTCATGACTTGCGGAGTACAGCTCAATGCAGCATTTTGTAATTCTAGCAAAGTTCCACATTATGCACAAGACAGTAATGTTAATACAGTAAAGAAGTACGGGTTGTTAAAGACCTGAAAGATGAAGTATGGCAAACAAGCTAAAAGCTTCAAAAAGAGCTACATAAAAAAGAACAATTGGCATTTGCTCCAGAATAAGAACCCTTGGGATAATAAATAAAATACTCAAGATGTCATCTACATCCGGCACTCAGAGAGTCTCGGGGGAAGTTGGGGGACGGAGCATAGTTTCTTCAACTCTTAAAGCAGCCCCAGCGACCTCGTTCTTAAAAGCCTACGTCGGCCCCAGGGAAGACGGCCTACAGAGATTTTTCCCAGTATCCCGGTAGGCCAGTCCGGCCCTGTATAGAGATTCTCTGGTTTGTCGACTCTAGAACACGCAACATATAATTGTCCATGTGAGAAGCAATACGTGTCTAGATCGAAACCGCACAATTCTAAAGATTGGCCCTGAGCTTTGTTGATGGTGATTGCAAACGCCAATCGAATTGGGAATTGCAATCTCTTAAATTGAAATGGCATATCCGTTGGAATCATAGGAATGCGGGGAATGAGGACATCTTCACCTCTGAAAGGTCCTGTCAAGATTGTTGCTACGACGTTGCTCATTAATTTTCTTACTGCAAGCAAGAATAGCTTGTTCACTTGTGATTCTTATAATTGGTTTGAATATTGGGAAATACTTTCTCAACCAATTCTTCTTTTGACATAACTAAATTGCAGAAGTTATGAGGCAATGAAATTCGTCCTAAGGTCAGATCAACCGGCACCTTTCCGTTCCCAATTTCCAGCAATTGATGTGAGAATATCTCAGCTGATCGATCGTTTTGCAGCTGGACACGCATATTTGTAGTTAATTTTAAAATCTTTACTTGTCGCCACAAAGTAGAGTATTTCAGGAAAGCATTTATTTCGTCCGCTGGTGTCGATCGAGGAATTAGAGGTAATGTTTGCCTGAAATCTCCTGCAAGCAATATTAATGAGTTCCCTAATGGTCTGATGTTTCCACGCAAATCTTGCAATGATCGTTCAAGAGCCTCGAGCGATTTTTTGTGCGCCATTGTGCATTCATCCCAAACAATAAGTTTGCATTTCTGCAATACTTTTCCCATGCCGGATGCTTTGGAAATGTTGCACGTGGGAGTTTCAATGAATTGCATGTTCAATGGCAATTTCAAAGCGGAATGAGCAGTTCTTCCGCCTGGTAGCAATGTCGCAGCTATTCCGGATGACGCAAGAGCTAAGGCTATGTCATTTTGGGATCGAATTGCTGCAAGATCAATCTATAGGTATATATAAAAACACGCGCTTATTCGAATGCAACATTGTGTCAAAATTTCAAAGCAATCAGTGAAGAACTTTTGGAGATTTAAGATTTTGAACAAATGAACATTTACATTTTTATTTATGTAGATAGATTAGTGAAATATAATGTGGAAGTGCAAACAAGTACAATAATAAATAACTGGAAACACTGGTTGTAATAATGTACATTAAAATAGAAATAAAGAGCTAAAAGTGCAATCTTTGTAACAAATGCAATTTTTTAAAATATTTATACACACACCGATCAGCCGTAGCATTATGACCACTGTCAGGTGGCAAGCAGACAGAGGCAGTGTGATGCATTGGGCAATGTTCTGCTGGGAAACCTTGGGTCCCGTCATTTATTTGGATGTTACTTTGACACATACCCCAGATCTCAATTCAATGTGCTGGACAAACAAACAAACATGGAGGCCCCACCTTGAGGACTCCACCTCATGGAGTCATTGCCTTAATGGATCAGGGCTGTTTTGGTGGCAAAAGGGGACCTACAACATTTTTGCCAGGTGGTCATAATGTTATGGCTGATTGCTATATATTTGTGTGTGTGTGTGTGTGTGTGTGTGTATATAAATTTCTCTAAATTAAAAAAGAATGTGGACCATTGCTGGTGAAGTGGCCCTCTGCTTTAGACCATTGTTGGTCTGAAAAAGTGTATTCTTTATGTCTCTCCCATAAAAGAAAATATTATGTTTTAGTTCTGGATACTGCCACTGGATACCACTGCTAAGTTTGCATGGGTTAGGGTACTGTTCACTTTATAAATATATTGTAATACTTTGTTAAAAGAACATTAATTTATAAATACATGGATGTGCATTAAAGACTAAAATTATGTACTAAACTATGTGTCTACATGTTTTGACCATAAACAAGTAAACAAATTATTTGTTTGGCTTTGTGTTACATTCTGGATATAACCATACCAAAAGAAGCACCGGGGAATTCATTTCATTGTTCTTTGGGGGCTTTGGGGTTATTGTTATGTATGTGTCAAAGAAACCTACAGAGAGGAGGACTAATATAAAGGAAAACAAAGAAATCTAGTTTTTCACAAAGGAGTGGAGGTGCACAAGATGCGACATGTATATTTCAGAAGACCATTTGGAACGCTAGGTAATATTTAAAACATACTGTACACTCTAAACGTTGTAGCACAATATTTTAACGTAGGTTAATTTCCAGAATGTAGTTACTTGTGACAAATGTTGCAAACATTAGTTCTAAATTCTTATGTCAAACAAATCAAGTGCATGCCCTTTTCAGGTAATATAATTGTGCCCTAGTTGCTAATGGTTATAAAATATAATTTAGGATTATGATGTGAATGGAAAATTGGATCTTACTATATGCTGGTAAGAGAGGTTAAAACTAAAAAATATTAAAGCAGCAAAGCAACTGGTAAGGTCTCATATATAAAATGAGCTGTGTACTGTGTTGTAAGCATGTGATATAATGTTTTTTTTTTTTAACTTATTTCACTTTAAGATGATTTGCAGTTCTTTACTGCTAACAAGTGTTATTTCTAGTCAGTAATTCTCATGATTCTCGAAATTCTCATTCTGCTCAGCCAGCAAATTGTACTGCTTTATGTGACATTTTGTAATTTTTTTTTTGGTAATGTTTTAGCCATGTATTGGCAAATGCAGAAATCTTGCTCTATGATTTGTTATTATAATAGAGCAGTAAACTAGATGAGTGTTCCTGGAGATCGTTCCCCATTTAGAACTTTGCACTGACACAGCTTTATGTACAGTATTTGCTCAGGGGAGGGCTGGTAACTTTTGGCTTGGGGTTCAAAAACAATTTATTGGCCCATCAGAGTATTGGCTTCATCAGAGTTATCATCATAGATACACACAAATAGAAAGGCAACGTAGATGTGTTGTCATATGAGCAGGGGGGGACTGGCAAGGAGTGCAGAGGGTCAATTGCCTTCCATGCTGCCTTATACTGTAGATCAATGGGCTGTTGCTGCACCAATTTTCACTTCTAAATGCCCTGGTGTCTAGGTGTCCAATTGTAGCCCTCCATTTGCTGAAGAACTACAAACCCCATAATTACCAACCAACTTTTTATAAAATTGTAAGGAATTATGGTAGTTGTAGTACAGTAACAACTAGGGGTGGCCGCAGTTGGATGCCTAGGCACTAATGTGTAGTTCTTTCTATCAAATTGTTTTCTCTGTCTATCAATCTCTGCACCTTATATGTCATGCCTGTCTATCTGTGTCTCTCTCTGATGAGATTGTGTGGGCTGATGAAATTGCAAAACGTGTCATTAAATAGTTTTTGCCCCTCCCCAGGACAAATGTTGACAGCCCTACCCTGCATATAAGGTATAGAGATTGATTGCCAGAAAAGACAATTCAAGACAAATTGAAAGACATTTAAGACACACACATAGACAGACAGAGCATTTGGTTTTGCCCAAGTTTCCAGTGCCCATTTAGCATACTCCTCTCTACCTCAAATCCATAAATGCAGAAAAGAGAAAAACACTGTTAGGGTGGAGAGAGTGTGGAACTCTCCTTTCATTCTAGTGCAGGCTTATGGGGTCTGCATGGAAGGTCAAAATATGCAGCATACTGTATCCAATTTCAGGCTTTCTATCCTAATCTATTATTCCTAATCAGAGCCTCATTTAGATTACACACTGAGACATTTAGAAGTGATTTAGAAGCCAATTAAGTCTCGGTAGAAAGCAACCTGGGAGACAATTGTGTAGAAGATTTCAAATTTTATATTGCCTCAAATTTTATTTTTAAAATATCACAAGTCACTTCTGCAATGTACAACATAAACAAATACCCAACAAAAGAGTAAAATACTAACTTCAAATTACATTTTAGTGTAACTAATAAGAAATTGTTAACCATGCCAAAACTGAAAAATTTGAAGTCATTAACATTTTATCTCCTTTAGGGCCAGACATAATTATTATTTTTTTGTGCCCAGCACACTTGTTGATAATGTTTCACATGTAGGTGAATATTTGACTTAAGTGAAATGTTAAAATAACTTTGCATAATTGGGGTACAAACTCTTACTTTCAGATCACACAGATCATTAGAGCTATTTATTTTATTATCCATTATTCTACTAGAAAGTAAAGTTATGGAAAAACTTGTTTAAATAAATATATACCTATACATTTTTTTTGCAGATACAAATCTTTAAAATGAAACAGAATAATACTGCTATTACTGAATTTATTCTTTTAGGATTTTCCGTTTCCAATGAAACAAGTTTTTTCCTATTTGTTCTTATTGCTATTGTTTATACTGTCACACTCATGTCCAATGTTTTCATTATTGTCATTGTCACAATTGAGCAAAGCCTACACAAACCTATGTACTTCTTCATCGGAGGACTCTCATTCCTTGAGCTCTGGTATCCTTCAGTGACAATTCCAAGGCTTTTGTGGTCTCTTTTCACTAAAGAAAAATCAATTTCTCCTGCAGCCTGTATCTCCCAGTTTTATTTCCATTTTTCATGTGGTGCAACAGAAAATTTCCTCCTGGCTATAATGGCCTTTGATCGATTTGTAGCCATCTGCAATCCACTGAGATACACAGATATCATGAGTCCAAATATCTGTATGAGGTTACTATTGGGATCCTGGATGTTTAGTTTTGTTATAATTATAATCCCCTGTTTGCAGATATCAAACCTTGTGTTTTGTATTAAAGAGATTGATCACTATTACTGTGACTTTGCCCCATTGCTCAAGGCATCCTGTTCTGAGATTTTATTCATAGAAACTGTATTTTTTGCCATAGCCTGTTTTGTTATTTTGGGCTGCTTTGTACCAATTATTGTGTCTTATATTTTTATTATCCGAACCATAATAACTTTCCCAACCACATCTGGAAGATGTAAGGCATTTTCTACTTGTGCATCTCACCTAATTGTTGTTCTTATTTTTTACAGTACCTTAATCTTCATGTTTATTAGACCGAAAGCAAGTGGATTTTTGCATGTGAATAAGATCATTTCTATCTTCCCTTCCGTAGTGACACCTTTTCTAAACCCTATTATTTATACCCTAAGGAACCAAGAAGTCAAAGAGGCTATGAAGAGAACAGTAGTTCAGAGGTTGAATTTTTGGAATTTTCAGAGTAGGAATAAATATGTTTAATTAATAAAAGAAATCTTAATTTCAGTAATTTTGGATAGTTCAGATAAATAACCTACTGTCAAGTAGGAACTTCCCATATTTTGTAAGCAAATTGTTTAATTGGGTGAAAGATATTCAATTAAAAAACTTTGCTCTAGTTGCTCAACACAGAGTTGATAATAGTAATCGCCTTTGACCTTCTCAGAGCAATACTCTTGGCCATATACTTTTGGTCACTAGAGGTCTCTAAGCCTACTACCCTCCCAAAGCAGCACACACATGCGTACAGCAGTATGGTCACTAGAGGTCTCTAAGCCTACCCCCCTCCCAAAACAGCACACACAGGCGTACAGCAGTATGGTCACTAGAGGTCGCTCAGAAATTCAGCACATCCACTTCCTAGAGCAATATACAACTATTACTAATACGTTTCAAAAGGCTACTTGTAAGCAATACACAATATCAAATGGACTTATGGGTAATACATAAAGTCTATTAATCACAAAAAAGAAACAAACCAAAAAACACTGTTTGGAAGATAAGCCCCTTGCAGCAACGACAACACTAACACTGACCACTTTCATCACATTGTGTTATTGTCACCCAAAAATAGACTTAGAACGTAAATCCTGATAAGTGTAAAAATTACACCTTCTTCAAAAAATGTAACATTTTTGTTCATATGCGCAGTTTGGATATTAAGTATTATATTCAATACCACCTGGAGTATCCTGCCGACTACGCCAGTAGTTATCACTCATTATAAATAATAATTAATGCATTAATCCTAACATCACTCAGTTCCCAAATATCTAATTTAATACCAGACATAATATCAATTGGTATCTGCTAATACCTAACAGGTTGGCTCCCAAAATTACTCATTAAAAAAGAAAAAATTTAATGGAGTCACCATGTGGAGAAATCCAAAATTGAATTTTCATTTGTGATACATATTACATTGATCTAAATAACAACAAATTTCTAAATTAATTAGGTATAGTCAGAGATAGACACCTAAGTAGTTGTGTTAAAGATATATAAATGTTTAATATAAATATATATAGATATATATACACTGACGAAAACTATAAATGCAACACTTTAGTTTTTTCCCCCATTTTTCATGAGCTGAGCTCTTCTTCTTTGCCGAGATAATCCATCCACCTCACAGGTACGGCATAACAAGATGCTTATTAGACAGCATGATTTTTGCAGAGGTGTGCCTTAGGCTGGCCTCAATAAACGGCCACTCTGAAATGTGTAGTTTCTACACCATGAGGTGATTTGCACAACAATGGGCCTCAGGAAAAATGCCATCAATAAAATGCACCTGTGTTCATTGTCCATAACATACGCCTGCCCATACAATAACCCCATCGCCAACATGGGCCACTGGATCTACAATGTTGACATCAGCAAACTGCTCACACGACACCATACACGCTGTCTGCCATCTGCCCTGTACAGTGAAAACCGGGATTCATCCGTGAAGAGAACACCTCTCCAAAGTGCCATATGCCATTGAATGTGAGCATTTGCCCACTCAAGTCGGTTATGACGACGAACTGCAGTCAGGTTGCGACCCCGATTGTTGCAGCAGCTGTCCAGGTGTCTGGTCTCAGATGATCTTGCAGGTGAAGATGCTGGATGTGGAGGTCCTGGGCTGGTATGGTTACACGTGGTCTGCGGTTGTGAGGCCGGTTGGATGTACTGCCAAATTCTCTGAAATGCCTTTGGAGATGGCATATGGTAGAGAAATGAACATTCAATTCATGGGCACTAGCTCTGGTGGACATTCCTGCAGTCAGCATGCCAATTGCACGCTCCCTCAATGCGACATCTATGGCATTGTGCTGTGTGATAAAACTGCACATTTTAGAGTGGCATTTTATTGTGGCCAGCCTAAGGCACACCTTTGCAATAATAATGCTGTTTAATCAGCAAAAATAAAAGTGTTGCGTTTATAACTTTGTTCAGTGTGTATATATATATATATATATATATATATGCATAAGAATAAGGCAGAAATAAATCCATGTATATATATATATATATATATAAAAATAGATGATAACACCTATATACTTTAACTAACAAAGTTATAGGTACAGAAGCAACTGTAAAATAAGCTTTAATGATATCACAATAATACACACATCGACCATTAAATATAGGAATCTAATGATTTTGCCCCACCGAAATAGTATCCCAAATTCTTTAAGTTTAATTAAAGCACTAAATAATAATACTTTAATTACACTAAAATTAACCCCTATGCGACAATGGACGTGTCAGGCACGTCCTGCTGGGAACTCCGTTCCCGACAATGGACGGGCCTGGCACATCCTGCGGTGACTGCAATAGCCAGCACCGACATTTCCAATCTGGGGCACCCACAATCGCCCCACAGAGCAATCGTGGGAGCCATATTGATGGAGCAGGGCTTCTGATGCTCCTGCCCTAAGAAGAGAAGCTCCATCATGGCCACACTGATCGTGGCCTTAGACCTGGGGAACAGGTGTGATTTTTTTTAAGTGTTGCTGCCTTCCTTCAGCTTGCAAGGCATGTCAGCATCACACATATTAATATAGCTTCCTATGCACTTTTGCACCGCTGGGCACACATGTGTTTTAAAGGCAGTGTGCCTTTAATTTGTAATTGCTCTCAGGGAGCGATCGACAAGTGCCCCTGAGCTTCTTTCTATATTGAAGAATGCCTCTACATTGAGGCACTGTAGCAATTTTTGAGGCACTGTAGTGGCAAAAATCACTTTCAATGCTTGTTTCCCTGCAGGACATGCCAGTCACATCCTATGTCAACAAGGGACTTTCTTCCTGCACAAGACGGGCATTATCTATGTCACGATGGTATTAAAGCTTCTTAGCACAGTGGTATAAATGTACTGAAAATGTGAACACTGTATAAAGCAAATAAAAAAATTCTACTGTGATGTAGCTTTGATGTGAGGCACTGTTGGGAACCTGCCATTGGCTCATCTGGCCTGTATATGTGCTGTTGTATTACCCTTTTTGAGCATGGGGGAATCTGAGCATGCATGGAAAGGATAAATCCCAGCTTCCAGGGGCTGGACATTGAATAAACTGTTGTGCGTTTACATTCTGACAGATGTGTGTGAAATTTGCAACTTGTGGCATCTAAACACCGCACAAATGTTTTGCACAACTGATCATTTTGGATAACAGATTTTTTGATAAGGGATACTCAACCTGTATATTCTTTTTTTAAGGCCCGTTAATGCTGTTTTTCATTAGATGGACCTATGCTTTATTCTGTTCCTTTCGGTTTCTGAAGAATGTCATGGTCCAGAACGTTTGGATACTATATTTATTATAAATATACTTTCAGGCGTAGGGAAACTACGTTTAGTATACTTTACCAGCACAGTTGGGAGCCAGGACACTAGGAAGGCTAGACAGGTTGTGGTGGTAGGGGATTCTATTATTAGGAAGGTAGATAGGGTAATCTGTCGCCAGGACCCTGAATGCCGAACTGTATGTTGTCTCCCGGGTGCTCGGGTTCGGCATGTTGCGGAACGGGTAGGCAGATTATTGGAAGGGGCTGGGCATGATCCAGCGGTCATAGTACACATTGGTACTAATGACAAAGTAAATGGTAGGTGGGGGGTCCTTAAAAATGATTTTAGGGAACTAGGAAAGAAGCTAAGGGAAAGGACCTCCAAGGTAATATTCTCTGAAATATTACCAGTACCACGCGCTACATCAGGGAGACAACGGGAGCTTAGAGAGATTAATGCGTGGTTGCGAAGGTGGTGCAAGCAAGAGGGATTTGGGTTCTTAGAGCACTGGGCAGACTTTGCAGTCGGCTACAGACTCTTTGGACGGGATGGGCTGCACCTCAATGATGAGGGGGCTCCAGTATTAGGGGAGAGGATGGCTAGAGGGTTAGATGAGCTTTTAAACTAAGCTCTGGTCCGGAGGGTCCAGATCAAAATGAAGCAATGGCAGCTAGAGTAGATTGGAAGGTGGGTATAGCTATGGCAAAGGAGGAGGAAAGCGCTGGTGGGGTTAACATAGATCATAGGGAGGTACATACAATTAAACCTGCGGGCATTACGTGTTTGTCAACTAAACAGAAAATGGGTAGTAATCTCAAATGTCTTTTAGCAAATGCAAGAAGCTTGACAAACAAAATGGGTGAGCTGGAGATACTGGTAAGTGCTGAACAGTATGATTTAATCGGAATCACAGAAACGTGGTGGGATGAGACCCACGACTGGTCAGTTAATTTACAAGGCTACTCACTTTTTAGAAAGGACAGAGTAAATAGAAAAGAGGGAGGGATTAGTCTGTATGTAAATCCTAAACTAAAGCCCAGTATTAAGGAAGGTGTGCATGACGTAACTGGAACTGATGTGGAGACACTGTGGGTGGAGATTAGCTTAGACGCTAAAAACATTAACATTAGGTGTATACTACAAACCACCAAATATTAGCATTGATGGAGAAGATCAGCTTTTATTAAAAATTTAAAAGGCTGCAAATCTGAATGAAGTTCTAATCATGGGAGATTTTAATTACCCAGATATAGATTGGAATTGTGGCACAACTAGTTCCGCTAAGGGCAGCAAGTTTCTGAACCTGCTTAACCCCTTAACGCATTCGGACGTATATATACGTCCTGAAAAGCATGGTCCTTAAGGACCATGAGGACGTATATATACGTCCTCCGTTTTCATGTAGTGTTGCGCTCATTAGCGCAACACTACATGCCTGTAGCTATTCCCAGAGGCTGCTTCAGCCCCCCCTCGACCCCCCCGCGCGCATACGATCACCGCGAATGTGATCGTATGCGCGCTAACACACATAGGCAGTGAAAGCTGATCACTGCCTATGTGTGAGAGTGTTGCATTGATGCATCATTCAACACATTCTGTCCCCCTCTGGACACCCTCCGATACAGCATGCCCAGAGGAGAGCGACAGAAGAGAAAAAAAAAAATCTTTTCCGTCGCTCTGAAACCGCTACTTGACTGCCCCTACAGGCAGTTAAGTATATTGCAGTTAAAAATATAAAATTAATTAATTAAATAAATAAATAAATGGAAAAAGTTAACCCTAGATCTACTGTACCTAGATCTAGGGTTAGGGTCATAAATAGGGTCAGAATTAGGGTTACAGGGGGGTTCAGATGATTACAAGGGTTAGATTAAGGGGTGGGGGTAGTTTTAGGGTTAGGGTAAATTTAGAGTTGGGGTAAATTTAGGGTTGGGGTTAAAAAGTCACTGTAGAAGAAAATGATTAGAAAACAAAAAAAACACTAATATTGTTTATTGCCCTATTACTTGAAATAAAACATAGACAAACAAGGAAACATTGGTATTGGTAAACTCAGGACAAATATTATAAATATATAGACGGGGTCTTTTTAACCATTTGTAATTGTGTAAAAAATAAAATTAGGTCAAAGTTAGAAAAAGTGTTTTTTATGGCATATTTTCATCATATTTTATATTTTTTTAATAGTAAATGATATCATATGATGAAAATAATAGTATCAAATGAAAGCCCTATCTGTCCTTTAAAAAATGATATATAATTTGTGTGGGTGGACTGAACACAAAGAAAGAAATTCACAGTTCAGTAAACGTATGACAAAAATAATGGAATTCTGGTCTTCAAGGCACATCAAATGCAACATAGCACTCGGTCACTAAGGGGTTAATAACACATTTATGGCACAATTAGTAGACACCCCAACTAGAATGGATGCCTGTCTGGATTTAGTAATAGCAAACAATGAGCAGCTTATCTCAAACATCAAAGTAAGAGAACACTTGGGCAATAGTGACCATAACATGGTTTCGTTTGAGATTAATGCAAAAAAGCAAATTGGTAACTACGCCACCAAAACACTTAATTTTAGAAGGGCCAACTTTGATGGACTAAGGGCATCAATGGAACATTTAGACCGGAAACGATTGTTTTCTGGACTAAACACAGAAGACAAGTGGAATGCCTTTAAGCACACATTACAAAAGTACACATCCCAATATATACCTTTGGGAAACAAATACAAAAGACACAAATCAAAACCAATGTGGCTTACCGGTACCGTGAAACAGGAAATGCAAAACAAGAAAATGGCATTCAAACATTATAAAAGCAAGGGATCAACATTATCATTTATAAAATACAAAGATGCCAACAAAGCCTGCAAAAAGGCAATTAAAATGGCTAAATTGGAAAACGAGAAAAGGATTGCTAAGGAGAGTAAAATTAACCCCAACATTTTTTATAAGTATATAAATGGAAAAAAGCTAAAGAGGGAAAAGGTTGGGCCCTTGTTATCCCAAATGGGAAATTTAGTAAGTGAGGACAGAGAAAAAGCAGACATTTTAAATACTTTTTTTTCTTCTGTTTATACTAAGGAAGAACAGATGGATGAGCCCCTGCTACCGGAAGTTACGGAACAGTCACCACAAACATGGGATTGGCTGACACAGGAAAAAGTGTTTATGCAATTAAACTCTGTTAAGATAGACAAGGCCCCAGGGCCAGATGGTATACACCCATGGGTCCTTAGAGAGTTAAGCATAATTCTGGCCAGACCAATATTTATGATCTTTCGGGATTCGTTCAGTTCAGGTATAGTGCCAACAGACTGGCGAAAGGCGGATGTCATTCCAATATTTAAAAAGGGATCAAAATCTCTGCCTGGTAATTATAGGCCAGTGAGCTTGACATCTGTAGTGGGGAAATTATTTGAAGGATTGCTAAAGGTGTACACTCAAGAATACATCTTGAATCAGAATATAATTAGTAAAAGTCAACATGGTTTTGTGAAAGACAGGTCTTGTCAAACAAACTTAATAACATTCTATGAAGAGGTGAGTACAAATCTAGATCTAGGTGTGGCAGTTGATGTGATCTATTTGGATTTTGCTAAAGCATTTGATACTGTTCCACACAAAAGGTTACTCTACAAATTGAGAGAAATAGGATTGGGGGCAAATGTATGTATTTGGATTGAAAATTGGCTAAAAGATAGAACACAGAGGGTTGTTGTAAATGGTAAAGCTTCAAATTGAACCAGGGTAGTGAGCGGAGTACCTCAGGGGTCTGTTTTGGGACCTCTTCTTTTTAATATGTTTATTAATGATCTCCCACGTTGTGCTGAGTGCCATGTCTCAGTGTTTGCTGATGACACAAAATTAGGTAAGGTAAAAAAGACTAATCTTGATGTTTTTTCTTTACAGGAAGATTTGGACAGAGTGGGGAACTGGGCAAGAAAGTGGCAAATGAGGTTCAATATAGACAAATGTAAAGTTATGCATTATGGGAAAAATAATAACAAAGCAACATATACGTTAAATGGTATTTCCCTGGGAAAAACTACTAACGAAAAGGATTTAGGAATCATTGTAGATAACAAACTTGGCAACAGTGCCCAATGCCAGTCAGCAGCTGCAAGGGCCAATAATATATTGGCATGTATAAAACGAGGTATAGATTCACGGGAGGAGGATATCATCTTGCCTCTTTACAAATCAATGGTAAGGCCTCACCTTGAATATGCAGTACAATTCTGGGCACCAGCCCTTAAAAAGGATATTAAGGAACTAGAAAAAGCGCAAAGGAGAGCTACAAAATTAATAAGGGGATTAGAGGATCTTAGTTATGAAGAGCGACTTAAAAAATTGCATTTATTTACTTTAGAAAAAAGACGTCTTAGAGGGGATATGATAACATTATATAAATATGTGCAGGGCCAATATAAGGAGCTCTCCAGGGACCTGTTCATTAATAGAAATGTACAAAGAACAAGAGGTCACCCCCTGAGACTGGAAGAGCAAAGATTTCATAGGCAGCTAAGGAAGGGATTCTTTACGGTAAGGACAATAAAATTATGGAACTCCCTGCCAAGAGAGGTAGTGCTATCAACCACAATAGATGCATTTAAAAATGGTCTGGATGTTTTTTTTTTTAGAAAAGCAGAACATACAGGGGTATTAATAATAGAATGAGCATTAATAATAGAGCTTTTTGATCCAAGGAGAAATCTGATTGCCTTTTGGAGTCAAGAAGGAATTTTTTTCCCCCTGGGAGGCAACATTCGAAAAAGCTTCCTTAGGGTTTTTTTTGCCTTCTTTTGGATCAAAACGCTGAAATGATAGGTAGAAGGGTTGAACTTGATGGACTTGTGTCTTTTTTCAACCTAAATTACTATGTTACTGTGTTACTATGTTACTATGTTACCTTTAAGTGGATATCTGATGGAAATTCTGAAAATAAAACAGAATAATACTGTAAAAACTAAATTCATTCTTTTAGGATTTTCAGTTTCAAATTAAATACTTTTTTGCCTTTTTGTTCTTATTGCTATTGTTTATATTGTCACACTCGCATTCAGTGTTTTCATTGTTGTCATTGTTACAACAAAATGAAGCCTTGACAAACCTATTTTTTTCTTTATCTGAGGACTCTCATTCCTTAAGCTCTGGTATCTTTCAGTAACAATTCCAAGGTATTGTGGTCTCTTTTCACTAAAGAAAAATCAATTTCTCTTGCAGCCTGTATTTCCATTTTTTTATGTGACGGAACAGAAAGTTTGCTCCCGGCTATTGTGGACTTTGGTCGATTTGTAGCCATTTGCAGTGGCATACATAACTATCATGAGTCCAAAGATCTGTATGAGGTTACTATTGGGATCCTGGATGTTTAGTTTTGTTATAATGATTATCCCCTGTTTACAGATATCAAACCTTATGTTTTGTTTTAAAGAAATTAATCTATTAAACTATTACTGTGATTTTATCCTATTGGTCAAGTTATCATGTTCTGAGATTTCAATCACAGAAACTGTATTTTTTTTTTCATAGTTTGTTTTGTAATTTTGTGCTTTCTACCTATCATTGTGTCTTGTATATATATATTTTTGGAACCATAATAACTTTCCCAACCATATCTGGGAGATGTAGGACATTTTCCACTTGTGCATCTCACCTAATTGTTCTTATTTTTTTACTTTTCTGTAATCTTTGTTTTGTAAATGTTTATTAGACCCAATTAGTGGCATAACTATAGAGGTAGCAGGGGTCGCAACTTCGACCGATACTGCCACTACTGGGGCCCGGGACCACTTGTTTGTGACCAATGCCTCTCCCTCTGCGCTGTCTTGTGGCTGCTCCGGATATGATGTTGTTTCATATCCGACACGAAGTTCATACATGTGCATGTAGGTGCAGGGTAAGAAAAGAACAGTTCAGGGGCTAAATTTGTTTAATTTTAAGGGTAGGGATATAAATGTTTCATTTTTTTATACTTCATAATATTAGGCACAAAAAAAGAAACTGGGTATGCATGCCGGACAGCAGATATAATAAGTCAATAGAATTAACAATAAGAATAAGAAGTAGTCCAAATGTAGAAAGGTGAATAAAACAACAATTAGTAGTGTCGCCAGCAGAGCATATGGTGGGCAGGAATGAAGAATTCTTGGACGAGAATCATACCCTATGCCTGTATAGTCCCAGCTGTGAGGTCAGGAGTATCCGTAGTGCTGATGTCGGTTGGAGCGTGATGACATAGATGCTACAGGGTGGAGCGTAAAGGCTGTGTGAAATGGAGAGAGAATAACCCCGAAACGTCCCCAGACGACGGCCCCAGAATGGAGATACTTTTGGATACTGTATGGTTGTGCCTAGGGAAAGCCCGCACTTACACACGGGTGAACATCTAAAAAATACAAGCAGGTGGGGAGAAAAGCAGCAAAATTACCAGTGGGAGCCAGAGAAAGGCGCCAAACTGATGAGGCTGGGGAGCAGACTACGGAAGTAGTATACCTCGGGTGTCCAACGTGCGGCCCGTGGGCCAGAGAGGTGCGGCCTGCTTGAGAATGGCAGCAGTAGCCGCACCTCTGAGCCTCTGAAACAAAGTGTGCACCAGGACAGGACCGGTGCTTCAACAGGGGCAGAGCACGAGGGGGCTGAGCTTTCTCCCTTCATGTATGGGAGAAAGCTCTGCCCCCTTGCACTCTGACCCCGATGGAGCACCGGGTGTAAGTGACATCCCGATGCTCAGATGAAGACTAGGACCTGCATAGACGGAACAATCCCCCTCTCTGCAGCTAAAGGTAAATGAGTAGGTAGGGGGAACAAACATGCTGGGGGGGTTCTTAAAAAAAAGAAGAAGAAGACGCAATGGCTATGTGCGTGTGGAAGTGTGTGTGTGTGTGACACAGTGTATGCATGTTTGAGTGTGTGGAAGTTTGACACAGTGTGTGAATGTTTGTGTGTGTGTGTGTATGACACAGTGTGTGAATGTTTGTGTGTGTGTGTGTGTGGAGGTGTGACACAGTGTGTGAATGTGTGTGTGTGTGTGGAAGTGTGACACAGTGTGTGAATGTGTGTGTGTGTGGAAGTGTGACACAGTGTGTAAATGTTTGTGTGTGTGGAAGTGTGACAGTGTGTGTGAATGTTTGTGTGTGTGTGTGGAAGTGTGACACTGTGTGAATGTTTGTGTGTGGAAGTGTGACACTGTGTGTGAATGTTTGTGTGTGTGTGGAAGTGTGACACAGTGTGTGAATGTTTGTGTGTGTGTGGAAGTGTGACACAGTGTGTGAATGTTTGTATGTGTAGAAGTGTGACACAGTGTGTGAATGTGTGTGTGTGACACAGCGTGTGTGAGGAAGTGTGACACAGTGTGTGAATGTTTGTGTGTGTAGAAATGTGACATGGTGTGTGAATGTTTGTGTGTGTGTGTGTAAGTGTGACACAGTGTGTCAGTTACGGTGATTGTATGTATATATGTAAATATGTATATATGTATGTGTGTGTGTGTATAAATACATACATACATGCATGCATACATTTACTTTCAATGAAACATGAATATGCGGCCCACGGACAAATAGATTTACGGTGAAGTAGGCAACAACTGACATCCAATAGGATGAATGGGTAGGCCACGGAAGGCGATTTGCACGATCAACACTTTTTTTTTTTAAATAAAAATATATAATATATAGTTACGTGAATTAATATTTATGGGGTTTAAGAGGATGAGTTTGGAATCTCGATACACTAAAAGATAGGGATTTAAAAAAAAAAAACATGTTATCAAGGTATAATAGCGGATAAGATAATTAACACAAATTTTTAATATTTTTTTCTTCTTCTTCCCTCCCTCTTTTCTCCCTCTACCCTCCTCTCAGTGTAGAGGTAAAGGATACAGACATAACTATTTAAAGGGTAAAGGAGAAATAATGAAAGGATAAAAGATATTGCCTTTCACCTAAGCGGGAAAGGGTGAACTTGGTGTATAAGGAGGTTTTGAGGAGAACTAATAAGTAGTTCACATGGTTTTATGTTGTGTATGTTTAATGTGTTTGTACTGTGGAGGCGAGTTCCTAATGTGGGGAGAGGAGGGGTGGGGGTGTGTGGCAGGGGGTGGACTGGAGTAGATAAGCAAATACTTGCAATAAAATGATTGGTTAACTACTGTCACTAAACGTTCCTCAAAAAAGGATAACCCTGATGGAATATCTGGCAAAACAAAAGATAGATGTGGCGATGTTGCAGAAAACCATTGGAACAGGGACTATGCCAATAGAATATCCTTTGGTAAATACCCATTTTTAGAGTCGTCTTCTCTGCCAGCTCAGAAAACGAGAGGAGTAAGCAAACCTTAAATATGAGGATAGGGAGGAGGGGGTGTCTCCTGTTTTTTTTTTTTCTCTTCTCCCCTCTCCCATTCCCCTCTCCCCCCCCCCTCCCGGACCATCACACCTTCTCTAATCTGCCCCCAGCGGCTTGTTTATTGCCATGGAGGACTGACAGTCAACTAGGTGACTTAGATCATAGTATCATTAACCCGAACAATGTGGGGCCTAAGTACCAAGAATTTTACCTCCTTTGGTGGACTTTCACTCCCCTAAGCTCCCTGGTGGTCTCAGGGAATTTTTGCAATGACGACTTAAAAAAGAGGGGTGTGGCAATTATACTTTCGGCCAAAAATAAATTGAGTTCATCTACCAAGAATCAGATCCGGATGCTCTTAGAATATTGTTGATATGTAAGATCAACGATACACTTTATACTCTGGTTAACCTGTATGCCCCATCGGAGAGAACCACAAGGTTTGTAAATTCATCACTAGACCATATTGAAAGGGTTGCTAGAGGCTTTTTGATTATTGGGGGTGATCTCAATGCAATAGCCGAATTTAATATGGATAGGCGAGCAGAAGGACTTAGGAAGCAGGAAACATGTATAAAAGCAAGAGAGGATGCCTTCTCGTCCTGCTTGTTTAGACAAAACCTCTACGACGTATGGAGGGTGCACCACCCAGGAGAGAGGGATTATTCCTTTTTCTCAAGGGTGCATATGACCTATTCTAGGATTGATTATTTTTTGGTTAGGGGCTCTATGCTGCGAAGATGTCTTAAATCCAGTATGGGAAATATCACCTGGTCAGACCATGCTCCAATATTTCTAGAGATTAAAGACAACCCGGATTATCAAACCCGTAACAATTGGAGATTAAACGAGCAGTTGATAGAGTCAGAAAAGAATGCCCACGAGTTGATCGAGCATGTTAAATCTTTTCTAAAAAATAATGATAATGGTGAGACAACAGATCAGAATCTATGGTGCACTTTGAAGTGTGTATCAAGAGGATATCTAATTAAAAAGGGGTCATGGTTAAATAAAAGTAGAGGTGGGGATTTGGAGGAGCTATATGCGGTAATAGCAACCCTTGAAGCAAGGAATAAAAGAGATCCCACCGAGCAGACAGGCAGAGAGATCCAGGCAGTCAAAGAGCAGATTAAGGTTGGTCTTCGGACTAGGGCAGAAAACGCAATAACCCGGCTAAAAAGCAACTGGTACTGTAGTAACAACAGATCGGGGAAAGAATTAACACAAAAAACTTAAGGCGCAGCAGGTACGCTGGTAAGACCTGCACCGATCCGGAACAAATTGCGGCAGCTTTTAAATCATATTATGAGACATTATACAATTTGCCACAGCATGAGACATCTACCGTGGACCTAACTACATTTCTTGGATCTCTCAGCCTGCCTGAGCGGGCTGAATCTATTAATACACCGATAACGTTGATAGAAGTGTCTAATACGATCAGAGAGATGAAGAAGGGTAAATCTCCGGGTCCGGATGGGTTTTCAGCATCTTTTTTTCAGGTACTGGACACGGTTATATCCCCCATACTGGTTAGACTGTACAACTGGCTTATGAGAGGTACTTCCGCAAGAGATGCGGTAGGCTGCTATTTCCCCCATTCCGAAGCCAGGGAAGGACCCGGAGGTGGTGAGTAATTATAGACCTATATCACAAATTAATGTGGACGTTAAGATATTTTCTAAGATCCTGGCAAACCGTTTGAAATTGGTGATTTATGATCTGATTCATCCCGACCAAGCTGGCTTTATGCCGGGTAGGGAGGGTTCGACTCTATACATCAAAGGAAAATCCCCTCTGTCCTGGTCACTCTCGATGCAGAGAAGGCCTTTGACAGAGTGGATTGGAGATTTTTGTCGGAAACCCTCCAGGTCTTCGGCTTCACTGGCATGTTTTATAATGCAACAATGGCATTGTACGTGAATCCATGGGCCAGGATTGAGGGTCCTTTCCTGGCTTCGGAATTTTTGGATATTCGTAACGGAACAAGACAGGGGTGTCCTTTGGCACCTCTATTATATGCACTTACCATTGAACCCCTGGCCCAGTACCTGAGAAAGTCACAAGAGGTGACGGGGGTGCAGATTGGGTCAAATGAACTTTAATTACACTATACGCAGATGATGTCCGGCTGACCCTGACACACCCCAGAACCTCAGTACCAGCACTTCTTGAAGCCTTAGAGCTTTACGGCTCCTATTCAAACTACAAAGTTAACCTCCTCAAGACACAGATAATTACCCTCTACATGCCAGTATCTAATCGCCAAACGTGGCAGGCCTTTTGTGAAAAAGGGTTGGCATCTGAGAAAATAAAAATGTATAAGCAAACCGATAAAATTGCCCCAGGGAATCATCAGTTGCTACTAACTGACCTTCAAAAACAGACCTCACAATGGGCGAAGCTGGAGACATCGTGGCTAGGCCGCATTAACATCTTAAAAGCATATATCCTTCCGAAGCTTTTATACCTATTTCGTACGATACCATATAAAGTCACAATTAAGATTCTTAGAGAGTATGCCTTATTGTTTGCAAAGTTTGTGTGGTCATCTAAAAAGCCGCGCATCCCTAGCCAGATCCTGAAACATGGAATGCAATATGACGGACTGGGATATCCAGATCTCCGCAAAATATATGAGGCATGTCAACTCGCACATGTTCTGGCATGGAAAAACCAAAGGTACAATCCATGCTGGTATATGTTGGAGAAGATGGCTTGTGAAAACAAAGACCCTGCCCTACTGGCCTGGCTGCCTAGAGAGTTTTATCAAAACCTGGATCTCTCCCTTAAAACAGTTAGAGAACTGATGACCTCGCTATATAAATTAAATAGATCATTAAAAATAACTGATAAGATATCAAAATCAGCTCCCCTACAGATGGCTACTTTATGTATAGAAAACATTAAATTGCAGAGATGGAGGGAGGCTGGGATCAATATCGTGGGCGATCATTATATAAACAACAACCTGACTTCCTTTGAGACACTAACTAAGAAGTACAATCTCCCAAACACGGAATTGTATAATTATTTGAGACTTAGATCCTTCTTTAGGGAAAATCCACCTATGGAAGCCACAGACTGGGATAGATTTAAACCACAGTGGGTAATAGAAATGTAATATCAAGATCCCGATGATTTCTCGACTCGGGGGTGACGGTCGGGAAGTCGTCAGCGATCATCCACTGGGAAACTGATTTGGGTAAGTCATTCCCCCTGCGGGATTGGTTTAGGACTTGGCAGGAAGTTAGGGGAGCAATTCACTGTATTAATATACAGGAACAGTTTTTAAAATTATTCCTTAGATGGTACTTGGTTCCTAAGAGGCTGGCTAAATTTACATAAACTCTAATGATCTATGTTGGCGTTGCCAACAAGCAATCGGATCTCAGTGCCATATATGGTGGGACTGTGATGAACTAGCTGTGATCAGACAGAAGGCATCCTCCCTTATAGAAGGGGTGACACCCACCCAAGGGCAATTGACCCCACAAGCCTTTTTATTTCATTTAGAATTAATAGAAACCAATAAAAATCAAAAAGCTCTCTGTATCAATATTCTATCAGCCTTTAAAATTTGTCTGTCAAGATATTGGAGAAGATCAGAGATACCCTCCTGGCCAGAAATTAAGTCACAGATAAGCCTTCAAGCTGTGGCTGAAAAATACTTCTTTTTAAAACCCCAAAACAGACAAAGTAAAGAAACATATAAGGAAATTTGGGCAAAGTGGCCGGAGTTGTCTATCTGATCCCATCCAAAGGAAGAATCTTACTGCCGGAATCTATGTGGATTCTTGAAAGTCTTTGTCTTTCTTGGAGCAGATATGTCTACATTATATAGGCGACCATCGTTCCCCATAAGTTTCAATTAATGATATCTTGTTATCCGTACCTCCCGCCCTAACCCAGTTTTGTTGGGAAAATAGATCCATCCCCAGCGGCTATGAGATGAGTGAAGATGCGAATGGTGACTGTATGGATTTTTTATGGCTGGACAATGGTAGAGCTATTTTGAATGGTATGGAGATACAAACGCAGTTTTTCTGGTAGTCGTAAAGAAAATGTGTTACAATTCCGTAGGAAAGGAGTAGAAAATATTGATATACAAATACTTGCTATAGGTAATACCTTATAAATACATCACAAACCTTGGCGGTTATTGAAAAGCCAGAGACGTTATAACCATGCTTTATCAGAATAGTTTGTTTGCATATATATGATTGTAATGTCCACTCTTTTGTTCTTTTTTTGTTGTTTTTTGTGGAATATTAATAAAGAATGATAAAAAATAAAAAAAAGAGAATAAAAGTGGAGACCTTGGGATGTCGGTGCTCAAAGAACTCTGGGAAGACAGCATGCTAATGCATGCAAATAGACTCCAATGTCCCACAAATAAGGAGACAGACTGGATGCAAATAGAAAGGGAAATTACGGGGCTGAGCAATCTAGAAAATATCCATTGGCTGACAAAAAAAAAGAAATTGAGGGATATCCAGCAGAAAATCCTAGGTAGATCTTATTGAGTACTGGTATGCCTTAAAGAAATGATGCGGTATAGGTGATAAAATCTTGAGGTCAGCCCCACTGGACTCTTTGGAATACAATATGGAAGATATAGATACAAAACCTTGGAGACAAGCAGGCATAACCAGAGTAGCTGATCTATATTTAAAAAAAACAGAATAAAAGACTTCCTTGAACTAAAACAAGAATGTAATCTCCCCTCAAGAGAACTCGTTAAATACTTAAGGGTAAAACATTTTGCCCTAGAGGGAGTCCATAGGACCAGAGGCAAGGAGAGTGAAACACAGAATAATAATCTGTTCAGTAATAAGCCTAAAAAAAAATACTGAGAATATACACAAATACTATTAAACAAATGAATCCTTACAAGGTGCCGCTAGCATGGGGCAGGTGGGAAAGAGATTTAAATTCCAACTTAAATCCAGCAGAATTTGAAGTAAATTGGCATAAAAGCTGGAATGAGATAAAGAAACACATCCATTGTTTGCATTTACAGGAAACATTGTTTGCATCTATAGCAGGGGTGGCAAACTCAAATTTCTTCGGGGGCCGCATCAGCAGTATGGTTACCCTCAAAGGGCCGTTTGTATAGGATTATGCATCTACTCTTTATTATCATGAATAATTGCCTCTGCATTCAGCTGCTACTGTTTTTAATAATAATTTAAGTAATAACTAGCCTTGAAAACAGAAGCCTAGGAAGAATAAAAGCAAGCATGGGTCAGGACTGCACTAAGTACACAGTGCATGGGTCAGGACTGCGCTAAGTACACAGTGCATGGGTCAGGATTGCGCTACGTATACAGTGCAGCGGTCAGGATTGCGCTAAGTACACAGTGCATGGGTCAGGATTGCGCTACGTATACAGTGCAGAGGTCAGGATTGCCCTAAGCACACAGTGCATGGGTCAGGATTGCGCTATGTATACAGTGCAGCGGTCAGGATTGCGCTAATTACACAGTCCATGGGTCAGTAATAGTGTGCCAGTCAGAGCCCAGTAATAGTGTGCCAGTCAGAGCCCAGTAATATAGTGCCAGTCAGAGCCCAGTAATAGTGTGCCAGTCAGTGCCCAGTAATAGTGTGCCAGCCAGATGCCCAGTAATATAGTGCCAGTCAGAGCCAAGTAATATAGTGCCAGCCAGATGCCCAGTAATATAGTGCCAGTCAGAGCCCAGTAATATAGTGCCAGCCAGATGCCCAGTAATATAGTGCCAGTCAGAGCCAAGTAATATAGTGCCAGCCAGATGCCCAGTAATATAGTGCCAGTCAGAGCCCAGTAATATAGTGCCAGCCAGATGCCCAGTAATATAGTGCCAGCCAGAGCCCAGTAATATAGTGCCAGCCAGAGCCCAGTAATATAGTGCCAGCCAGATTCCCAGCAATATTATGCCATTCAGATGCCCAGGAATAGTGTGCCAGTCAAATGCCCAGGAATATTATGCCAGTCATAGCCCAGGAATATTATGCCAGTCAGAGCCCAGGAATATTGTGCCAGTCAGATGCCCAGGAATATTATGCCAGTCATAGCCCAGGAATATTATGCCAGTCAGATGCCCAGGAATATTATGCCAGTCAAATGCCCAGGAATATTATGCCAGTCAGAGCCCAGGAATATTGTGCCAGTCAGATGCCCAGGAATATTGTGCCATTCAGATGCCCAGGAATATTGTGCCAGTCAGATGCCCAGGAATATTGTGCCAGTCAGATGCTCGTTATACCTCCCTCCTCCCCCCTTCCCCAGACCCCAGTACTTACCTCCATGCCGCTGTTCAGGTCCGTGGCTGAGAGATAACACACTTTATTGAATGCGAAACGGCCTGAGTGGAGCGCACAGCGCTTCCCTCTCAGCCGCGGACATGAACAGCAGCATGGAGGTAAGTAAACGGGCCTGGGGGAGCGGGCGATTTTCCCGCCCCCCCCATTGGGGCGCCCTAAGGCAGCCGACTGTGCTGCCTTACGGTAGCGCCGGGCCTGGCTGTGCGGGCCACATTACAAGGTCCGCCGGGCCGGATTCGGCCCGCGGGCCTTGTGTTTGCCACCCCTGATCTATAGGAAACATTTTCATGTACCATCTGCAACAGATGGTACATGAACCCCACTAAGGAAAATGAACCCCGCAAAGGATGATCACTGTTGGAGGTGTGGGAAATGTAAGGGATCACTCCTTCATATATTTTGGGAATGTGAGGAGATTAAGGAGTGCTGGAAAGAGGTGTTTGGGGTTATTGATGGGTTATGTTGTTCTAGCTCCCCGCGGTAGGCTCTCCTTCATCAGAACATAGGGAATATTAGTAGGGGAGTCCTGCCCCTAATAACATACATACTTCTTGCGTCTAAATTAGTAATTGTAAGAAGCTGGAACAAACCCTGTAAAATCTATTGGGCCCAAATAAGAAATCAGATAGATACTCAACAATCGAAGGAAAGGGGATAATACTCGTATAGAGCCGATGTGGATAAATATAATACAATTTGGGGTAAATGGGAAATTGTGCGTTAAGTAAGGCAGAAAGAAAAGTGAGTCCCCCTTTCTCCCTTAGAGGGGATATATATACGAATACAGAGATGCCCTCAAACGGGCCTCCCCCCCCCACTGGGTATATAATAACGTTAAGCTAGAAGAGGTCTCGTTTCCACAATATGTTTTAATGTATGATGTATTATGTGTGTGTCTTTGTTGGGATAAGAATTCACAACTTTTATCAATGATATAATAACTGTATGTCCTACAACTAGGAGTATCCGTAGTGCTAACCTCGGAAGAGTGTGACAAGGGTGGACGAAAAATATCAATGTCTGCTGGACTTTGAATAGAGAGGATCTTCTCCTCCGTGGAGAAACAAAGGTTCCATTAATAAGATCACATATGTTTATGTATTCTTTGGTAAACTTCTGTTGAAGTGCAAGATTTATTGGTTATCTGAATTACATCAGAGTGCAAGCTGTATTGGTTATCTAAATTACATTACAATATAAGCTATACTGGCTATCTTATTTACAAGTAGAAGATTATTGTCTAAAAACTTTTTTTGCACACTTTATTTGTAGAGTGTGTCTTGAAAGATTACTATTAAACACATTAGAATGGCTAAAAAAAAAATTGGCTAAAAAAAATGGCAAAAAAATAAATAAAAGAATGGCTATTGCAATATTTGAATAATATATTGCGGCAGTGTGAGTGAACACCGCTATATTAGCCCCAGAAAGGCACTTTCAGTGTTCCCTGACTAGAGGGAGTTACATTTCAGGTTGCTCTTAGAGGAATAATTAGTGTGCTGCATAAACCCTATGCAAAGGGCAATCACCCTCTGACCTATGAAAAATTTGGGCTGAGACACAGAAGCTGTAAGTCTGAGAGGCAAAGGGACTGTCAAACTGTAAAGCAAGAAAAAGTATTTTGCAAGTCTTTATTTTGGTTATTGAATACAGGGGCCTGCTTAGCTGGTCAGTAGAAGAAGGAACTTTTATGTTAGTCCGTCCCGAGTGGAGTAGGATTTTATTTGCAGTTGTTTCTATGTTTTGTTATGCCTGAAATACAGTATGCATGCTGAATAAAGGCTGAGATATATTGGATAAAAATACCTCCTTTTTGTGATTTATGAACCAAGGCCCGGCCATCCTGCCACAATATATAAATGAAGATTTGCTCCTAACCCCATTCAATTTTTATTGCAAAATATCAAAAATATCAAAAATATCAAAAATACAAAATTTCTAAATTACAAAATATCGAAGATATCAAAGTATTTGTAATTAACAATAGACATATCATGTCCACATTTTTTTCCCTTCATTAAATATAAACACGAATTATCATTCATTCATACATTCATATCATACTTTTTATACACCACCATCATTCATACTTATTCACACACCCTTGGTGCTTGCATTTCCCATTTTGTTTTGATTTCTCACTTTAACATCTATTCAACCATGGTGACCAAATTCTGTAATAAGCATCAATTTTATCCAAGTTTTTCACATAATATCTATTTCCATACTGGCTTGGTATTCTATTTGATCATAAAGGGCTTCTAAGTTTATTTGGCCCTCCATTTTCCAAGCAGAGACTAATTTTACTGCTGAGAAAATTTGGATCAAAATCATTCTGTGATCCTGTTTAAATTTATTTAGACCAACATGAAACAGTAATAAACCAGGGTTATATTCTAATTCAATTTACAATAGATCCGAGGATAACGTTATGACCTATCTTTCTATATTTCTATCTATGGCATAACGGCAGTCCCACCATAGATGGGATAAAGCCCCCTACAAGTCCTACACCTCCAGCAACGTTCATCAGAATGAGGATAGATTTTTTTCAACACCGCCGGAGACAGATGCCATTGAAAGATGACCTTATGGTATAATTCAATTAAATTACAGGAATGAATAGCGGATTTAGTTTATAGCCTGAAGCCAATCCATATCATCAAAGGATGTTCCAATGTCATTATGCCATTTTTTTTTATTACCGACAGGTCACCACACTTAATCTCTGGGCCTACAGCATTAAAAGATTTTTTGCCCCATTTTCTCTTCCACAATGCTTTAAAAAATACATCCATTTCTACATTTTCTTTATGTGGACGCGATGTTTCCTCTTTTTTAATGACATTTTTTAACCTCAAATATGAGAAGAGTTCTTTCGATTGTAGACCATAATTGCCCACTATTTAGGAAAAGGGTAACACATTATTATTTAAAAGAACTTGATGTGAGCTTCCTTCCACGCTTCCACATTTATATCCTGAATGCAACTCAACTAATCCAATTGGCATGTATCTTTCTATCATGAACAGTGGCAAATATTTTTTTCTAACCCTTTTCCACAAATATAGTCTGCCGAAATTGGATTGTTTAGCTTTTTCACGCTACTATGACTCCAAAACAAGTTTTCAATTAACTCATTAAAAAGTATAGACAAGGAAGAACAAAATAATTAATAGATAAAGAATAATTAATAAAAAAAGAACATAATAATTTTATGTCCATTATTTCTTGTTGGGTCACCACATCAACATGCATAATTAAGCACAATGAAGAGTAAAGAATGACAGGAAACAAACATGACTATACAAGGAAGGGTCCCCCCCACCACTTCCTGCCCTGCTAGTGCTCAAAATTGTACTTGAACAAACCACTCTTCAAACCAATCTACAATTTCAAATATATCTACCCACCAGAGTCCCCCTCTCCCTTGTTCAGAGAACAAGAATAATAATGTTCTCTAGTTTGTGCTAATGTAATCTGAATGAGAGAAAGTGGAAAGTGAATGTAATTGTTAGTTTAAAATAATTCTTATTATAGGAGATTAGGGAAGAGGCCACCAAATAACCATAATTCAATGTACAATATTCACAGAGGGTTCAAAAATGCATTTTAGACAGTCAATAAATAAACGCTACACAAAAACGGAAGCAGAATGGCGCAACAGTAGTGAATACATAAAATAAGTATTATTCCGATGAAGAGTAATAAAATCCTTCACATTTAATAAGATTCCTGTAAGAAAACACAATAAAACACACACATGTGTATGACCAGATACAATAAATATATATGGGCCCCTAATACAAGGAGAACTTACAAAACGATGGGAGGGATAAAACGGGAAAGGAACAAATCGAGCAGAGATGATGGCTGGAATAGCATCAGGATAGGACTGCACCTCAACGCGTTTCGCCGGATACCTCAGAGGTTCATGGACGTCGCATGAGGGCGGTCCCTTACAATCAACCCAACATATTTATATCCGGACGCCGGACTTACAGATTATGCATGTTTTTTCTGAAATTCCTCCTGAAGAAGCCGTGAGGTATCCGGCGAAACGCGTTGAGGTGCAGTCCTATCCTGATGCTATTCCAGCCATCATCTCTGCTCGATTTGTTCCTTTCCCGTTTTATCCCTCCCATCGTTTTGTAAGTTCTCCTTGTATTAGGGGCCCATATATATTTATTGTATCTGGTCATACACATGTGTGTGTTTTATTGTGTTTTCTTACAGGAATCTTATTAAATGTGAAGGATTTTATTACTCTTCATCGGAATAATACTTATTTTATGTATTCACTACTGTTGCGCCATTCTGCTTCCGTTTTTGTGTATTGTTTTGAGTAACTTGGAGATTACTTCAGAAGGCAGCATTATTGTGGTACAAGTTTTATTATATTATAAATTTATTTGCACGGGGCCATTAGGCACATTCACTCCTTTTTTTCACTATTAATAAATAAACGCTTCAAGATTGCAATGTAGCATAATTGTTATGGGAATATTCAGTTGATGAAGCTGCTGGGAATGAATGGCACTGTACTGGGTATAAACTTTATTCTCAAGATAATGTGCATGAAAATCTCTATGGAAATAAAGATGCTTATTAGAGTGTCATACAGTAAAGACTGTAGAATCAAATTATTTGCAACAAAACAGGTATTGTTATTTTTCACAGAGTTGATGATCACAAGATGAAAAACACTATTACTAATACAAGGTATTTAAAGACGACGCAAACGACGCAAGCACCAAAACGTCACAAAGTGATCGGTAGCCAGGAACACTCTCGCAGAGACACGATCAGGGTCTTAACAGACCCTGTGTGGGTCACGTGTGACGTCACGGAGGCGTGCCCAAACGCGGAAGTTCGGGCACGGCGCGATTTGGAGAAATGTAGCCGGTGTTCGCTTTGAGCACCGGCTACATATCCCCTGTCAGACTGAGGCCACTCAAAGTTGCCTCAGATGACAGGTAGGATCCCGCTGCAAGTGCCTGCAGCGGGATCCGAAAACAGCTCATCGCGGGGAGCCGCGATGAGCTGTTTAATACAGGACGTACTATGCCGTCCTAACGACTTTAAGGCACTTAAAGTCAGGACGGCATAGTACGTCCTAACGCCGGGAAGGGGTTAAAATCCATGTCTTTAAAGAAGCCACAACATACTTGAGTAAACACTTTCCTGTCTGCTACCATTACTTACATCTCATCTTCATCCACCACATCAGCTGTCTTGACTTTCTACTCTGTACCTTATTTTTCATCAGTTCCATCCTTCCATTTAGACTGTAAGCTTGCAGGCAGGGTGGCCTTTCCGTTATGTATTGGTTTTTCAATGTCTGTCTTTTTCTACCACAATGCATTGAATTAAGAAAATAGTAGATAGTTGAAATGTTGATAAAGATTCATGTACTGCGGTACATGTTAAACAAAACATACAAAAGTAGCAGACTTAACAAATGAGATAAACTTGAATAGAAGGCTGCCCACAAAGGCTTGCAGTCTAAAAGGAGCATGAGCATTTAGTTACACAGAGGTGAAAAGTACAATAGGTTGAGATTGGCAGAGTGCTGAGACAGAGTGCTGAGTTAGCTACGTCGATATCTACAATTCACAGTGATAATACTTATCTAACATAGCATATTTAAGTTTGATTGGTATATTTAAAATCAGAGCTGCTGAAACTAATGTCATTTATGACTCTTAGCATTTCTGTATTTCTTTTAGAAAGGCTGAGCTGACTCTTTCTGAAATTGTTACCTCTACAGATGTTGGAGGTTTCAGCTGTATTACAGTAAAAACAATTGACTCAGTGGAGCTGCAGCTGATTAATGCACACATTTCAGTATGCAGAGGCTCATTGTTTCTTTCTTAAAATCATACACAAATGAAATCTAACTCCATTTAAATAGCATATCCTTTAAATCCTTTTTTTGCATGCTCAAATGCATCATTTTTGTAGCCCATGCATCTATCAACAGGTTTTCAGATTCTCACTGTTCATATTGGCAGTTGCCCCATTGAAGATTAAAGAGGAATCAACAACATACGGGATTTTAAATTCAATATAACAGCAGTTTAGCTGATAGTAAAAAAAATTCAAACATGCATTCCAGTAACGATGGTGAATATTTTTAATTTTCACACTTATCCACAAATTAATTACTGTGACACTGACATAGTTAATGGTCACATTTAACCCTTTAATGACAAGCATTTCGAAATAACATATTTATTATTATTTCTATAACATAGCAAAGCTGTATGTTATGTTTCACAGTGTAGTGAATATTTTAATTTATGATAACTATTACATTTTAAAGTTAACGCTATGTCAAATGGAAAATAAACTTTGCATAAATGGTGTACAGACTCGTCCCTACAGATTATTGCATTAAAAAAAAAAAACATTCCTGACCCAGATCATTAGAACACATTTTTGGTATCCTATTCTTATATTAAAACCATTGATTGGGTAATAATAACATCTATTCTTTCAGCTGCTAATTAGGTTACTTCCGAGTTGTTGAAAAAAGAGCTTTGAGTCCAACTGGGAGAAATGTGCTATATAAATACATATTATTATTATTATATTTACAAATTAAAGATGCAGAAAAAGTTGGACAAATTAGTAAAATGTTTGCTTGTTCCAGAACGACATTTTGAAAATGAAACAGAATAATACTGCAATTACTGAATTTATTCTTTTAGGATTTTCAGTTTCGAATGAAACAAGTTTTTTTATATTTGTTCTTATTGCTATTGTTTATATTGTCACACTCACGTCTAATGTTTTCATTATTGTCACTGTCACAATGGAGCGAAGCCTACAAAAACCTATGTATTTCTTCATCGGAGGACTCTCATTCCTTGAGCTCTGGTATCCTTCAGTGACAATTCCAAGGCTTTTGTGGTCTCTTTACACTAAAGAGAAAACAATTTCTCCTGCAGTCTGTATCTCCCAGTTTTATTTCCATTTTTCATGTGGCACAACAGAAAGTTTCCTCCTGGCTATTATGGCCTTTGATCGATTTGTAGCCATCTGCAATCCACTGAGATACACAACTATCATGAGTCCAAAGATCTGTATGAGGTTACTATTGGGAACCTGGATGTTTAGTTTTGTTATAATTATTATCCCCTGTTTGCAGATATCAAACCTTGTGTTTTGTTTTAAAGAGATTGATCACTATTACTGTGACTTTGCCCCATTGCTCAAGTTATCATGTTCTGAGATTTCAATCATAGAAACTGTATTTTTAGTGTTGGCCTGTTTTGTAGTTTTGGGCAGCTTTGTACCTATCATTGTGTCTTATGTATTTATTATTGGAACTATAATAACTTTCCCAACCAATTCTGGGAAGCGTAGAGCATTTTCTACTTGTGCGTCTCACCTAATTGTTGTTCTTGTTTTTTACAGTACCGTAATCTTCATGTTTATTAGACCCAATGCAAGTGGATTTTTGCATGTGAATAAGATCATTTCTATCTTCCCTTCCATAGTGACACCTCTTCTAAACCCTGTTATTTATACCCTAAGGAACCAAGAATTTAAAGAGGCTATAAAAAGAATAGTTCAGATGTTGAATTCTTCTAAATTTAATGGTAGAAATTTATATGTTTAACTAGCAATATATCAAATATTTGTATGCACATTTTTTTTAAATAAGAAAATGATGACAAAATAAAAAAACTTTGCTAAGAAGTACTTAGCAAACAGTTACAATTTGTTGTGAATTATGGCATAATTAGTCAATATGGGGAAAAGGCTTTGTGCTATTCAATGTATATCAGTGATGAATACTAATTGTATATGCAAACAAATTAGTAAATCTGGAAAGTTTGTAAGCAAAGGACCATCTCTCTGATCTGGTTTTACTTGTTTTCTGTTACTTCTACTGAAAAATATTCTTTAACTTGTCTACACATCATTTCCATTATTATTTTCCTTAAAATAAGTAAATGTGGAATAGCTCATCGGAAAAATAATGGTTAAATTAAAATAGTTTTAAAGTGCAGATTTGGTAAGCTGCTGAATCTGATGACTTCTTCAGTGGTCTTAGACCACTAATCAGAATGTGCAGCCATTCAACTAGGTTAGTGTACACCACAGCACAAAAGCACTTGATGAAGTTGTACCTCATGGTCTGCCATATTTTCCTAGGGTACAGCAATACAGCATGGGAGGTGGAGTCAACACCCGTGCAATCATACACCATGCACTCCCATGTAATTGGATCATGTTCCCTGTAGTCACACTGCAGAGGCAAAGTCTCACATTACTGTGTGCATAGAAATTGATGTGTGAAGGCCAGCACGGATGAGGAGTGTGCACAGGATTCACATGGAGGTGCTAAAGCCTCTCCTATGGTGCAATGATGCAATGATAACACTGTCATGATGTTTATAAGGTTGTTTGGACCCTTTGTGGGCTAATACATCACATAAGTCTGGGGGACACATGGCTTTGTGGGGGAAACATTGGCTAAGTCTTGGGGGTAGATGACTGCATGGGGGTGGCATTAACTAAGTATGGGGGGCAGATTGGCAAATAAAAGGAAATAAAAACAAGAAATGCATTTTTCAGATAAGATCCTCACTAATAAGTAAAAAAAAAAAAGAGTAGTAATAATCAAA
Organism: Pelodytes ibericus; assembly: GCA_036172795.1. Taxonomy (NCBI): domain Eukaryota; kingdom Metazoa; phylum Chordata; class Amphibia; order Anura; family Pelodytidae; genus Pelodytes; species Pelodytes ibericus. Next base: position 55,233,679 of record CM069861.1, on the reverse strand, counting down.
TTAATAAAATTACATGGGAAGAAAATGACTATATGACTATATAATTTAGACTCAATAGCATCAGAGGAAATTATTTCAAACTATAAAAAATATATAAATATGTCTTAGTAAATTACGTTTTTGCAGCATATCCAGTGTCTGGCTATTTTGTTTCTTCAGAGCCTCTGCTGACTTACCTCTCAAACTCCATTTTCTCTTCCTCCTGTTGTTCACCCGACGGAAGCGCCGGGACAGCACCGAGGCACCTTAGATGAGATATGGGATTTCTTCTATTTTTCAAGTCACCAGGATTGGACTTTCGGTTTAGTTTTGAAACATAGAGTGAGACATACACTTTTAGGAATCAATAATAAGGAGACTCTTGCCAAAAAGCACAAGCATAAAAATGGAAATAAACATAATGATACAAATATAAAAGGACAGGAAGAACTATCTGATGAAGATCTTGGTAATTATGTTGCTTTCATTACCAACTTTAGCTTAGAAATTGACAAAATTAAGAATATTGTTAAAAACAATCTTCCATTTTTGAAGGCGGACAAGAAGTTGCAAAAGGTGTTTTTACAACCCACAGATATTCGTTTTGTTCCCCGCAAAGCAAGATAGTTACAGAGCATGCTTTCCCCTAGCAATGTATCAACTCAACCTCCTGTTGGGGCTGATAAACAACGATCTGATACATGGTTACGAGTAACAGGCATCCATGTGATGTTAGGAGATGTGCATGCTGTAAGTTTGTAATCAAATCCAAAACTTTTGGCTCTTTTTCTAATACAGCTTCCTTCACAATGAAAGATTACCTGAATTTTGAATCAAGTAAAGTGATATATCTTGTTACATGTGGGAAATGTGGAATGCAATATGTTGGCCGCAGTAGAAAACGACGAGAACGACGAGAAACATTCATCTGACATTAGGTGTAATCACCGAAAGTCCACCATCAATTGCCATTTTCAGACCTGTAACAATGGAGATCTTACATTTTTCTCATGTATGGCCATAGAGCGTTGTAGATTGGGCCTTAGGGGTGAAGATCTGATTACTCTACTGGCCAGAAGGGAGGTTTACTGGATTTTTAAAATGGTGACTAGGGCACCTATGGGTATGAACAAAGAATGGTAACTAAATTGTTATACGGATTAACATAGGCTAAATAATGTTGCGTGCCACATGTTTTTTTCTATCTTTTTTTTACATATATTCACCAGCTGTATATAATATACTAGTATTTATGCTGGGTTGATATATTTGTAATATACCTTTTAATAAGGTTAACATAGCTATTTTATCCTGGTGTATTTTTGGGATAATAACCTATTACAGTGTTTCTAATAATAGACATAAGGGCTTTTTTTAACTGAAACTGTTTAAATGCCCAACTGCCACCATATATGCATGTATTTCTATTGCCATTAAGGGGTTTAAATTCAATGTAACTATTTTTCTGTTTTTAATGGGCGTGGATTTGACCAACCAGGACCAATACTAGGTTTGGGGAAGTCCTCTACTGACCTTTTAAACAGACACCTCGCCTAGGGTTAGTGTCTATGATTAAGCCTCATGGCGAAATGCGTGAGACTGTGCCACTCCGATGATGTTTTTACTCATTTACCAATAAATATTTTTCTACTTTGTTCAATACTCCGATGACCTTTGGATTTACTTGAAAGGGTGAATTGGTGCACTACTTTGGCTTGCTGAACCTTTTTATACCATTTATCCACGGCTGAGATAGCTGTATATGCTGCACGTCACCCGAAAAAAGCTATCAGGTTTACTCAAGCGTGCTCCGTTTACCTTTCACCGATGTGACCAACCACACAGGTTTTTTTCTGTGTGTATTAAACACACTGAGAGCGCAATCATTGCTGCTTCATGCTCCCCATGGGTAGTAATCACGCAGAGCATCGTATTTCCCCGCCACTCCCCGCCGAGTGATGTGGCCGGCGCTGCACCGCTCTACAGGGTAGGGGCGGACCTTCACCTCCGCACCAGGTGCGGTAAGCCCCCCACCCCTGCTCTGCTCAGGGGGGCAATTGCCCCCCCTGGATCTGCCACTGTGTTGGCAAGGGGCTAAACTGTCAATAAAAAACACCCTTTGAGTGCCATGAGGGTGATTGAGTCAGCCAATCAGATGCTTCCTGTAGTCTTTTGAAATCACAGCACCACACGTTTTTTTGGGGGGTCGGCATGGATCTTTTTTTTAATGGTAGGTGAATTCATTATTTATTTAATTTTTGGATGGCGCATTTCCCTGGGCAGAAGAAGCAAGGGTGTCGCTGATCATCAGAGGACAAATTAAGGTTATGTTATTCACAGGGCACCATTTGCATGCCAGGGGTATGTGTGCAGTGATTTCCACTGCCCAACATTATGGAACTCAAAGGGTGGGTTATATTTACAGGTTTTTCTAAATCCCCCTTACTGGGCAAGGTAGTGAATGTAGGATTAATTAAGTTAAATGTTATTTCTTATTTAATTATGTTATGCGTGAGTTTTGTCTCAGACGGACTGGGATCATTGTTTGCAGGTCGGGGGGTTTATTATTGATTTATATTCTGGGGGCCATGGACAATATTCTGGAATATTACTTAAGAGTAGATAGGGGGTTATAATTAACCCCCATCACTGCAGGGGGCATGGGTGTCTCTTTATTAATGTCAAGTCCTTGACCCGTTCATTGTTGTGGGGCTGGGAGTCATTAAGCAGGCTTCCAACCCTGTTTATAATCCCTGTTTCATCCCGCTCCCATTCATTAGTGAATACCATATTGCAAAGTCAAGATTAGGCATCCGAGGGGAAGTGAGTATATTTGAGATTGGAGGTCGAGATTAAATATGGAGAACTGTTACCTTAACTCAGGGCTTTCTAACCTAACCTACTGATATCAGTTAGAGTCTCATCTAAGGAAAAGCATTGCCTAGCCTACACACTAGGGCATTTAGAAGTGAAAAGTGTTGCAGGACAAACTTAGTGAGTCAGGCTACAATGCAGCCTGGTGGTGGCACAAATTTCCCCCTTGCCTGCTTGCCAGCCCTATCCTGACAATGGAGCTCTGTGATAAACACCGCATATGGATGCTCTTTTTATTGCTGTGAGGTTGCACGCATGAACACCACACATAACTGTGAGGTTTTTTTTGCAGTGGAACTCAATATTGATATTAACCTCAATATTGAGATACTCATATAATACAGCACACTACTATGCATTTTAGTGCTATGGAGCTCTGTCACACACTGCACATTACTGTGAGTTTTTGTATGGTGAATACTATGGGTTTTGTTGATGTATTTTAGGACCATCAGTTCTTCTCACCGTGCCCCACTATCACATGTATTTCTTCCTAGAGTAGGAGAGAACTCAAGCACCTACTGTGCAAAGACCCCCTTCTTCCTATTGCTGTCATGCTGCACCATGCACCTGTATCAGTCTGTGAAGAAGTAACATGCTATGTGGCAATCTGATTTACAGAGGTTCACAGTAACGTGGCAGCAGTTAGATAATATGCCAGTGTTGATTTGGGATTGCTCAGACCCATGCCTCATGCATCATGTAGGTTGAAGGGCTGAACTGGGGAAATTTCAATTATTTTCTACACCCTAGGTGTCTAAACGACATCACAGAAAAAGGAGAGTCTAGAGACTAACAGTTGGAAAATCTTTGCTTGTATAACCTACCTTGCTTGTATAGCTCTATCAGGGGGCAGACATGTTGTTTAGAATCATTGGTCATATCAATTAGATCTGCCTTCATCTGACCCAAAATATCAAGCCCCCGATAGAGGAATATCAGTGAAAGATATCAATAAGATACTTTACTTTTATTATTTCAGTAAATTATTTATATTAAAATGCTTACACTTAGTGCAATCTTTCATTGAAGCAAAACTTTATTTTTTGCCAACAGTTGGCTAATTTATGCCTTACCCTCTCTTGGTTGCCCACCTTTGGCATCCTTTGAAGTCCAGCTCAGGGTATGATATGTTTGATTCTAGCACATTGACACAGGCTATTCATGTGTGCTTGCATCTGTCCGGGTCCTGTATATTATGTGACAGCCAGCTCTCTGATTCTCTGGGAATAGCAGAAGCATGCACTAGAAACACAGATTTGCTGCTCTTGAAAGATCTCATTCTAGTACAATACAAAAAACAGAATCTGTAGTATTTTCCAGTAGGACAAGGGACACATTATTTAGACACAAAGCAACTGCTATAAAAACCAAAATGAATATGTGAATGTATTTTGTGTTAGTCTATGTGCGGGGCTCAAGAAAAAGTATTTAATAATACTAATTAAAAAAAAAACTTGTGGAACAACACAAGGGAGATTTATTCGAGGCTTTGCATGTATGCTAGTACTAACTTGCTTATTTGTGGCAGAATATTTGCTGACCAAAAGTAATATGCTGGTTTCTAAAACAAGCAAACTGTCCCACCATACTTTGTCATGTTTCAGCTCTTGTCTTTTGTTTTCACAAGCCTTAAGAGATATTTTTTTATACTCTACTACACTAACGCAAACACATAATTCATGGTGAATCATAGGAGATTCATGGTTTCTACTATATCTCCCAACTTCTGCCCCAGTGATGTGGGGTCCCAGGGGTAGAGTTTGAGAAGTTGGGTGCCAGTGCTACTGCTCATGCACATCAGGACTGTCACTCAGTTTGACACCACTACTATGCAGATGTAGACCCTCATTCTCCTGAAACCAGAGAATGAAAATCGAGACTGCAAGATTCCAGTCTCAAATCAGAACTGTCACGGAACTGGGGGGCATGCAATTTAACTGTTTTGTTATGCCTTGTAAAAAATTCCTCTGTGTGTGACATCAGTAAAGTCTTTGCTGTGGGTAAAACAGGCACTCCTATATCAAATAGAAGGGCTGTTGGGCTATAGAATGCTTAGTTCATGCTGGATTTTGTTTTTATATTGGACTTCTTTGGTTTAGGTGTGCCCCACTTCATCACTGAAATGCCTGACCAATAAAGGCTTCTTGTTTAACTGAAGCGTCATCCCCAAAAGTTATAGATGACAGGATCGCCTTCAGATAGGTAAATATGATTTATATAGCTGATGGCAGTCAACTGTGTACATTATATCACAAAAAGCGCAAAGTGTATAATGTTAAAATGTGGTACCTGGGTCTCTCAGTCTACCAGTATCTCCAGGACTTTATGCACTTTGCAGGTGCAGGAACTGGGATCCATAGAGTGCAGGACTTTTAGTGAGTTAAGGTTTTATTAAGAGGACAGGTATACAAAATGAAGTTGGCACTTCCAAGACATGAATATAATGAAAACTGATTAACTAATTAAGCGTTCTTCAACGCGAAACACTGCACCATTCCATGTGTTTTTTGCATTTCTGGATGTGATCTTCAATAAAGCATTTACATTTTTCATTAAATTTGTGTTTTTGTATATTTTGTATATCTGTCTTCAACTCCGTTTCGTCAGCGGTGGTCTGAGCACCTGAACCGAAATCAGTGAGCTGCTTACATATGCTTGCCAGCAAGCTTGAGCCAGGATTCCTTCGTGGTGAGGAGACTTTTCTATTTTATATATATTAAAAAGGACCATATGCTCAGCCTGTGATGACTTCCGTTGAGGCAATCAAAGAAGTTGTAAATATTGTCTAATCAATATATTGTGAATATAGAGAATTAAAAATGTAAAAATTATACATTGTGATAGCAGAGACACATCTGTTTTAGAAGTACCTGTTGTGTCTCCTATTTGACACTACCTGTGGCTTGATACACAAAGTAACTAAAATTCTATTGTAAATATAACATTTGCACAATAAGACATTGCATCTTGCTATGCAAATTGTATATTGAATATATACAAGTCACCAGTGATGTTATAAACGGGAAATACCACTTCTAAAACAGGTTTATAACTTAATTCGTGCATTTGCTTGCAATCTGCTAACACAATGTATAGATCATTTTAGACCATTTTTTAATTCTATATAATCACAATATATTGATTTACAACTTTTACAAGTGCCTCCTGACTATAAAATAAGATTGCATCTCGTCACGCAAATTGTACATTTCACTTTAAATGGTAGTTAATCCATGTAGAGTACATTTTCACTTAACGTATACATTTTCTTGCAATCCTGTACATTATACATTACATATTATTTTGTATTTGCTACATTCACAGTATTATAAATAATACTTAAGAATTGAGTCCCTTTAATGCTCATCATTGTTTGTTTTTTAATAGCAAAAAAATTCAAAATAAACATAACTTTTTTATTCTTTAACCCCTTAAGGACAGAGCCTTTGAAACATTTTTGTCCTTTCTGGACAATGCCTATTTTAACATTTCTGTGCTGTTTGTGTTTAGCAGTAATTTTCTTCTTTGTCATTTGCTGTACCCACACATATTATATATTGTTTTTATCGGGACAAGAAGGGCTTTCTATGGATGGCATCTTTTTGATCATATCTTATCATATTATTAAAAAAAATAATAAAATATGGTAAAAAAAAAAAAAATACACAAATTTCTTTGTTTTTATTTGAAACAACTTCTCCTCATCGACAATAGCGAACGAAAAAACATGCTAAATAGATTCTACTATTTCTCCTGAGTACAGGGATACCACCCATGCATAGGTTTGTTGGGTTGTTTGGGGGCTAAAATGCCAAATTTGTGAGGTGCAGTTTTTTGTTTTCCAACTTGAAATTTTTACATGCAGACAGCCTGCACCCATGTCCCATTTGGGACATATTTGAAGCCAGCTAGTGTATTTTACCCCATCAACCCATATATTTTTTAAAAGAAGACACCTTAGGCTATCTCAAATGGTGGTATTTTTACACTTTCCATGCACTAATTCTACCACCAGCCTTTGTCAAACTTTGTGGTAGTAATTTTTTTGTGGTTTTTTTCCACAAACCTTGTACTTCAGACATGAATTCACAGATTTTGGTATGTGTCACTGCCAAATAACACCCTAATAAGTGTTCAGCAACATCTCTTGAGTACAGGGATACCACCCATGCATAGGTTTGTTGTGTTGTTTGGGGGGTAAAAGGCCAAATGTGGTAGGTGCAGTTTTTGGTTTTCCAAATTAAAATTTTGACATGCAGACCGCCTGCACTCATGTCCCATTTGGGACATATTTGAAACCAGCCAGTGTATTTTACCCCATCAACCCATATATTTTTTAAAAGAAGACACCTTAGGCTATCTCAAATGGTGGTATTTTTACACTTTCCATGCACTAATTCTACCACTAGCCTTTGTCAAACTTTGTGGTAGTAATTTTTTTGTGGTTTTTTTTCCACAAACCTTGTACTTCAGACATGAATTCACAGATTTTGGTATGTGTCACTGCCAAATAACACCCCAATAAGTGTTCAGCAACATCTCTTGAGTACAGGGATACCACCCATGCATAGGTTTGTTGGGTTGTTTGGGGAGTAAAAGGCCAATTTGGTAGGTGCAGTTTTTGGTTTTCCAAATTAAAATTTTGACATGCAGACCGCCTGCACCCATGTCCCATTTGGGACATATTTGAAACCAGCCAGTGTATTTTACCCCATCAACCCATATATTTTTTAAAAGTAGACACCCTACGCTATTTCAAATGGTGGTATTTTAACACTTTCCATGCACTAATTCTACCACCAGCCTTTGTCAAAGTTTGTGGTAGTAATTTTTGTGTGGTTTTTTTTCACAAATATTGTATTTTAGACATAAATTCACAGATTTTGGTATGTGTCACTGCCAAACAATAACCCAATATGTGTTCAACAACATATCCTGAGTACAGGGATACCACCCATGCATAGGTTTGTTGGGTTGTTTGGGGGCTAAAGGGCCACATTGTGAAGGTGCGCATTTTCAACTTGGAATATTGACGTGTAGTCAGCCTGAGCCCATCTTTCATTTGGGACTTTTTTTTAAGTAGGACAGTGTATTTTACCCCAAAAAGTATATATTTTGTAAAAGTAGACACCCTAGGCTATTTTAAATGGTGTTATTTTAACACTTTCCATGCACCAATTCTGCCACCAGCCTTTGTCAAAGTTTGTGGTAGTCATTTTATTGTGTATTTTTTCCCACATACATTGCACTTTAGACACAAATTCACATATTTCGGTATGTGTCACTGACAAACAATACCACAATATATGTTCAGCAACATCTCCCGAGCACAGGGATACCACCCATGCATAGCTTTGTCAGCTTTGTTAGGGGTTGAAAGGCTACATTTGAGAGGTGCGCTTTTTGATTTTCAAACTTGGAATTTGAACATGTAGAGCAAGGAAGGGGTTAATAGCTCTTATAAGAGCCTTTGTAGTACTGTACAAAAAAATTAACCCCTAAAAATGCACAGACAAGAAAAAAATTTCTGCTGTGCAGTGATCAGTGGCAGGGAAGGAGTTAATACACTACACTATACAAAAGGTATGGCTTTTATAAAAGCCCTTGGGACTCACAATTTATTAACATTTTATTTAATTTATTACAATTTAAAAATTATGTTATACAGATCTGTCTCTTTCCCTCACTAAAACTCAAGTGAGGAGAGGGAGGCAGATCCATATGGGTCAGAACAATATTTACGAACCAGACGAATGGTGATGCTCATCTGAGAAATCACCAAACCACCTTTGCCACTGATCGGCTGTTACTGATCGCTATACACGCGTTCAGACAGCTTCAAAAGGAATACACGTAATCCCCTAGTGGGTATAATTAACCCCTAGTGAGTATGACAAAAAAAATGCTGATAGCAAAAAAAAATCCTTCGGCGACTAGATTGCTCCATATGCGCTGCTTAGGCAGTGACCATATGCACTGCTTAGGCAGTGACCATATGTGCTGCTTAGGAAGTGATATACGGCAAGGAAGGGGTTAATAGCTCTTAAAAGAGCCTTTGATATACTGTAATAAATCAAAGTAAAAAAAAATAACCCCTAAAAAAATGCACAGACAGCAAAAAATGTGCTGCTGTGTAAGATCACTGCGTACACAGCGATCAATTGCAGGGAAGGGGTTAAATACTGGAAACGGCTTTTATAAAAGCCTTTGGGTCTCAATTCTATTAAATATATTATAATTAAAAACTTACATTATACAGCTCTGTCTCCCTCACTAAAACTCAAGTGAGAGGGAGGCAGATCTACACGGGTCAGATCAAATATTTACACATATTGATCTAACCAGACGAATGGTGATGCTCATCTGAGCAAACGCCAACCCGCCATTGTCACTTATCAGCTGTTACTGATCGCTATACATGCGCTCAGACAGCTAAAAAATTTTTTACGTTAAACGTAGTCCCCTAGCGGGTATAATTAACACGTGACGGGTGTAATAAAAAAGTTTTAAAAAAATTAAAAATGCTTCTGCAGCAAGATTGCTGCATTTGCGTCAGATCGCTGATTAGGCAGTGATCTACGGCAAGAAAGGGGTTAATCTCTCTTAAAAGAGCCTTTTTTTATACTGTAATGAATTACAGTAAAAAAAAATAACCCCTAAAAAATGCACAGACAGCAAAAAATGTGCTGCTGTGTATGATCACTGCGTACACAGCGATCAATGGCAGGGAAGGGGTTAAATGGCTTTTATAAAAGCCCTTGGTGTTTAAAATTTTATTAAATATTTTTTTTATTATTTTATTTTATTTTTTTACTTGATCTGATCTGTCTCTCTCCCTTACTAAAAGTAGTAAGGTGAGGGAGGCAGATCAATACTTGTCAAAGGCAATATTTACTAATATTGCCTTTGACAGTATGATAAGTGCTCATCAGAGCACTTACCATACATGCCTGCACACAGATCACATAGATCTGCTGTGCCGGCATCGATTGGCTCCCCCTAGAGCATCGGAAGTGAAATACTTTCACTTCCGATGCTCTTGCCATTAGAAGGGAAACGCTGCCTGTACAGGCAGCGTTCCCTTCTACTGAGCCGATGGGGTCGCTCAGGAGAGCGACCACCATCGGCTCTGGGGAGCAGCACGGTGTTGTAAAGTGCCTCGCTGGCGAGGCACTTTAACAACACCGGAGATGCTTAGAAAGCGAACGATCGTTCGCTTTCTAAGCACATGTGTGCAGCGGGCGCAGCCATTTTTAAATGGCTGCTACGATCACTCCGTGGAGTGATCGTAGCGCGCCCCTGCACATTTGGGGGGTGTTGCACAATGCCTCTACCTAGAGGCATTGTAGCAACACCGTTAGAGTAAAGAAAGCGACCGCTGGTCGCTTTCTTTACTCCATTTAGTGCATGACGTGCCAGGCACGTCAGCTGTCGGCAAGTCCTCGATTTGCCGTGACGTGCCTGGCACGTCACCTGTCGTTAAGGGGTTAAATAGGAATACAGTAATAACTACCTTGCCATAACACACTGGTGATTAGAAATCTGTCCACAGTACAATTACTAATTTTATAAATTAGTAACACTTATTTTCAACATACAGCATAAAGTTAATTTTAAAGTATAACTTTTAGAACAGACACCAACATTGGGAAGTATAGTTTCATGTATTTATTTAAATTGCTTGGTGTGTAGTTGTACATACACATATGTATGTATTTATGTATCAGTGTTTGTTTGTCTTCTCTATTTGTCTGTCTGCTTCATTATAGTACTAAGATATGTATTGTTTAACATAAAGATGTCCTACACAGTGGAATCTGAAAGTTTTATTTACAGTGGACACTGATTAAACACATCAATATGGAATGTTCCAATTAATATGGGTTCTTATTTGAGTCTCCTAGATACATGTAGTGAGTTATGTATAAATAGAGGTTCTGTATCTATGCCTAAAACTGTTTGAATGAGCTTTACATTTACAAAAAAGTACAAAATAGTGAATTTTCTTTTCTAAAATTGCAAAATGCTTTATTTTCACATGATGGCTTTCTGTGTAGCATAGATCATGCCAGAAATGAATTGACAGAATTGTAGCATTACTATACACACCTTTGATTTTTCTTTCAAACACAGCTTACAACACAGTTCTTAAAAAATATTTAGATCATCATTTTGGCACAACTAAAAGACTGTACCATTTCATATATGCTGATATAAATTGTGGCATAACTTCATTATTTTTGTGACAGACAAACCTGTGTAAACTAGCATTAAAAAATGTAGGATCACTTAGAAATGTCCTTGTTTTCTAAAGAAAAGCAAGTTTTGCCCATAAACCCAGTAGTGACTGGATTTCTAGAACATTTTTTGTCATTCTGGACAATTGCTGTTTTACACTTCTGCAGTGTTTGTGTTTAGCTGTAGTTTTTCTCCTTCTCATTTACTGGATCCACACACATATTGTATGCTGTTTTATCACCATAAAAAAAGCCTTTGTGATATACCATTATTTTCATCAGATCATAAAATTTACTATACACAACCATTGATGAAGAACATAAAAAACACACCTTTTTCACTATTTTACATGGAAAATCTTTCACACATCTACAGACACAAAACCCCCCTGCTAAACAGATTCTTATATTTGTCCTGAGTTTAGAACTACCCTCTGTTTGCATGTTTTGAGCATGTTACAGAGCAATAACTAAAACTAGAGCATTGCTTTTTTCTAACAATTTTCTCCTACAGTGACCTTTTGACCACAACACTGTCCTCAACCCTAACCCTAAATCTAAGCCTAATGCTCACCTAGCACTAACACTAAAGTAACTCCAACACTAAAACCAATGCTAGTCTTGGTGATTTTTCTTTCCTTAAATTAGTTGGCTTATTTTTCTACAAAAAAAGTATGGGTTATGTATCAGAAGTGTATGAATCAGAAATTCGAATCTTGGCAACATTTTCATTGTAATCTCTCCCATCTGCCAACTGTGAAAAGGACTAACTGGCCATATCGTTTTCTAATCTGTTGAAGGTAAAACATTTGCTGAATATAGCTCTTTATGACAATTGTGAAGAACATCGCAAAACATTTTAGTACTTTGGGGCACCATGGGGGTATTGTCTAATGCTTTTCTTCTGGGTATAAAACTCGACTAATTACAGTGTATAAGATCTGGGGGACTACCGTAAGTCTATTTACTAAAACATGAATAAGTTCAGCCTTACATTAAGTAAAGATATAGGGTGATAATTGCTACATGGTTTCTTATCTTTACCTTGTTTTGGTATTACAGTGATGGCAGCCTCTAGAGTTCTTTGGTCCAGTATTTCCCCCTTATATATTTAAATTAACATATCTCTAAATAAAGGGACCAGTTTCTCCTGAAAGGTTTGGTAATAAGCAACTGAAATTACCTGTTTTCTATTGAGGTTGGTCTTTTTAACTCTTTTATATGGTTGTGATAGATTTATCCAGATAGCCGTGTAAATAGATACTTTTTTTTTTTTTTAGAGTCTTGCTAGTTACATTTGTTCCATTATGATAATATTGATGAAATGATCTTCCAATAGCCTGAGTGTGATGTTAGAGTGTACCCTTCTGGTCTCTAATTTTATCTATATATGATCTATATAAGTTATTGATCTCTAAGTCTCCCATAATAATGGAACTTTATCCAATGATTCTAAACTATGACTATGGCTTTAATAATTCTTCTGTATGCCTCCTTTTATTCTTTTTTAAAGTAGGATACCAATCTGATTAAATATCCCTGTATCACTGGTTTATGGTTGTTTGTGCTTTTGAAATAGTCCGGTCTATTATTCTCTTTAAAATACAATTTTATGTGAGACTGCAATTTTTAGCTTTTATCCATAAGGCTTTTTCATTTAGTTTACAACTCCAAATTGTATAATTATGATATCTCAGGTCACACATGTTATATTACCTATTTGCGTTTGAACAACCGTATTCACGTTGTGGTGGAAAATTAGGAGTATGTCAGTTCTAATTTATTTAATATGTAATCTTCAGATGTGCATGATGTACTTGCCAAATGTCCACTAGCTGTGATGCTATTAAGGCTTTTTTAACCTTCCATATATTAGAATATGGGAAATGCCATTGGAGGAGTCTAAGCTGGGATATAGGATAAGGTTGACATTTCCCCAAAATTGTAATATAACTTCCATATAATTCCCCAGATTGGACAGCACCTGAATAATAAATCTATGTTTATTAATATTTGGAGAATATATGGCAGCAAGGGTGAATTTCTTGATTCCAACGTACCCTTTTAGAAACATTCTTAGATAACAGAATTGCAATTACTTTTTGGTATTATATAGTTGTGCACAAAACAAATCAACCTTTAGATGCAAGATAATCCTGAATTCTGAAATGACCCTTGTGGTGTATAGGTCATAACCAATCATCCATAGCTGATCCTTGACTTAGTACGTGTGAGGTAATACCACCATCTGAAAACAATGGTTAACTAAGGGAATGAAAAATACTAGATATTATATAATATGAAGCAGGGAGGAGTACCTTGCCAGTGCAATGCACAGATATTCTCATGAGAAAAAAACAGTAGAAACTTTGATAAATAAGGGAATGGAAAATGTACAAGACATGTTAAACAGGGTAGGTACTGTCATATCATCAATTTATTCCTAGGATGCCACTTATAGAAAGACCCAAACAATATATTTTATGTATATGTAATATTTATATTCAGTATATATACGTTTAATTGGTACTGAAGTTAATAAGCCACCTTACTTTCAATTTATTTTTACTTATTTCTTTCCCTTTCCCTCTTCTTTATTTACATACATTTTACAGTACAAAAATATATATAAAAACTAATGAGATAAAATTTTTATATATTATTACCATTAAATACTACAGTATTTGCTCGAATATAAGATGACCCTGATTATAAGACGACCCCCCCCCCCAAACTTTGATTATTGATTTCTGAAAAAATAAAAAAGCCTGAATATAAGACTACCCGATAGGAAAAATTTTTTACTGGTAAATATTCACATATGCTTTTTCATAAATAACAAAATTATGACAGAAAAAATGCATTTCTTGTCTTTATTTCGTTTTATTTGCCAAAATTCCCCCCAGACTTAATCAATGCATCACACACACTTAGTCAATGCATCCCCTCCACAGCCATATGCCCCCCAGACATAGCCAATGCATCCGCAACATAGCCACCTGCCACCCAGGCTTAGTCAATTCTGCCCCCCAGACTACAATGCCCTCCAGACTTTGCCCCTGCTGCTCCCACAGACTTTGCCCCTGCTGTTCCCCCCCCAACTTTGCCCCTGATGCTCCCACAGACTTTGCCCCTGCTGCCCACCTGACTTTGCCCCTGCTGCTCCACCAGATTTTGCTCCTGTGGCCCCCAGACTTTGCCCCTGCTGCTCTCCCCAACACTTTGTCCCTGCCACTCTCCCCCCTCCTTTGCCCCTGCTGCTCCCCCTGCCTTTGCCCCTGCTGCCCTACCCTCCAGACTTTGCCCCTGCTGCTCGACCCCCCCAGACTTTGCCCCTGCTGCTCAACCCACCCAGAACTTTCCTCTGCTACTCAAACCCCACCAGACTTTGCCCCTGCTGCTCAACCCCCCCCCCCCTCGATTTAACCATGCATCCCTAGTGTCCATTGGGGGCAGCTGGAGGATGTCTGTGCGATATGCACAGACATCCTCCGATGCTGCCCAACAGCATCCGTCATAGAAGTCCCGGCAGAGTTGTCAGGTAGCAGCAGAGGATGCGCTCATCGTGCAGAGATTCTGAGATACTCTGAGGTATTCCATCTTGTTCTTTGTCTTTAATGGTGATAGAGTCCTCCGTGTTGTTAGCTATTATGTCCCCCTTTGATTTTGTTTGTACATCTTTTAAAATTTGAGGAGAGAAGAAAGCTGACATTCTCTTATCCTATATTTTTTTCTTTGGTCTCTTTTTGTAGCCATCTTAACTTTTTAGTCTTTCTTTTTCTCTTCCTTTCTTATTACTTCAGCCTTCTTCTTTGAGCATTAAATTAATTCTAAATGATCACTAAATTAGAGATTTATGTAATAGACCAACAGTATCCTTTCTCTCTTTTCTGTTTCCCTTATTTTCCTTTCAATTCCCCTCTCTGTCAGTCCTTTAAAATGGGATGTGTCTGCAGGTATAACTGAGTTTACTAATTACTCAACAAATGTTTTCCCTTCTATTTCTTCCTTCTATGCGGATTATACTTGGACTCACCCCCCCCCCCCCCCCCATTTTGTAAAAGATTAAATATGCAAAAGGACTACTAATTAATGAAACACTTTTCCTCAATTGATAGATAAACAGTACGATTGGGCTATTAACACTTTAAGGACCAGGGATTTTCCCGGGCCAAGGACCAGAAACATAATTTTCCTCTCTCTCATTAAACGTACCCATACAAGTTATATGTTGTTTTTTAAAGGACAGTTAGAGCTTTCTTTTGATACCCTATACATAAAAATGATTTACATTTTAGTATTAAAAAATACATATAAAAGAGGAAATTTTTGAGGAAAAAAAAGTTTTTCCCCATTATTTTCCCAATAATAAGCTACATAACTAGTGCAACACTAACCCACTTATCCCCCCTAATTAACTAACTAATAAAAAAGAAAAATATTGGTTCCCAAACCCCCCATAACAAAAAATACATAAAAAAACTCTGAAGAGTGCGATGTCAGATCAGTAAAAATCATGCAACAGGCATGCAGGGGTTACATTTTATTAAATAAATATATTAAAAAAACTTTAGAAATTGTAAAATAAAAAAATCTGTTAAAAAAAAACTAAATGAGGGCCATAAAGTGGAAGGAAACTGATCACAGTTAAAAACTGTGATCAGCAATGAAAGGGTTAATTTTTTTTACATTTTTCTTTTTAACCTCTGTGTATGTTATTAATTTATTTTTACTTACAGGTCACTCTCTGTGCTTCACTATAAGAATGTGAAGCACAGAGAGTGAATTAGAGGCAAAGTCAGTGTGTGAACACACTGACTTTGCCATCTAATTTGCATGTTATTGCGGTGATCACGTTATCACCGCGATCACATGCCCGGAAATGCACCGATCGGGTCCAGGAGCTTTGCCTCAGGTGCAAGGCTTAGTCCTGGACCCGTTGCAGACTAGCTGGCGGTGCGTACAGAGCGCACCGCCAGCTAGACTGCATGACGAGTTAACTCGTCATAAGGTCGCTAATGGTGCGGATCTTATGACGAGTTAACTCGTCATAAGGTCGGGAAGGGGTTAATGTTTCTGTAGCTATTTTTTCATTTTGCCTCTTAACTCATATTGCCTTTGTCTGCACCGTCTAGTCTGCTCACCATCAGAGTTCTGATTCAAAATAGGACACACCGACCATCACACAGATATCAAGCCAGAGGGTCAGCCAAATTCAGCAGGCAATCTCTGCTCCACTTAAGTTCCTTGCACAATTAACAATTTCTTTTAGCCCTAAACAGTCACCTTCTCTGTAATCCCGCTATATGACATTTTCCCGCCTACCAGAGCGCATCTGATCATGTCATCACTAAATTTTGTACCCTTACTTTCAGTTTATTAATCATATAATAATAATATGTTTTCTGTAATCCCTTCCTAGAGGTTGATTACTTAAGATTTGCAAGATCTACTTTGCCACACATGGAAGACCCAAGCAATATCTTTCATACATATTCAAGGTAAGATACATTTTCAAAGATTATTCATATTCAAAGTTAAAAACTATACTTTAATACTTTTATACTTATTAATCTTCCAATAATTAGTTGTATACTGCCAATGTATATTTCAAATCCATTCTCACTTTTTAATAACTTGGGGTTTGCAATATCCCTAGTGTTCAATCATACAAACTTTACCCAGATGCTTGAGGTAAGAAGTCTCATTAGTCCTTTACTATAATACAATGATTATGGGTTTTCTCTGTTTCTATTCCTTGCTCTTCCAACAAACCAATGTTGTCATATTACATGATAGTAACATTGATAAATATGGGTACAAAAAATATTTGAACTTCTAAAATATGGAATAGGATACGTTGTTTTCCATTTCAACTATGAGATAGGGAAGAAGGTACATTGTTATTCATTTTTCGTCATAGGGTGTAACAAAGGAACTTATGAATAAGCATCGCTAGACATGAAACGCGTAAATTGTCTACTAGATTTTACAAAGCACCTTGCACGATGTGTACCTCTATTTTCTACATTAAAGAATTATATACATAGGGATCCAGGAGTGCCGGTTGGTTTATCTTCATTTAACAATGGGAGTACCCAAACATTATAAGTTAAACATATTGAAAGTTAATTATACATTTCTGGGGCTCCTTCCAGGGCTTGGTGCTGTTGCTGTGTCCCAAGCCCCTTACTAAAGTAAAGTTACCAATTCCTTGGGGCTTGGGGCCATGCTATGTCCCAATTCCTGTTTAAATAAAAGAATATTACCTGGCTTGGTGCCAGCGGCTGGCTAAATGTCCCTGGCACAACAAATAAAATATAATCCCTATCTACCCCCCACTACCTCTACCTTGCCCAGGTTGGTGATACCAAGAAGCCCCCATAACCTGTTTAAGAAAAATAGTATTTCAGTGCCATGAGGGTGGGAAGTGAAAGTCCTTAGCCACCCTATGGCACACAAAGGGTGCCCTGTAAAAAAAATATTAACTTTATCGAGGTTCTGGTGGTGATCAGCGATGCCATGGATCCTCATCTTCTGGCCCAGGACAGGGACCAACAAACAAACAAAAAAAAAAAAATCCACCATCTCTAAAATAAAATAATAATAATAATAATAAAAAAATATGATGTGCTATCTCTTTTAAGTCTGCTCTCCTGGTGAGTATATATATATATATATATATATATATATATATATCACTCGTATAGGCTACCATTTACTGTTATAAATGGTAAAGCTTCAAATTGGACCAGGGTAGTGAGCGGAGTACCTCAGGGGTCTGTTTTGGGACCTCTTCTTTTTAATCTGTTTATTAATGATCTGCCACATTGTGCTGAGTGCCATGTCTCAGTGTTTGCTGATGACACAAAATTAGGTAAGGTAATAAAGACTAATCTTGATGTTTTTTCTTTACAGGAAGATTTGGACAGAGTAGGGAACTGGGCAAGAAAGTGGCAAATGAGGTTCAATACAGACAAATGTAAAGTTATGCATTATGGGAAAAATAATAACAAAGCAACATATACGTTAAATGGTATTTCCCTGGGAAAAACTACTAACGAAAAGGATTTAGGAATCATTGTAGATAACAAACTTGGCAACAGTGCCTAATGCCAGTCAGCAGCTGCAAGGGCCAATAAGATATTGGCATGTATAAAACGAGGTATAGATTCACGGGAGGAAGACATCATCTTGCCTCTTTACAAATCAATGGTAAGACCTCACCTTGAATATGCAGTACAATTCTGGGCACCAGTCCTTAAAAAGGATATTAAGGAACTAGAAAAAGTGCAAAGGAGAGCTACAAAATTAATAAGGGGATTGGAGGATCTTAGTTATGAAGAGAGACTTAAAAAATTGCATTTATTTACTTTAGAAAAAAGGCGTCTTAGAGGGGATATGATAACATTATATAAATATGTGCAGGGCCAATATAAGGAGCTCTCCAGGGACCTGTTCATTAATAGAAATGTACAAAGAACAAGAGGTCACCCCCTGAGACTGGAAGAGCAAAGATTTCATAGGCAGCAAAGGAAGGGATTCTTTACGGTAAGGACAATAAAATTATGGAACTCACTGCCAAGAGAGGTAGTGCTATCAACCACAATAGATGCATTTAACAATGGTCTGGATGTTTTTTTTAGAAAAGCAGAACATACAGGGGTATTAATAATAGAATGAGCATTAATAATAGAGCTTTTTGATCCAAGGAGAAATCTGATTGCCCTTTTGGAGTCAAGAAGGAATTTTTTTCCTCCTAGGAGGCAACATTCGAAAAAGCTTCCTTAGGGTTTTTTTTTGCCTTCTTTTGGATCAAAACGCTGAAATGATAGGTAGAAGGGTTGAACTTGATGGACTTTTGTCTTTTTTCAACCTAAATTACTATGTTACTATGTTACTATGTTACTTCCATTTCAGGTTTCTGGTTTATATGTTCAACCTGCAGTTCTGTGTTCTACAGAGATCACCAGCAATATCGAAGACACGTCACATCAACTTGGAAGTTAACTATTGGATCACTGGACGGTTTTGCACATCTATTCTTGCACCTCTTGCATGTTATATACGATTGGATCTAGAATTATCAGCCTGTAAGTACCCAATTGGGCACAGGGGCTGTCTTTTATTCATTAAACTACTACACTATATTTGGCCGCTCTGGGGCCAACTGGGCAGGTGCCATACTAGGACCAACTGGACAGGTGCCACTCTGGGAAGGTTCCGCTCTGGGGCCAGATGGGCAAGTGCCATACTAGGGACAACTAGGCAGATTGCATTAGGGGAAGATGCTGTTTTGGTGCCAACTGAGCAGGAATACAATCAGACATGAACAAGCATAAGAAATGAACAAGAAAGCAAAGTAAAAAGTATACTGAAATGACTGGAAACAATCTGGATGAGCCAGCACATGGGTGTGTGTGGTTGCAGTAGTGACCTCCTGGTGCGACCAGAGGTACTGCTTCGCAGACAAACTCTCAAGAAACTCGACAAGACTAACCAGGACTAGGAAGTTGTATCTTACAGTTTCCCTGGTCTGGATTGAGATCAACTCTTTGGGAGGGGTTCAGACATCAAACCAGCATACATTAAGAACCAGCATACTCAAGAAGCATCCTCCGTTCTCAATGAGTTATTTCCGGACATGAACAATAGAAATCTTCTCAGAGTTATTTCTTCAAGAAACAATGGACATGCCAATGAAGTTCTCTTGACTTCTTTAGGATAGAGGAATAGCATAAATCCATGCTGGTGAAGTTATCTCTTTCAGGATGGATGATCCACTTCCCAGGAGGGTTTCAGACATAGAACTCAGATACTCAAAATGTCAGACTGGAACAGGAATCTGGCGGGTCACTGGAACTAGTAGGGCTCAAAGGCAGACTCTATGCAGGACTCCAAGTGTTATTTTTAGGCATAGTTGGTCATGCTAAGAAATTTTCTTTTCACAAGTGGTCTTTTTGAGATGCCACTGATGCTCTCACACATTTCCACAAGACGGAATCCGGAAGTCAGGTAGACACTCTCCCCCTCCTAAAAGTCAACATCTTGACCGTATTTCCTATTAATTTTGTAACTCATTTGAAGTATGTTTTCATGGAAAAAAAGGACATTGCTAAGTGACCTCAAAATTGTGAATGGAAGTATATATAACCCCCACATTCTGATTCCACTGCCTTCTTTAATGGCTGTTCCCTTACTCCTCATTGCTTGGCTAATCAGCATGCCTCATTGGCATTATCATATTAAGAATGTGGGGTGCTGAATATAAAATCTAAAAGTAATTTTAATACAAGGAATTTTAGTCAGTGTTAAATCTGATATTTGTTAGTGTTAATACAGCTGAAGTTATAAGTTGAGTATTCAGTTAACTTGTTAATCCAGATCTGCACATAGAGGTATATTTTCCTCCATCGTTTTAACATAGAACCTGGTATTTAATTGTCTTGGAAAGCTCTCCAGGGACGTGTTCAGTAACAGAAATGTACAAAGAACAAGAGGTCATCCCCTGAGATTGGAAGAGCAACGATTTCATAGACAGCAAAGGAAGGGATTGTTTTTGGTCAGGACAATAAAGATATGGAACTCACTGCCAAGAGAGGTGATGCTCTAAAATACAACAGATGCATTTAAAAATGGTCTGGATATTTTTTCTAAAAAGCAGGCCATACAGGGCTATTAATAATAGAATAAGCATTATTAATAGAGCTTCTTGATCCATGGAGAAATCAGATTGCCTTTTGGAGTAAAGAAGTAATTTCCCCCCCTAAGTGGCAAATTCAAAATAGCTTACTCAGGATTTTGCCCTTCTTTTGAATAAAAAGCAGGAATGATAGGTAGAAAAGTTGAACTTGATAGACATAAGTATTTTTTCAACCAAAATAAAAATGTTACTATGTTATTACTATATTGCTTTTGGGAAAGACAAAGGGTCTGTTGTATAGAATGGAGGGCATACGTGACTGTTCTGCATGCCTAATGGTACATTTCCAGTGTTTCATGTGGATGCCTCAAAAATCAAGTAACTTCTGTTAAATAGAGTTTAGAGAGTTTAGAAATAAATGCAACAACATTATTGGTGAAAAACACACTTTGTCTTTTTCATTTTTGTCAATAAATGTTGGAAAAATGTGCAAAAAGGGATACCAGGCTATCATGACAGGTCAAAGCTGCAACAAACACAATTTACTAGAAATGCATTGATTCATAACTTCAGCATAAATGTATCATTGTAGTTTCAATCTAATAAGAATAGAAATAAAGAGAGCGGTTTGGACATATTTGTGAGTAAACTTATTACAGTCGGAGTGCTACTAGAAAGTTCCAAAAATACTGAAACATGTGTCACTATGAGTAGAACTATTTTGATCTTTTGAATACATTTTTCTATTTGTAGAAAAAGATTTTGAAAATGAAACAGAATGGAACAAGTGAATTTCTTCTTGTAGGGTTTTCTGTGTTAAAAGAAGAACAATTTTGTGTATTTTTCTTTATCTTGATTGCCTATGTCATCACAATGATGGCTAATGTTTTCATTATTATCCTTATTACTACTTAACAATGTCTTCACAAACCAATGTATATCTTTATCGGTGGACTTTCCCTATTAGAGATCTGGTATCCTTCAGTGACTGTGCCAAGACTATTGTGGGGTCTTCTCACTAACAAAGAAAACTATTTCTCCTATAGCCTGTTTGTGTCAGTTTTATTTCCATTTTTCATTCGGAGCTATAGAAAATATCCTCCTGGCTGTTATGGCTTACGATCGTTATGTGGCCATCTGCAATCCATTGCGATACATGACTATTATGAATCCAAAGCTGTCTATGATACTATTAATGGGTTCCTGGGCATCTGGATTCCTTGTAGTTATTCCTCCATGCCTAAAGATTGCAAACCTTCAGTTTTGTGGCCTCAATGAAATTGACCACTATTACTGTGATTTTGCCCCTTTGATAAAGCTCTCCTGCTCTGATACCTCCAGCACTGAAATGTTGTTTTTTGTCTCAGCTTGTTTTACAATTCTCGTCAGCTTCTTGCTAATTATAGTGTCCTATTTATGCATTATTCAAACCACAATGACATATTCCACATCTTCTAGGGGACGAAAGGCATTCTCCACTTGCGCATCTCACATAATTGTAGTTGCTCTTTTTTATGGTACCGTTATTTTTATGTTCCTTAGACCCAACAGAAGTAACTTTTTGTCCATGAATAAAATAGCTTCTATCTTCCCATTCGTAGTGACTCCTCTTCTCAACCCCATGATCTATACGCTAAGGAACCAGGCGGTAAAAGATGCTGTGAAGAAAGCAGTTCAGAGAATGAAGACTAGTCAGTATCACAAAGTGACAATGTGCTTTTGTAATGAGCTTACATGCCCTATGTAACACGTTGTATGATTGTTTGTAATTTTGTATGAATGTGTATTTCTTGTGTAAATTCAATTGAGAGTGCTTTACTCTTTCATGACAAAAGTGTACATTTATGTATTGTGGAATAATCAAAAATACTGTATTGTATGTGGTCCATTATACAAAAAAACATACTGCAGGGATTTAAGAGATAATACAGTAACACATTAAACAAGCGTTATATGGCCATCTATAAAGGCAAACCTTACACAGTGCTTTCTAAATACCTTGCTTGTGGGGGAAGGAACACATTGTTCCCTTCTTAACCCCTTCGTGACGCATGGTGCTTGCGTCCCTAACGGCGCAAGCACCAAAACGTCACGATTTGTTCCTGGCCACCGATCACAAGGTGATCGGTAGCCAGGAACACTCTGGCAGAGACCCGATCAGGGTCTTAATAGACCCTGTGGGTCCCTGCCAAAAAATCGCGAGACCTCCGGACGTCACGTGTGACGTCACGGAGGCGTGCCCGATCCCGGAAGTTCGGGCACAGCGCGATTTAGCAAAATGTAGCCGGTGCTCGCTTTTGATTCCTTCCTTGCCACCCCACATAGCAATCATCTGTGTAGCCATACCATCTTTTAATATGCCTTAAATGGGCATTCACATGGTGGCTTATATAATAGGTGTATTTCATTAGTTTAGATTGTGACTGTATTTGTTCACTGATTTAACAGCACATCACAGCTCTTTGCGATGAGCTGTGCTTGGATCCTACTTTCAGTGGCCTCAGTCTGACAGAAAAATGTAGCTGATGCTCAAAGCAGGCACCAGCTACATTTTATCTAATCGCACAGTGCCCGAACTTTCAGGTTTGGGCATGCCTCCGTGATGTCACACGTGACGTCCGGATGTATCGCAATCTTTTGGCAGGGACTCACAGGGTCTATTAAAACCCTGATCTGGTCTCTGCCTTAGTGTGCCTGGCTACCAATCACCTTTTGATCGGTGGCCAGGAACAAAACGTTACGTTTTGGTGCTTGCGTCGTCTGAGCACCATGGGTCACAGCCTTATGTGTTGCAGGAGAGGCAGGAGTTTAGGACCCTGCAGCCTTCTGCTCTTAACTGTGTTCGTTGTGATGTCAGATATCAGAGGGCACACAGGGGCTGAGGGAGCATGATTGAAAAAATATGCCATCCCAGGTGAAAATCAAATAGGGAAATGTTTTTGCAAACCACAGAAGCCAGGCAAGTTGTTCAAAATCAAGAATAAGGTGATTTGACACACATTCAAAACTATTGCACACTGATCTAGATACTTAAAAAAGTGCAAAAAAAAGTCTAAATGGAACAGCACCTTCAATGATTATGGATGTGCCTGGCATACCACAATCAGGCTTTAAATTACATGGAACCAAATCACTCCCGAGATGTCTGTAGACATCACTGTGAGTGCCAATCATAGCAATCATATTTGGATCAGAAGCAGCCCGGCTTTGACAGCTTTAGTGTCTCCCTGCCCTACAGCAATCATGGAGCAGGGAGAGACGAATAGCAATATTGGCATCATGCAAACATCCCTAAAGCACCTCCTCCAGCTCCCTCCCATAATTTAAAAAAAAATAAAATACACTGTTTTTAGGGAGCTGGGGCTAGGGTTAGAGTCACAAAGTAACATAGTAGTTTAGGTTGAAAAAAGACTTGTGTCCATCAAGTTCAACCCTTTTCCTATTCCATGTTTACCACTGTTAGTCCAAAAGAAGGCAAATAAAAACCCCTTTCAGAAATTTTGAATTCTGCTTTCAGGTGGGAATCATAATTCTACTTTGATCAACAAGCACTAAATAAATATTAATTGCTATACTTACATGCATAGTCCTCTATGCTCCGGCTCATTAAAAAAGTATCCAGGCTGCTTTTAAAGGCATCTATTTGCTAGAACCACCTCTTCAGACAGGAACATATTAACATAATAACATAGTAATTTAGGTTGAAAAATTACACAAGTCCATCAAGGTCAACCCTTCTACCTATCATTCCAGCTATTTTGAATTTTGCCTCCTAGGGGGGAAAATTCCTTCTTGACTCCAAAAGGGCAATCAGATTTCTCCTTGGATGAATAAGCTCTATTATTAATGCTTATTCTATTATTAATAGCCCTGTATGTTCTGCTTTTCTAAAAAAAAACATCCAGACCATTTTTTAAATGCATCTATTGTGGTTGATAGCACTACCTCTCTTGACAGTGAGTTCCATAACCTTATTGTCCTTACTGTTAAGAATCCCTTCCTTTGCTGTCTAGGAAATCTGTACATTTGTACATTTCTGTTAATGAACAGGTCCCTGGAGAGCTCTTATATTGGCCCTGCACATATTTATGTAATGTTATCATATCCCCTCTGAGACGCCTTTTTCCTAAGATAATTAAATGCAATTTTTTAAGTCTCTCTTCATAACTAAGATCCTCCAATCTCCTTATTAATTTTGTAACTCTCCTTTGCACTTTTTCTAGTTCCTTAATATCCTTTTTAAGGACTGGTGCCCAGAATTGTACTGCATATTCAAGGTGAGGTCTTACCATTGATTTGTAAAGAGGCAAGATGATATCCTCCTCCCGTGAATCTATACCTTGTTTTATACATGCCAATATCTTATTGGCCCTTGCAGCTGCTGACTGGCATTGGGCACTGTTGCCAAGTTTTTTTTATCTACAATGATTCCTAAATCCTTTTCATTAGTAGTTTTTCCCAGGGAAATACCATATATTAACTGTCCTTACTGTAAAAAATCCCATCCACTGTCATAGACTAAATCTCCTTTCTTCAAGTCTAAGTGAGTGACCTCTTGTCCTTTGTACTGTTATGTTAAAAAAAAACCTGGTCTTTAGAAAGCCCTTTGTATGGGCCCTGTACATATTAATATAATATTATCATATCCCCTCTAAGCCGCAGTTTTTCTAGCGTGTACAAATTTAACTTTTCCAGCCTTTCTTCATAACTAAAATCTTCTATTCCCCTTATTAGTTTTGTTGCCCTC
This sequence comes from Pelodytes ibericus, assembly GCA_036172795.1. Lineage (NCBI taxonomy): Eukaryota > Metazoa > Chordata > Amphibia > Anura > Pelodytidae > Pelodytes > Pelodytes ibericus. Next base: position 55,208,196 of record CM069861.1, on the reverse strand, counting down.
CTCTGCACTTTCTTTAGTTCTATAATGTTGTGGCGAAACCGGCCTCGCCACGTGTCCTTGGAGGGGGCTGCTTGCCCGCCTCTTGCCTTTGGACTATGGACCAGACTTTATGTGAATGTGTTATACCCCAGATAGGAATCCCATGGAGCCCATTCGTATGAAACTGACTGTAAAGACTTTGGCTCCATGGCGATTAAACTGTATTTGTGTGGTCCGAGCGCCATTCACTTAATAATGTGCGCTCAGACCTGAGCTATCTGGAGATATGTGAAATGTCTGTGTGTTATGTGTAAAATGTGACTTTATGTATTTTAAAGTGTGTCCTCAATTACCCGTTGCAACATTGTTGCGAACGGGTAATTGAACAGTAAGTAGCCGTCCTTTGTTCTCGGGGGTGGCCGCTGTCACAAAGTGAATTCTGACAGTCTGACTGACTGGGGTTCTTGGAGGGGCCTGAGGGCCAAACACCTCCCTATAGATTATGGACCCTGTCTGTAATGTGTTTAAGCCTTCCATTGTTTAGTTATGTCAGCCACCCAGTCTGACTACCTTGCTTCTGGCTCCAGATTAAAGTGGCTAGATACTGCTTTACTGGTGATGTGTTTAAGTTTTCTATTGTTTAATCAAGTGTTATCTGATTGCAGTTTGGTGTATATAAGTCTGTGTTGTTTGTCAAATAAAGGAGTTCAATCTTGCTGTAAGAGTTCCTGTTTTAACCCTCAAAGTGAAGTGTCGTCTCATTATTGGGGGAAGGATTTATTGTATGCTGTTCCAGTTTGACTGCTAGGAGAGTAAACCTATTCGTATGGTTCCTATTCAACTGTCTACAGCATTCATATGCTTGGGAGAATTTATTTGTTTCTCCGGGTCAGTGATTGTGGTGTCTGCCAGAGTGCTTGGAGTCCTCAGGAAGCGCTAGGAGCATCCTTCAACGGAGGTACCCAGTCGGGGTGCCAGGCGATCCGTTACAAATGTCTTTTTTCTAAAAAAAAAAAAGATGCCCAGAATTGAACATCACATTCAACATGGGGTCTTACCATGGACCTATAAAGAGACAGAATAATAACTTCCTCTTCGGAGTCAATACCTCTTTTTACACATCCCATTACCTTATTGGCCATTGCAGCTGCCAGCTGGCACTGTGCACTATTGCTTTTCTATTGTCTACAACTACTCCCAAACCTTTTTCATTTTTATATTTAAAGAAGAACATGTAAAAATGTGTTATCTAAATTATATGTGCTGATTTTCTTGCAAGTAAACAAAAGCAGAGGGGAAAGTTAGAAGCTTTGAAAGGGTCTAGGACACTTCAGCGCGGCGACTTCCTCACTGACAGTTCAGCGCGGCAGTTAGAACGCTGAACTGTCAGCAATGAAGAATAACATGGCCGCTTCATCGCGGACGCGGCAATGTAAGAGCTGACAGTTCAGCGCTGAACTGTCAGCCCTTACAAACGTACCAGTTAAAATAAAATACCCCCCCCCTAATAAATGAATCCCTCCCCAAAGTGCCCCCTAAACCCTAATACTAAAATTAACCCCAAAACCCATTACTAAAATTAACCCCAAAACCCCAATACTAAAATTAACCCCAAAACCCCAATACTAATCCCCGAACCCTAATACTAACCCCCTAAACCCTAATACTAACCCCCGAACCCTGATACTAACCCCCTAAACCCTAATACTAACCCCCAAACCCTAATACTAACCCCCTAAACCCTAATACTAACCCCCGAACAATGATACTAATCCCCTAAGCCCTAATACTAACCCCTGAACCCTAATACAAACCCCCTAAACCCTAATACTAACCCCCGAACCCTAATACTAAAATTAACCCCCTAAACCCTAATACTAAAATTAACCCCGAACCCTAAAAACTAATTCTAACCCCCTAAACCCTAATTCTAACCCCCTAAACCCAATACTAAAATTCTAATTCTAACCCTCTATCTTCTACCTCTAACACATTAAAACTCACCTTTAGCGATGAAATGTCCCGAGACAGGAGGCGTATTTCTAATATTGTTAAGCAAGCAAATCAGGAAGGAGAATTGGATGTACTGGTTCATCTAGGGACAAATGATTTGGCTTGCGATGAGGTTTCAGAGGTGAAGGAAGCTTTTCGTGTTCTTGCTAATGATATACAGCAGGTTGTGTCCACACTGTCATTTTCTGAAGTTATGCCTGTGCATAACATTCAGAATGATAGACGGATGCGTATTAGGGACTTTAGCTTGTGGCTTGGGGAATGGTGTCGGGAGCAAGGATTTGGCTTTGTTTCTCATGGAAGTTCTCTATGGGATGGAAAGGATTTGTACAAAAAATATGGTTTGCATCTTTCTCAAAAGGGAACGAATATTCTCAGTGAGCAGTTCAGAGGTTTTGCTAGGAGCTTTTTAAACTAAAAGTAGGGGGCAAAATGGCGATAAACATCAATCCAATTGCCCCCCAAAACAGGGACAGAAGGTGCCTGTAGTCAGTGTGCTGAAAAATGATAAGCTTAGGGTCATGTCTACAAATGCTTGCAGTTTAGGGAATAAGATCCATGAACTTGTGGCAATATTGGCAACTGAGAATGTAGATTTAGTGGCTGTTACTGAGACATGGTATAATGAAAAACATGACTGGGACATATCAATACCAGGGTACTCTTTATATAGAAAAGACAGAGAAGGTAAAAAAGGGGGAGGGGTGGCCCTGTATGTGAGGGATAGCTTAAAATGTAACGTAATACAAGTTAGTGAGGCGAACATAGAGTCAGTTTGGGTTACATTAGAATTTGGTAGTCATATGGTAACTCGGGTAGGTGTGATTCATAGGCCCCCTGGACAAATAGAGGAGTTAGATAATCTACTAGTTGAGGAAATAGCTAAAATGACAATGAAGGGGGAAGTAATCATCATAGGTGACTTTAATCTTCCTGATCTGAACTGGAAATACAAAATAGCTACTTGCGCCAGGAGTACGCATATAATAAAGCAAGTAGTGGAGGAGCCAACTCGAAAGCAGGCCATATTAGATTTAGTGTTCACAAATGGAGATTTGTTATCAGATATTACTGTAGGTGAAAGTTTAGGATCTAGTGATCACCAGTCAGTGTGGTTTAATATAGAACAGTGACACACAAAAACAAAGGTTTTAGATTTTAGAAAAACAGACTTTTCTAAAATTAGATTATGTGTAAAGGAGTCATTATCAGACTGGAACAATTTAAATGGAGTCCAGGAGAGATGGGATTATCTAAAACTTGCACTACTGATGGCAACTGAAAATTGCATTAGGCTTATCAGTAAGAGCAAAAAAATTGAATAAACCACTGTGGTACTCTGCAGAGGTGGCCAAAATAGTAAGAAACAAAAAGCTAGCATTTAGTAATTATAAAAATACTCAGATTGAGGAAGATAGAAAGATCTATAAGATTAGGCAGAAAGAGGCAAAGCAAGCTATAAGAGCTTCCAAAGCACACACAGAAGAGACTATAGCCCAGAGGTGAAAAAGAGGGATAAAACATTTTTTAGATACATAAATGAGAAAAAACAAGTAAAAATCTCATTATTTAGCAGGGAATACTCCATGGTGTTTATGCATTTTTGCATTGCTATTTGCCTCGTTGTAACAACCGCAGTCACTGGTGTATCCTTAGACTGATAGCTATTTATCTTCTGTATTGCTAATTATCTCTAATCTGTGGACGCACAGCTCAGTGTGTTGCTCTTAGCATTGTATATATTTTGTGTGTATTTTTATGCTTATGTGTTCTTCTCATATGTGCTAGTTTGTGCAATTAGGTACATTATTCTTCTGATAAACCTCCCTCCCCCTCCCTTCCCCTATGTGGGTTCCATCCCATTTAAATAAGGGGTCCCCTTTTCTTTTCTTTTTTCTACCATTTTTTAATGACATTAATAAACTTTGTACTTTTACTATTTCTATAATTATGTGTATATTAGTTCTTACTTGACTTGGCGGGAGTGCCCCAATGAACCCTCTTTTGGGATCGCTCTCCTTGAGCTTTCTCTGTTTTTTGTAATATCAACAGTGCTCATAAGCACCCATTCTCCATCGCTAACTTTTTTATGTGATCAGTAGGGAGAATGAGTATTCTTGGTATATTCTATTTATTGGTGTAGCAGGGCAGTATTCCAGTTATTATAAAGGCTTAGCAGACTGCCTTAATGAATATTTTTGTTCAGTTTTTACAAATGAAAATGAGGGTAAGGGACCTCATTTAGGGAAAAAGACTAATGAGTCTTTTGATGCATGTAAGTTTACAGAGGAAGAGGTTTTACTTCAGCTGTCTAAAGTAAAGACAAATACGTTGATGGGACCTGATGGAATACATCCAAAGTTATTAAAAGAACTTAGTGGTGTACTAGAAAAACCGTTAACAGATTTATTTAACCAATCATTGTTAACGGGAGTAGTTCCAGAAGGTTGGAAATTAGCAAATGTTGTGCCCATTCACAAGAAAGGTAGTAGGGAGGAGGCGGGCAACTATAGACCAGTAAGTCTTACTTCAGTAGTGGGAAAAATAATGGAAACCTTGTTAAAGAAAAGGATTGTTGAACATCTAAAGTTGCTTGGATTTCAAGATCAGAGACAACATGGGTTTACTTCAGGGAGATCATGCCAAACTAATCTTATTGATTGTTTTGATTGGGTGACTAAAATAATACATCAGGGTAGTGAAGTAGACATTACTTACCTAGATTTCAGTACGGCGTTTGACACTGTCGCACATAGAAGGCTTATCAATAAACTGAAATCTTGACAGGCAACAGAGGGTTGTAGTCAATGGAGTATATTCGATGCAAGGTCTTGTTACTAGTGGGGTACCTCAGGGATCTGTACTTGGACCCATTCTCTTTAATATTTTTATTAGTGATATTGCAGAAGGTCTTGTTGGCAAAGTATGTATTTTTTCTGTAGATACAAAGATTTTCAGCAGGGTTGATATTCATGGAGAGAAAAGCCAAATGGCAAATGATTTAGCTAAACTAGAAAAATGGTCAGAGCTGTGGCAACTGACATTTAATGTGGACAAGTGCAAGGTTATGCACCTTGGGCGTAAAAACCCAAAAGCAGAATATAGACTATTTGGTACAGTCCTAACCTCAACATCTGAGGAAAGGGATTTAGGAGTAATACTTTCAGAGGACTTAAAGGTAGGTAGGCAATGAAATAGAGCAGCAGGAAATGCTCAGTAGCAGAATGCTTGGTTGCATAGGGAGAGGTATTAGCAGTAGGAAGAGGGAAGTGCTCATGCCATTGTACAGAGCACTGGTGAGACCTCACTTGGACTATTGTACACAGTACGGGAGACCGTATCTCCAGAAGGATATTGATACTTTGGAGAGAGTTTAGAGAAGGGCTACTAAACTGGTTCATGGGTTAAAGGATAAAACTTTCCAGGAAAGGTTAAAGCATCTTAACATGTATAGATTGGAGGAAAGACGTAACAGTAAAGGAAGAGAGTATATTTAAAAGAAGAAAAACTACCACAACTAGAGGACATAGTCTTAAATTAGAGGGGCAACGAATTAAAAGTAATATCAGGAAGTATTACTTTACTGAGAGGGTAGTGGATGTATGAAATAGCCTTCCAGCAGAAGTGGTAGAGGTAAACACAGTCAACGATTTTAAGCATGCGTGGGATAGACACAAGGCCATCCTAGCTATAAGACCGGGAACGGGGGACTAATAAAGGTATTCAGAAAAATTGGGCAGACTAGATGGACCGAATGGTTCTTATCTGCTGACACATTCTATGTTTCTATGTTTCTATGAAATATCCCGCGACGAGCTCTCGTGTGGTGAATTGACGGCGGTGAAGCGGCTGCGAGGATGCAGCCGCGATGAAGTGTCCCATCCCCGCTTTGAAAGTTATTCCCAAATATTATCTGCATGCATTTTTGTAAAATAAAAAAAACTATACAATGTAAAGGTTAGACTCTAACACATTAGTTTGATCAATGCCTCAAATAAAAGGATCAGGCAAAGAGTGTATTACATTAACATAAAAGATGTCTCCTTAATTTAATAATAGTGATTAGTGGTTTGGACATATTTTCGACTGTACTGTACTTCAGCAGAAAAAAGGTTAATGGTTAACTGTAGCTTGATAAGAGGATTGTGGCTATTCCCTACTTCTGGGAGATGCAATGATGCACAAGGGATTAATTAACACAAAATAAAAATTCATGTTTTAAAGATTTAAATGATTAGAGGTTTAGAACAACTATTTAAATCAGAACAAAGATGCTTGGTGCTCATGTGAAGTCATCATGTAAAGGCCATGTACCTTATCTATCTTCTCTGAGGTAGCCAAATTACTGGGGCAACTGTGGTGAGTCTTATACAAAACAAGTAAATTGCTGTTTTTAATGCTTAATTGCTGGTAAATAGCCCCAAAGTAAGTCAGAATTAAACATTAATTTCTAAAATATTTTCTAAACACTTATACTTACCCATGTTATCTGTATATTTCAGAGACTGGTTCTCCGCATATTGGGATTGCACCATTTATTTTGATTATAATACAATAGGAGAAGAATCTGTAGAAAATATTTCATGCTATTTCGTGTTACACAAAAGGTACTATTTACAATTTTGCATGTTTTAGAAGATTGTATATAGGATGAATCAATGAATCCCGGAATAAAACAATCATGCTTACTATATGCGTTTTATAATCAATGCATTTTATGATCTCACTCAAAAGAATCTTCCATTTCCAGCATACAGAGGTATTTGAAGTTTTTAGCTATAGAGTGAGATCTATTTATATGTTTTGTAGTATAGTTTTAGCATGTTTCTGAGTGTATGTTGTGGTATAGGTTTACCATTTTATCTCTGTGAATGCTTATTTGCTATTATTGCCATTCTATATTTTGATCTCCATGTGTATTATTTTGACTGTTTGCATATACTGGTATATTCATATGCATTTTTTTACTTAAAGTTTTTTTTAGGAAGAATACCATACCTCTCAAAATTTCCCTCTGATCAATCAAGGTAGCAGCTTGGGGTGATGAGTGTCAGTGCTACCGCACATGTGCGGTAGCATTGTCAGCCGTCCTGGCAACTCTACTCATCTTCTCTGGTGTCTGAGACACCAAACAATGTGAACAGAACTGCAGAGTTACGGTCCAGTATCCTGCAAGCTCTACCTTTATCCCAAAAAGTGGGATATTTATTTGGTTTATATATTTTAGTAAATTGATATAAATGTGTAGAACTGTCAAGTTTCCTTTATATATTTTTATTCTTATTTCAAGATGTCTGTTCTATAATTTTCTTGGCACATCTATACAGGGGAGGGCTGGCAAGGGGGGCAGAGGGGCAATTGTCCCTGGGCTGCTCAATGGGCTGGGGTAGCACCACTTTTCACTTCTAATTGCCCAAGTGCCTAGGCATCTAGCTGCAGCCCTCCAGCTTCTTGAGAAGTACGTAACCCATAACTTCCCACCAGCATTCTAGAATGGAAGGAAATTATGGTAGTTGTAGAACAAAAACAGCTTCAGTGCACCTAGGCCCTAGTGTAGCCCTTACTATATAATTGTTTTGTCATTTATTCCAGATGCATTGAAGTGTTATAGAAAATACTTACTGCAGTGGTGGCGCTAGGGGTGGGCTACTGGGTTTAAAGCCCCGAATATCCAGTCCATAGCCTCAAATCTCTGAGGCTACTGTCCTGCTGTTTTTTTTGTTTCCCCCAGCCCCGCACACAGCTTTTATCTTCCTGCCGGGACACTGTCCCAGACTCAGAGGTGTAAGCTTTCCCGTGCGTGAAAATGTGAGCCGGCACTTAAGAGACCGAGGGCTTCCGGCATTTTAAGTGCCGCCTTCCTTTCCGTTCTGTTTTTTTTTTTATTTGCTCTTCCCGTGGGGTCCTGAGTTTCTCATGGTCCACACGCTATTAACTTTGTGAAAAGGACCGCACCACTCCGCCTCCACTGCCAGCAGCAGAAGCGACTGCTCCTGAAGATTATGAGCTTCTCAGGAACCCTGACACGTGGGGAGGGAGGGGGACATGTCATGGACTCATGGATGTCTGGATGGAGTGAGTGTGTGCTGTGTGAGAAAGTGAGTGTGTGCTGTGTGAGAAAGTGAGTGTGAGAAAGTGTGTGCTTGCTGTGTGAGAAAGTGTGTACTGGCTGAGTGTGTGTGTGAGTTACTGTGTGCTGGCTGAGTGTGTCTATGATTGCGTTTGTCCTGGCTGTGAGTGATCGAGTGTGTGTTTGACCCGATGACAGTTGTGGATTGTGCACACCATTTTAGCACCCCTAACTATACATACATTTTCAATTTCACAGGGGATATTCCATGTTTGTTTCTTGCACTAGTGTGCCACATTATACAAAAGGAAAGCCATTACCATTGCTGTTAACAATAATTATAACAAAACAAAATTAATTAGAACAAAATTCTCTATTGTGTTAGCAGCTGACGGCTGAAATTTGTGTGCTATTTTGCACTAGGATATATATTATCAGAACGTATGCCCAACGATTAGGAGATAGTATACTGCATACGCACATAAACACTTAAAGCATCATTTAATTGTCCCCTTGTGTATATTTTGCAAAAAAACATCCTTGAGTATGTGTTGAAGAACATGTATTAAAATGCATTGCTCTTATGTCAGTTTATTCTCTCTCTAAAAAAAAGAAAAAGGCATGGGGATAGTGGCATACTTACCGTTAGTGCAGGGGTCGCAGCTGTGACTGGGCCTATCACTCCAGGGGCCCCGTCTGCCCTGCGACCCCTGCAAAAAAAAAGTAAAATAAAAAAGTAAAAAAACATGTGTTGAAGAACATGTATTAAAATGCATTGCTCTTATGTCAGTTTATTCTCTCTCTAAAAAAAAGAAAAAGGCATGGGGATAGTGGCATACTTACCGTTAGTGCAGGGGTCGCAGCTGTGACTGGGCCTATCACTCCAGGGGCCCCGTCTGCCCTGCGACCCCTGCAAAAAAAAAGTAAAATAAAAAAGTAAAAAAAAAATGTCGGCAAACGGGGCAGCTGCCCAGGGCCCATTCATCCTTGGGGCCCAAAGCAGCTTCCACGTGGTCCCCCATTGCTGCTCGTGTGACTGTCTCAGCCGGGAGATCTGTATCCAACGGAAGTGAAGCCGGTGGCTGTATTTTGGAGCAGACGCCCGACGAGCAGCATACAGGTAAGTACTGGGAGGGGTGCAAATAAATGGCAAATTAATACTGCCAAATAACACTGGCAAACAGCAAATGGGCAAAATATGAGTGGCAAATGGGCAGAATAATACTGGCAAATGGGCAAAATATGAGTGGGAAATGGGCAGAATAATACTGGCAAATGGGAAAAATATGAGTGGGAAATGGGCAGAATAATACTGGCAAATGGGAAAAATATGAGTTAGAAATGGGCAAAATAACACTGGCAAATGGGCATAATATGAGTGGCATATGGGCAAAATAACACTGGCAAATGGGCAAAATATGAGTGGCATATGGGCAAAATATGAGTGGCATATGGGCAAAATAACACTGGCAAATGGGCAAAATATGAGTGGCATATGGGCAAAATAACACTGGCAAATGGGCCAAATAAAACTGGCAAAGTATGAGTGGCATATGGGCAAAATATGAGTGGCAAACGGGAAAAATATGAGTGGCATATGGGCAAAATATGAGTGGCAAATTAGCAAAATATGAGTGGCGAATGGGCAAAATAACACTGGCAAGTGGACAAAATATGAGTGGCATATGGGCAAAATATGAGTGGCAATTGGGCAAAATATGAGTGGCAAATGGGCAAAATATGAGTGGCATATGGGCAAAATAACACTGGCAAATGGGTAAAATAAGAGTGGCATATGGGCAAAATATGAGTGGCAAATCGGCAAAATAACACCGGCACATCAGCAAAATAATACTGACTGTGGCATATTTATGGGCAGGTTAATAGTGGCATTTAATGGGGAAAATGGCTGTGGCATATTAATGGGCAGGCTAATCGTGGCATAAAGGGCAAATTGGCTGTGGCCAAAGTGATATTGTTGCATGTTCTTTGGGGCAAAATAACATTTACACAATGGCATGCCAAATCGTGTGGGTGCAATATGAGTACAAGCCAAGTGCTGTGGGTACTGTATAGTGCTCTATTAAGACCTTTAGGTGCAATGTGGATGTAGAGGAACGTAATAAAAATAAGAAATGAACAATTTTGCAATAACATTTTTATTACATATGAAAATACTTGAATATAATATCAAAAAGTTCATATAAATATACATGTAGCTAGTTATAGACATATATTTGGGGTCCACCTGTCTTTTGAAAAGGCTGGAAATATTTTAATGTTTTTTTGTGGTCAGAAAAAGTAATATTACTTTACTGAGAGGGTAGTAGATGAATGGAATAGTCTTCCATAAGAAATGGTAGAGGTTAATACATTACGGAGTTTAAGCATGCATGGGATAGGCATTAAGCTACCATAGATATAAGACAAGGCCAGACACAAAGCAGAACAGTTGGGAGGCAAGTAAGTGGTATTTCTGGGGTGGAGTTGCATGGTGGGGTCGGGGGGCCCCACGGCAATTTTTGCACCAGGGCCCAGTGGTTTCTAGTTACGCCTCTGCATGGAGACATTATTGAAACATGTATTTTATTTTTTAAAACTCTGTTGTTGGCTGGTATGTGTCTGTGAGACAGCAAGTGTGTGTGTGAGACAGCGAGTGTGTGCGAGACAGTGAGTGTGTGTGAGACAAGTGCATCATTTACATTATTTAGATATTCCCATTGGTATAAAGCCTTGGGAATAAGGCTTCTCTGCCATTCGCAGATCTACAATATTGCAGAGGTAGATAGTTCCTTTGATGTTCATAACATAAGAGCTTGGTGTAAGCTTTTGCAGACAGGTACCTATTCTCCAACTTGTTAGATCTCCAGGCAGTGGTTTCATACAAATCTGTTTCCCACTATTCAATTCAGACAAATCTCTTGCTGTTGTCTCGTATCTTGCCTTGAACACTTGCTTCTTAAGTCGTAACGTTTCTGCTATTTTCTGCTACCTTGGATTACACAGGGTTCAAGTAGCTTGTTGGCTATTAATAAGGATGTCTTTATTCTCCTTGACATCAGTCTCTCTGCCAGACTACACCTATACCCTCGGTTGTAGTGTTTCTCAAATGTAAGATGGCCTTCCATGAGTATTTACCATCACTTTTAGCTTTCTTGCATAATTTATTCACTATTTTCACAGTGGATTCATATTTGCTGTTAGCTTGTGGATGATGTGGTAAAGAAGTCACATGCTCAAACTCCCATTCAGTTGCAAATTACCTGCACTGTAAGCTAGCAAACTGAGGTCCATCATCATAAAATGCTTTATTTGGTTGGCCATGACGTTCAAACTGTGCCTTGAGTTGATATGTCAGGAACCAGTTAAATTTCCTATAAGTCTGAGTAATGATCGACTAATACTAGGTACTTTTTTCCAGCATAGTTGAATGAGTCCATGCTGACAATCTGTCATGGGCATGTAGGTATCTCATATGACATACTGGTTTCTGTTTGTTGCAGGTGTGCATATTCATTGCAAGTGGGGCAGTTGCTGATAGTCTTTGATTTCACCTTGCATGTTTGGCCAGTAAAGAACTGTGGTTTGAGTGTATAAGTAGCACATCTCTGCTCTCAGTGACTTCAACGCTATGACCCTTGGACCGTTGTACAAGATACCATTTTTTATGCTGAACTCAACTCAATTGCAGGTGCTGCATCCTTCTTATCTGGCCATCCCATCAGAACTATAGACGTCAGTGCTTGCAAAATTGCATCTCTTTCTGTGTGTTGTATGAGCCGAGGTAGCCACTGATCTCTAACATTAAGGAAGTGTGCTTGATTGACTTCGGCAAATAAATTCTATTCCTGCCGCAGCAATTAAATTGCAAGATGCTCATGCTCACCTCCGGGTGCCACATGGTCTATTGTGTCTCTGCTTAGGGTGTCACTGATATACATTTCACATCCTGGCTTATAGCCAATATTGAGGTTGTAATTCTGCAATTGCTTGGGAGCGCACAAAAGAGGCTTCTTTAATGTGGCTATTATCGGTATGTGATCAAATTCAACTCTGAAAGCATACCTGCCATAGAGATAATGAGGAAAACACTGGCAAGCAAAAACAATGCTTAAACATTCCTTTTCAGTATGAGCATAATTTTGCTGAGCTGAAGAGAGTGCTCTGGACACAAATGCAACAGACGGACCTTCTTGCAGTAGATACCACTGCCTGTCATACTTGGGAAACCAAGCTGCATCTTTATCCAGAAGTCTTCTCAATGGCTCACACATTTCAGTAAAGTGTGGAATTAATTTTGCTAGGTATGTGACAAAGCCAATAAAAAACTGTATCGCTTTGGTGTCACCAGGCTGTGGCATGTCCACAATAGTTCTAATCTTATCTGGGCTTTTAAGCCTTGTGAAGACATGATATGTCCAAGAAAGTGGCCTTCTTGCAATTTGAATTGCAATTTCTTTGCGCTGAGTCTCAGCATGGGTAATCATCATGGGTGACTTTAATCTTCCTGATATGAACTGGAAATACAAAATAGCTACTTGTGCCAGGAGTACGCATATCCTAAACTCCCTACTGGGATTATCTCTAAAGCAAGTAGTGGAGGAGCCAACTCGAAAACAGGCCATACTAGATTTAGTGTTCACAAATGGAGATTTGTTATCAGATATTACTGTAGGTGAAAGTTTAGGATCTAGTGATCACCAGACAGTGTGGTTTAATATAAGAACAGTGACAAACAAAAACAAAAGTTTTAGATTTTAGAAAAACAGACTTTTCTAAAATTAGATTATGTGTAAAGGAGTCATTATCAGACTGGAGCAATTTAAATGGAGTCCAGTAGAAATGGGATTATCTAAAAGTTGCACTACTGAAGGCAACAGAAAATTGCATTAGGCTTGTCAGTAAGAGCAAATAATTGAAGAAACCACTGTGGTACTCTGCAGAGGTGGCCAAAATAGTAAAAAAATAAAAAGCTAGCATTTAGTAGTTATAAAAATACTGAGAGTGAGGAAGATAGAAAGATCTATAAGAGTAGGCAGAAAGAGGCAAAACAAGCTATACGAGCTTCCAAAGCACACACAGAAGAGACTATAGCCCACTCAGTGAAAAAGGGAGATAAAACATTTTTTAGATAAATAAACGAGAAAAGGAAAGTAAAACAAGGATTAGTTAGATTAAAAACAAAAGAAGGATGCTATTTAGAAGAGGTTAAAGGCTTAGCAGACTGCCTTAATGAATATTTTTGTTCAGTTTTTACAAATGAAAATGAGGGTAAGGGACCTCATTTAGGGAAAAAGACTAATGAGTCTTTTGATGCATGTAAGTTTACAGAGGAAGAGGTTTTACTTCAGCTGTCTAAAGTTAAGACAAATAAGTCGATGGGACCTGATAGGATACATCCAAAGTTATTAAAATAACTTAGTGGTGTACTAGCAAAACCGTTAATAGATTTATTTAACCAATCATTGTTAACGGGAGTAGTTCCAGAAGATTGGAAATTAGCAAATGTTGTGCCCATTCACAAGAAAGGTAGTAGGGAGGAGGCGGGCAACTATAGACCAGTAAGTCTTACTTCAGTAGTGGGGAAAATAATGGAAACCTTGTTAAAGAATAGGATTGTTGAACATCTAAAGTCACTTGGATTTCAAGATCAGAGACAGCATGGGTTTACTTCAGGGAGATCATGCCAAACTAATCTTATTGATTTTTTTGATTGGGTGACTAAAATAATAGATCAGGGTGGTGCAGTAGACATTGCTTACCTAGATTTCAGTAAGGCTTTTGACACTGTCGCACATAGAAGGCTTATTAATTAACTGAAATCTTTGAGTTTGGATTTCAATATTGTTTAATGGATTAGACAATGGCTGAGTGACAGGCAACAGAGGGTTGTAGTCATTGGGGTATATTCTATGCAAGGTCTTGTTCCTAGTGGGGTACCTCAGGGATCTGTACTTGGACCCATTCTCTTTAATATTTTTATTAGCGATATTGCAGAAGGTCTTGTTGGCAAAGTATGTCTTTTTGCTGATGGTACAAAGATTTGCAGCAGGGTTGATATTCAAGGAGGGATAAGCTAAATGGCAAATGATTTAGCTAAACTAGAAAAATGGTCAGAGCAGGGGCAACTGACATTTAATGTGGACAAGAGCAAGATTATGCACCTTGGGCATAAAAACCCAAAAGCAGAATATAGACTATTAGGTACTAGACATGTGCAAAACTAAAATTTTCTTTTCGTTTTCGTCCATTCGGACGAAAATGTTATTTATTTCGTCTAAAACGAATTTCGTTCATTAGTGCATTCGTTTCAGACGAAATTCGTTCATTATTTTCGTTTCGTTTTGTTTTATTCGTTCGTTTTATAGAATACAATGTAATACTATTGGCTTTCTATAAACCGAACGAGAGCCCCATTCATAAGAAATTCTTATGAATGGGGCTCTCGTTCGGTTCATAGAAAGGCAATAGTATTACTTGTATTCTATAAGCCGAAAGTCTATAAACCGAACGACTTTCGGTTTATAGACTTTCGGCTTCTGGAATACATGTAATCCTATTGCTATTCTATAAACCGGACGACTTTCGGTTTATAGAATAGCCATAGGTTTACATGTATTACATAAGCCGAAAGTCTATAAACCGAAAGTCGTTCGTTTTATAGGCTGTCGGCATTTAACTAATAAGAGACAGAGTCTCCATTCATAAAATTATGAATGGAGACTTTGTCTCCGTGTAGTAAAATGCCGACAGCCTATAAACCGAACGTTCGGTTTATAGGCTGTCGGCTTATGGAATACATGTATTCCTATTGCTATTCTATAAACCGAACGTTCGGTTTATAGAATAGCCATAGGATTACATGTATTACATAAGCCGAAAGTCTATAAACCGAAAGTCATTCGGTTTATAGGCTGTCGGCATTTAACTATACAGAGACAGAGTCTCCATTCATAAAATTATGAATGGAGACTTTGTCTCCGTGTAGTAAAATGCCGAAAGCCTATAAACCGAACGATCGGTTTATAGACTTTCGGCTTATGTAATACATGTAATCCTATGGCTATTCTATAAACCGAACGTTCGGTTTATATAATAGCAAGAGGAATACATGTATTCCATAAGCCGACAGCCAATAAACCGAACGTTCGGTTTATAGGCTGTGGGCATTTTACTACACGGAGACAAAGTCTCCATTCATAATTTTATGAATGGAGACTCTGTCTCCGTATAGTTAAATGCCGGCTTTTAACTATACGGAGACAAAGTCTCCATTTATAATTTTATGAATGGAGATCTGTCTCCGTATAGTTAAATGCCCACAGCCTATAAACCGAATGTTCGGTTTATAGGCTGTCGGCTTTTAACTATATGGAGACAAAGTCTCCATTCATAATTTTATGAATGGAGACTCTGTCTCCGTATAGTTAAATGCCGGCTTTTAACTATACGGAGACAAAGTCTCCATTTATAATTTTCTGAATGGAGACTCTGTCTCCGTATAGTTAAATGCTATTGTATTCTATAAACCGACTCTATTTCGGCTTATAAAATGCAATAGTACTACGAATGGACGAATGAACGAATGATTTTCGTTTATTAACCATTCGTTCATTTGGCTTTAGTTAGCTTAGCATTTTCGTTCTTCGTTTTTCGGGCGAATGTACGAAAATGCAATTTTCGGACGAAAATGCATTCGTCCGAAAACGAATGCACATGTCTAGTATATATTCACATGTAAATTGCTTTTTTAATAAAAAATTATGATATAAAAAAAATCTTGTTTTTATTTCCTTTTATGTGACAATGCTGCCTCTGTCTTTCCCTTGCCCCCAGATTTGTCGCTCTCCCCCCCTTAGTGTTGTCTCTCTCTCACCCTCCCTTTGGCTCCCCCCTCGCTCCCCTTGTGTCTGTCTCTTCCCCCCTTCCCTCCCCCTGTTTCTCTCTGCCCCCCTCCCCTTGTTTCTGTCTCTTCCCCCCTTCCCTCCCCTTGTTTCTCTCTGCCCCCCCCCCCCTTGTTATTCTGTCCCCCCCTCACCTGTTTCTTGCTCCCTGGTGGCTAGTGGGGGCAGCCGGGGGATGTATGCACTATACATAATAGACGGAAGTGTCGGGCAGCATGGAGGTTGTCTGCACGATTCGTGCAGACATCCCCCAGCTGCCCGATTCTCCCTGGTGGCTAGCGAGGCAGCGGAGGATGTCTGCGCGATGAGCGAGACCTCCCCTGCTGCCGCCCCGGAACGACCGCCAGGACTTTTATGAGGAAGCCGGAAGTACCCAGCTTCATCATAGAAGTCCCGGCGGTCATGCCGGGCGGCAGCAGGAGAGGCCTCGCTCATCGCGCAGACATCCTCCGCTGCCTCGCTAGCCACCAGGGAGAATCGGGCAGCTGGGGGATGTCTGCACGAATCGTGCAGACAACCTCCATGCTGCCCAACACTTCCATCTATTATGTATAGTGCATACATCCCCCGGCTGCCCCCACTAGCCACCAGGGAGCAAGAAACAGGTGAGGGGGGGGACAGAATAACAAGGGGGGGGGGGCAGAGAGAAACAAGGGGAGGGAAGGGGGGAAGAGACAGACACAAGGGGAGCGAGGGGGGAGCCAAAGGGAGGTGAGAGAGAGACAACACTAAGGGGGGGGAGAGCGACAAATCTGGGGGCAAGGGAAAGAGAGAGGCAGCATTGTCACATAGAAGGATATAAAAACAAGATTTTTTTTATATCATAATTTTTTATTAAAAAAGCAATTTACATGTGAATTAATACTAGAAATGTGCATTCGTTTTCGGACGAATGCATTTTCGTCCGAAAATTGCATTTTCGTCCATTCGCCCTAAAAACGAAGAACGAAAATGTTAAGCTTACGAAAGCCGAATGAACGAATGGTTAATAAACGAAAATCATTCGTTCATTCATCCATTCGTAGTACTATTGCATTCTATAAGCCGAAATAGAGTCGGTTTATAGAATACAATAGCATTTAACTATACGGAGACAGAGTCTCCATTCATAAAATTATGAATGGAGATTTTGTCTCCGTATAGTTAAATGCCCACAGCCTATAAACCGAACGTTCGGTTTATAGGCTGTGAGCATTTAACTATACAGAGACAGAGTCTCCATTCATATGAATGGAGACTTTGTCTCCGTATAGTTAAAAGCCGACAGCCTATAAACCGAACATTCGGTTTATAGTCTGTGGGCATTTAACTATACGGAGACAGAGTCTCCATTCATAAAATTATAAATGAAGACTTTGTCTCCGTATAGTTAAAAGCCGGCATTTAACTATACGGAGACAGAGTCTCCATTCATAAAATTATGAATGGAGACTTTGTCTCCGTGTAGTAAAATGCCCACAGCCTATAAACCGAACGTTCGGTTTATTGGCTGTCGGCTTATGGAATACATGTATTCCTATTGCTATTCTATAAACCGAACTTTCGGTTTATAGAATAGCCATAGGATTACATGTATTACATAAGCCGAAAGTCTATAAACCGATCGTTCGGTTTATAGGCTTTCGGCATTTTACTACATGGAGACAAAGTCTCCATTCATAATTTTATGAATGGAGACTCTGTCTCTGTATAGTTAAATGCCGACAGCCTATAAACCGAACGACTTTCGGTTTATAGACTTTCGGCTTATGTAATACATGTAATCCTATGGCTATTCTATAAACCGAAAGTCGTTCCGTTTATAGAATAGCAATAGCATTACATGTATTCTATAAACCGAACGTCGTTCGTTTTAAAGACTTTCGGCTTATAGAATACTATTGGCTTTCTATAAACCGAACTAGAGTCGAGTCCCCATTCATAAGAAATTCTTATGAATGAGGAGGGACTCTAGTTAGGTTTATAGAATGCCAATAGTATTCTATAAGCCGAAAGTCTTTAAAACGAACGACGTTCGGTTTATAGAATACATGTAATGCTATTGCTGTTCTATAAGCCGAAAGTCTTTCGGCTTATAGAACAGCAATAGCATTACATGTATTCTATAAACCGAACGTCGTTTGTTTTAAAGACTTTCGGCTTATAGAATACATCCAATGCTATTGGCTTTCTATAAGCCGAAAGAGTCCCCATTCATACGAATAGGTCAATTGACCTATTCGTATGAATGGGAACTCAATTTCGGTTTATAGGAAGCCAATAGCATTACATGCATTCCATAAACCGAAAGTCATTCATGTCAGTTTATGGAATGTAGTACAATGCTATTGGTATTGTATAAACCAACTCTATTTCGGTTTAGAATGCCAATAGCACGAATGGACGAATGGACGAATGAACGAATGATTTTCGTTTATTAACCATTCGTTCATTCGGATTTTGTTAGTTAAAATTTTCGTTATTCGTTTTTCGGACGAATGGACGAAAATGCTATTTTCGTCCGAAAATGCATTTGTCCGAAAACGAATGCACATGTCTATTAGGTACTAACCTCAACATCTGAGGAAAAGGGATTTAGGAGTAATAATTTCAGAGGACTTAAAGGTAGGTAGGCAATGCAATAGAGCAGCAGGAAATGCTCAGTAGCAGAATGTTTGGTTGCATAGGGAGAGGTATTAGCAGTAGGAAGTGGGAAGTGCTCATGCCATTGTACAGAACACTGGTGAGACCTCACTAGGACTATTGTACACAGTACGGGAGACCGTATCTCCAGAAGGATATTGATACTTTGGAGAGAGTTCAGAGAAGGGCTACTTATCTGGTTCATGGGTTGAAGGATAAAACTTACCAGGAAAGGTTAAAGCATCTTAACATGTAAAGCTTGGAGGAAAGACATAACAGGGGGGATATGATAGAAACATTTAAATACATAATGGGAATCAACACAGTAAAGGAAGAGAGTATATTTAAAAGAAGAAAAACTACCACAACTAGAGGACATAGTCTTAAATTAGAGGGGCAACGATTTAAAAGTAATATCAGGACGGGGTAGTGGATGTATGGAATAGCCTTCCAGCAGAAGTGGTAGAGGTAAACACAGTCAAGGATTTTAAGCATGCGTGGGATAGACACAAGGCTATCCTAGCTATAAGACCGGGAACAGGAGACTAATAAAAGTATTCAAAAAAATTGGGCAGACTAGATGGACCGAATGGTTCTTATCTGCCGACACATTCTATGTTTATTTGTTTTTTATGTTTGTCAGTGGTCTAGTCAGGGGCTTATCAAGCTTATTATCAACAATGTGTAGTTCTTCAGGAATTGTGAATTGCATCAGTCTAAGGCACTCACATGTTGAACCATACAATAGCAGCCTCTGATTGGCTTCAACAATCTCAAGTTCAAGTATGTGCATATTTTCACGTAAACTGCACTCTGTTTGGAAACGTTCCAATGATTCCATTAGTTCCCCTGAATATAACTTCAGCTTGGTGATGCTAGGCTGACGAGGTGCCCTTGATGCCAGTTTCATCTTGTCTTTCAAATTAATGACATCACATGTTTCACCAGAGTCCAGCTGTCAGATTTGACATATAACATTCAGTCTGAGATTTACAAACCATTTTTGGCCTTTAGATTTTACAACACCAATGCATTCTTTCGAGTAAATCACATCAGTGCTAAGCAGTTATGCAGCCTCAGGATCAGACATTTGTGCAACTTCCATGCTTCCCTTTTTCTTGACAAACTCCTGCAAAATGCTTTAACTATTGCACATTTACTTCAGTTAAATTAATACTTTTGCTTGCAAAAATGGAGAGAATAGAGGGCAGCTGTCATAGCCACTGTATTATGACTGATCCCTGGGCATCTGACTATTTTACTTTGCCTTAAACACATCCATGACACCTTTTCAAAGCCAATCAATAGGCTCTCTCAGCAATGCATGTGAAATTCTAATTTGGAAAAATGTCAAAGTTATGAGAACTCAGGTTGTATGTCCCCATAACTATATGTTGAAAAGACACTATTCACAGGGCCACCCCTAGGCAAAAACTGTTAAACTATTGCACATTTACTTCAGTTAAATGAATACTTTTGCTTGTATTGCAGACTGTAATCTTCAACATGAGACAGAAAAACCATACTGTTGTTATGGAGTTTATTCTTGTGGGATTTTCAGTCTTGCATGAAATGGAATTGTGTATTTTTATTATTATATCAAGTGTGTATGTGCTTAGTATCATGGCTAACATTTTCATTATTATCCTTGTTTTAACGGAACAACGTCTTCATAAAGCCATGTACTTCTTCATTGGTGGGCTTTCTTTCCTAGAGATCTGGTATCCATCTGTGACAGTTCCAAGACTATTGGGGGCTCTTCTCACTAAAGAAGTTTCCATTTCTCTTGCAGGTTGCATGACACAGTTTTATTTTCATTTTTCTTTTGGAGCAATCGAAAATTTCCTGCTGGCGATAATGGCCTTTGATCGATATGTGGCCATCTGTAATCCATTGAGATATGTAATTATTATGTGTCCCAAGACTTGCACAAAACTACTATTGGCATGCTGGATGCTTGGATTCATTGTGATGATAGCTCCATGTTTACAGATCTCAAAACTTCCATTTTGTGGTCATAATGAGATTGATCACTATTATTGTGATTTTGCCCCATTACTGAAGTTATCCTGCTCGGATACCTCAAATATTGAAAGGCAAGTTTTTGTAACAGCTTGTTTTGTCATTTTGGGCTGTTTATGTCTAATTATAGTGTCCTATATATGTGTTATAAAAACTACATTGGCATTCCCAACGTCATTTGGGAGAAACAAAGCATTTTCTACCTGTGCATCTCACCTCATCGTTGTAGCTTTCTTTTATGGGACTATTATCTTTATGTTTATAAGGCCCAACACCAAACACTTTTTGCATGTTAATAAAATAATTTCAATCTTCCCATCTATAGTTACCCCTGTCCTCAACCCTGTTATTTATACCCTGAGAAATCAAGAGGTTAAGAAAGCTGTGAAGAAAAGCTGGAATTTAAACTGTCTGCAATAAAAAGAAAAAAACTCATTGGTTTATTTATAGGTTGATTCTATTTCCTCATTCTTCTCTCTTTTTATCATAGTTAGAATTATAATATTATATTATTAATATTGTATATGAAAACTTTGAGAGATGGGTCAGTTTACTGCATTGGGGATGGTTATTCATTATCTTAAGACATGGCTTAGAGTCCAAGGCAGAAACAGTTTCCTGAGATATCAATCCAGCTGTGAGAGAACATCCAAACTAATAACCTCCCTACTTAGTCGCTATATGATATAACAATTAGCTGGAGAGAAAGTTTCAGCCAAAATGTGCAGCTCTATTCAATTACCGTATTTGCTCGAATATAAGATGACCCTGATTATAAGAC
Organism: Pelodytes ibericus; assembly: GCA_036172795.1. Lineage (NCBI taxonomy): Eukaryota > Metazoa > Chordata > Amphibia > Anura > Pelodytidae > Pelodytes > Pelodytes ibericus. Next base: position 55,186,805 of record CM069861.1, on the reverse strand, counting down.
GACCCCCCAAACTTTGGATATTCCTTTAGGAAAAAACTAAAAGCCTGAATATAAGACTACCCTATAGGAAAAAAGTTTAACTTGTATATATTAACATGTAAATTACTTTTTAATATTCAATAAAAATGATATTAAACAAATGCATTTCTTGTATTTATTGTGCCAATGCTGCCTCTCTCTCCACCCCCTGCATTGTCTCCCTCCAACCAAACTTTTCTCTCTCTCTCCCCCTTGTCTTTCTCTCCCCCTCCCTCCCCTTGTCTTTCTCTGCCCCCCTCCCCTTGTCTTTCTCGGCCCCCTCCCCTTGTCTTTCTCTGCCCCCCTCCCCTTGTCTTTCTCTGCCCCCCTCCCCTTGTCTTTCTCTGCCCCCCCTCCCCTAGTATTTCTCTCCCCCCACCCCTTGTCTTTCTCTGCACCCTTCCCCTTGTCTTTCTCTGCCCCCCTCCCCTAGTCTTTCTCTACTCCCTCCCTCCCTTAGTCTTTCTCTCACCCCTCCCTCCCCTTGTCTATCTCCCCCCCCCCTGCCCTCTCTCTCACCTGGACTCTCGCTCCCTGGTGGCTAGTGGGGGCAGCCGGAGGATGTCTGCACGACATGACGGACAGCCGGACATCCCCCAGATGTCCATATCTCCCTAGTGGCTAGTGGAGGCAGTGGAGGATGTCTGCACGATACGCGCAGATATCCTCCGCTGCTGCCCGGCACTTCCGCCGGGACCTTTATGATGAAGCCGGAAGGACCCGGCTTCATCATAGAAGTCCCGACGGTCGTGCCGGGCGGCAGCAGGGGAGGATGTCTGCATCGCGCAGACATCCACCTGCTGTTAGAGAGGGGGATCCAGGTCCCCTGCAGCTCTGCGGCGGACCTGGATCCCAGTTTTATAATCTGACCTCGATTTGAGGTCAGATTATAAGACGACCTCGAATGTAAGACGAGGGGTATTTTTCAGAGCATTTGCTCTGAAAAAAACCTTGTCTTATATTTAAGCAAATACGGTAATAACAAACTCTGCAGAAATGGTGTTATCTTGAGTCAATTTTATTGTAGTCACATGGAGTCCATTTTATTGTAGTGGCACGGAGGTTTTTTCACTAAAGTCCGAGTTTAGAGTTTGAGATGAGGGCTCATTTCGAACTCCAGACTCGGACAGATTTGGCAAGCCCCTTATGGCCCCATGATGACCTCGAAAATGCTATTCAGTAGGCATTTTTGCAAGCTCAAGATGTGGTGATGGCATGCGAAGTAGAGGGGAGCGAGGTTAAACTCGCCTACAAGAAAATTAATTGGTTTTCAGGCTTAGTCTGGAAAACCTTCAGGCATGGAAATAAATGTCGGCATTAAATAAAAAAACATGTTATGCAGGAAACTGATGTTTTTAATGGGTATGGTTAATTTACTCTACTCATTAAAAAATTACCCACCCTATAGATACTGCACAGGATGCCCTTGGACCCCTAAGAGTAATGAGGCCTAGGCAAAATAACCAGGCTAGAAGATATTGTCCCTGGCCCCTTAATAATGAAAGTGGCCATCCAAAAATCTAAATAATTTTCCACCTATTCTAAATAAATCATGATGGAATTTAAAATGTAAAAAAACTTGACAGATCTAACTAACTAGCTGTTCTCAGCAGCGGATGGACAAACACTGAAATTTTAGCTTGAGGGCTGGGATTTTTAATAAAGATATACAACCTACTGTAAATAAATATAATAAACGTGGAAAACACAAGAAACGATAAATGAATCCTCAAAGGAATACATTATATAAGAAAAAACTAAAGCAAATGAAATAAAACCGAAAAAAACTCAAAATAAAAATACGGTAAGTAATCATAATATATGTTTTATTACAACTGACAAATTAAAAAAAGTATACATTTCCATCCAGTATTACAGGCATTGGTATAATGACACTCAAAGTCTTTGATGGAAACGCAGTACCAAAGCTTCAATAATTCACGTTCTTCAAGGAATAAAAACATTCAAATCACTCTCAGATGGGCATCCGCCTCTCTGAACTCTGAAGATGTTTCTCCTTTCTCTGAAATCTGTATCCTGTCTCAGAATCCTGAAATAGTGGTGACCTTTCCCCTAGAATTTATGTCTTAGTTCTTCCCTGCATCTGTACCCTGGTTCTGTGTTTCCTTTGTCTCTGTTCTGAATCCATCTCTAGCCCCTTAGTGACATTTTCACCTTGACTTTCCCTTGGTGACAATGGTTTTGACATTTCTGGGGTGTTTGTGTTGAGCTGTAATTTTCTTATTTCTCACATACTGTACCCACACAAATTATATGTTGTTTTTATCATCATAAGAAGTGCTTTCATTAGATAACATTATGTTCAACATATCTTATAATTTACTACAAAAAAATCATGAAATATCATGAAAAATTAAAAAAAACAAAACACTGTTTCTAACTTTGACCTAAAATATAATTTACACAAATAATTAAAAAAGATCCCATCTAAATACATAGTAACATAGTAACATAGTAACATAGTAATTTAGGTTGAAAAAAGACAAAAGTCCATCAAGTTCAACCATTCTACCTATCATTTCTGCGTTTTGATCCAAAAGAAGGCAAAAAAACCCCTAAGGAAGCTTTTTCGAATGTTGCCTCCTAGGGGGAAAAAAATTCCTTCTTGACTCCAAAAGGGCAATCAGATTTCTCCTTGGATCAAAAAGCTCTATTATTAATGCTCATTCTATTATTAATACCCCTGTATGTTCTGCTTTTCCAAAAAATCATCCAGACCATTTTTAAATGCATCTATTGTGGTTGATAGCACTACCTCTCTTGGCAGTGAGTTCCATAATTTTATTGTCCTTACCGTAAAGAATCCCTTCCTTTGCTGCCTATGAAATCTTTGCTCTTCCAGTCTCAGGGGGTGACCTCTTGTTCTTTGTACATTTCTATTAATGAACAGGTCCCTGGAGAGCTCCTTATATTGGCCCTGCACATATTTATATAATGTTATCATATCCCCTCTAAGACGCCTTTTTTCTAAAGTAAATAAATGCAATTTTTTAAGTCTCTCTTCATAACTAAGATCCTCCAATCCCCTTATTAATTTTGTAGCTCTCCTTTGCACTTTTTCTAGTTCCTTAATATCCTTTTTAAGGACTGGTGCCCAGAATTGTACTGCATATTCAAGGTGAGGTCTTACCATTGATTTGTAAAGAGGCAAGATGATGTCCTCCTCCCGTGAATCTATACATCGTTTTATACATGCCAATATCTTATTGGCCCTTGCAGCTGCTGACTGGCATTGGGCACTGTTGCCAAGTTTGTTATCTACAATGATTCCTAAATCCTTTTCGTTAATAGTTTTTCCCAGGGAAATACCATTTAACGTATATGCTGCTTTGTTATTATTTTTCCCATAATGCATAACTTTACATTTGTCTATATTGAACCTCATTTGCCACTTTCTTGCCCAGTTCCCCACTCTGTCCAAATCTTCCTGTAAAGAAAAAACATCAAGATTAGTCTTTATTACCTTACCTAATTTTGTGTCATCAGCAAACACTGAGACATGGCACTCAGCACAACGTGGGAGATCATTAATAAACAGATTACAAATAGTTTCTAAATGTTTTCCTGAGTTCAGAAATATGCATGTTTCCATATTTTTCAGTATTTTTTTTGCGAGTTATGGGGCAAAAACCCAAAATTGTGTTTTTTGTTTTTCTCCTATATCTCCTAACACTAAATTTAACCGCAACTCTAACCCTTATGCTATCCCTTAATATATTTTAATTTAATTTTAACCCTATCCCTTATGCAAAAAATTATAACATTTTAACCCTATAGGCTAATCTAACTATATAACCAGTTTTAAGCTAATTAAATATTTACTTTTTATTTTTTTAACACTGCTATGCTGGTTGCTGCCTCTAGGGGCAGTCAAGCAGCATATTCAGAGTGACAGAAGTGAATTTACTTTCACTTTCGAAGCTCAGACCACCAGAGGGCATAGCCATATTGATGGAGCATGCTGCTCTGTCAATATGGCTCCCACAATCGCTCTGTGGGGTGATCATGAGTGCCCCAGAAAGGAAATTTTGGTGCCAGGCACGTCCATTGTCGGGAATGTCGCGAAAGGGCTAGTGTTAGGCTAGTTGCTGTATTTATGCTTGTATGTTTTTTGTCTTCTGACCCTCTTTCCCTGAAGTACCTGAGTATTTCAGTTTTTTTATCCTCTCCCCATATTCCAGATCTGGTTCCCTTATGAAATGCCTGAGGATTCACTCAGTCCATTGTGTTCCTAATAGCCCTTGACCCTGTCCTCTCTATGTAGTCTTAGTTATATCTGTGCCTGTCCTTTTAAGTTTTAAGTGTGTGCTCTGTATGCCTTGTTCTTAGTTTGGTTTCTGCTTTACCCTGCCCATGTATGTTTCCATTTTTCCTTTGTTCCTTAGTCTATCCTGTATCTCTGGACTCTGTATTATGTTATGTTTGCTGTCCCTGCTTCTGTTCACTGTATATGCTACCACACTGTCTTAGCATATCTTCTTCAGCCTGCACCAGGCATGCTAATCCTGTTCAAGTTTATGTTCCATTCGTGCTCCAGGATGGCTACAGGGATTCTTCAGTTCTGTTTCCTGTCTCTGTTTATACTGGATAAAATGGATGCTCCTACAGGGTCTTAAAATGTGTCCGCAGGAACCTGGGGGAACCACCGGGGAAATGCTTTTACCCAGTACCAAGTCTTGTATCTCTACATCCTTGCAATGGGCTCCTGATCTTAGGTGCTCAGGGTCTTATATCATTAGGGACCCCATCAGGTCCGCCATCAGGGGGTGACGGGCGATACTGGCGTCCCGGGCCCAGCAGTCCAGGGAGCCCGGTGGGCACAGGTCACGCCAGGAAAAAAAAAATTCCAATCCACCCCCTCTGTTAAGCCGGTCCGCAGCTGTGAGGGAAGTGTTCTGCGCGCCCTCCAGCCACACGGCTTCAATAGAGTTTGTTAAAAAAAAATGTGACCGAGCAGCAAGGATGTAAGTACTGGGGAAGGAGGGAGGAGGGTGGTGAATAACGCTAACGCTGGCATACTGAGGGGCAAAATCCTGGCATATTGAGGGGAAAAATCCTGGCATATTAATTGGCAAAATCCTGGCATATTGAGTGGCTAAATCCTGGCATATTGAGGGGCAAAATCCTTGCATATTGAATGGAAAAATCCTGGCATATTGAGGGGCAAAATCCTGGCATATTAATTGGTAAAATCCTGGCATATCGAGGGGCAAAATCCTGGCATATTAATTGGTAAAATCCTGGCATGTTAATTGGCAATAACCTGGTATATTGAGGGCCAAAATCCTGGCATACTGAGGGGCAAAATACTGGCATATCAATTGGCAAAATCCTGGCATAATTATTGGCAAAATCCTGGCATATCGAGGGGCAAAATCCTGGCATATTAATTGGTAAAATCCTGGCATATTAATTGGCAAAATCCTGGCATATTGAGGGGCAAAATACTGGCATATTAATTGGCAAAATATTGGCATATTAACTGTCAATAACCTGGCATATTGAGGGGTAAAATCCTGGCATACTGAGGGGCAAAATACTGGCATGTTAACTGGCAAATCCTGGCATATTGAGGGGCAAAATCCTGGCATATTAATTGGCAAAAGAATGGCAAATTGAGGTTAAAAATACTGACCTATTAAATGGCATATTGAGGGGGAAAATACTGGCATATTAAGTGGCATATTGAGGGGAATAATCCTGGCATATTAAATGAGAAAAGAATGGCATATAGAGGGGCAAAATCCTGGCATATTAATTGGCAAAATACTGGCATATTGAGGGTCAAAATCCAGGCATATTGAATGGCAAAATAGTGGCATATTAAATGGCAAAAGAATGGCATATTGAGGGGAAAATACTGACTTATTGAGTGGCAAAATATTACTGGCATATTGAGGGGCAACATAATACTGCCATATTGACCAACTACTCCCAACCACCCTCCATATTACATTAGACCGGGATAACATGCTTGTGAGGGTAGGTGGGGTGAGTGGGAGATATTTTCAGGGATAGGGGGCCCAGACAATTTGTTCAGTAAGGGGCCCTGAAATTCCTGGTGGTGGCCCTGGACCCCATGAGTGTCAGTAACTCAAGTGATAGGCTAATATATGTCGTGCAGGTACCTCAGATGGTCTATGGTGGTATATTTAACAAAAAAAACATAAATTATAAATATTACATAATGTACTCTGGGCCCTGTGCATCACACATCTGCATAACCATTTATCATTTTGAGATCTGCTTATCTCTGATATTCTTCTCCATTTACTTTGTTGCTTAAGGTTAATTACATCAAAAAATTTCGCAGTTTATAATATTGCTCTTGGATGTTAATGCAATGCACTGCTTTCCTAATTTCTTGCCAGGCTTTCAACCACTGTTGGAATGAGAATGATTTTTGCAGATCATCTTCCCATTGTGCAAGAGCCAGAGGTTTATCTACCATAACCCCACTATTGAGGAACATTTAGAGATCAATTTGCTTGTCGGTGTTAAAGTGAGAAGTCTGTCCCAGTCCCTAGTTTTTACCGGCCAATATGCACCCAGAAAGGTTCTAATCCTCATATGTGTAAATATTTCTGTAGCAGGAAGGTTGTAAATTCTAATTAACGATTTAAAGGAGGCCAGGTTCTCATCTACAAAGAAATCTCCTAATACGTTTATCCCTACGGTCTTCCATTTTTGCATTGTAATATTTGGTAAGCATAATGGCAGAATCTGAAGAGGGAGAGTGAGTCTTCTAGTCTGAGAGAGTGTCTTCTACTTTCAGTGCTTTTTTATCTTATATATTGAGTTCTTAACATCCTTCACACAATTAAGGCCGGGTCCTAATCTGCCAAAACACTTACGAGGCAGCCAAATCAGCATTGAAAGGTCAAAATTATTGCAAGGATCTTTCTAGTTTAAGCCAGCCTGCTGCTAGATGTTGCTGATTACAGGCTAAGGCGTGGACCAATCGACATGCCTCATAGATCTTACACAGATTGGGTATCCCAATCCATGGGACTGAAGAGTGCGTTGAATAATGTGACTTGGTATCCGCGTTTTTTTATTAGCCCACACAGATCTTGAGAATAATAGATCAAATTACCCAGCAGTATTTTTTTGGTACACTGTACAGGATAGCTCTAAATAGATATACCAGCTTCGGGACTATATATGCCTTTAAAATGTTGATCCGCCCCAACCACGAGTTCTCTAACTTCGCCCAGATACCAGTTAAAATTTGCAGGTTTGTATATAACAGATTGTAATTTGTTGGGACTATCTTCTCCATCAGACAAGGGATCTTGATTCCCAAATAATCTATTGGGACACCAGCTCTCCCCCTCCCTCCAAATCTTCATAAAATGCTTTGATTTATTATAGATAAATAAAAAGGAATAATCAGAGTTTTTGACAGATTAACGCTATAGTTCGAATATGATCCATATAGCTCCAGAGCCGCGAGGAGAGCTGGCACAGATGTCTTGGAGTGTGACAAAGTTAGGAGGACATCATCAGCGTAGAGGGTTATAAGATGTTCATCCCCACCTATTGTTATGCCTCTCACTGCCTGTGACACTCTCAAACTCTGGGCCAAAGGCTCTATTGTGAGTGCATAAAGGAGGGGTGCAAGGGGACAACCCTGTCTAGTACCATTTCAAATCTCCAGATATTCGGAAGCCAGGAAAGGGCCCGCGATGCTAGCCCTAGGGTTTACATAAAAGGCCATTGCATGATCATAAAACCAGCCCACAATGCTGAACGTGCGGAGGGTTTCCAACAAGAATATATTACTTATATTTGGATAGCATTAATTTGATGAAAAATGCATATAGATGAAAAGGAGAAGTTTGAGAAAATCATAGTGCTGTTTTAAATGGTGAAGCAGGCACTCAAAGCAAACAAACTTGCTTAAGTGATATCCAGTGTATAAGAGTTTAAACCCCTTTAAATATTGAACTGTTTGACTGTTTGCCAAATGGTCAAGAACACATGGAAAAGGAGAGAGACAGAGATCTTATTGTTTAAAGTGTACAAATATTTAGTCACATTCAAAAAGATAAAATCTGCTTACATAGTAGGATGTGGGCATACCACTAAGCCTCCACACACACAGTTTACTGAAATACACATCTTGATGGATGTGGCTAGCATTCAACTCATTCTAAATGCAATCCAAACGATAGCAAAATGGATTTCTAGTGGCACTCCTGGAGGAGATTTCAATACTTGTGTTTTCCAGAGTCCATATGTGGGTCCATCAGTGTAACAATCTGCTCGGAGGAACAACCAGCTTTGTTCAGCTGATCTCCTGTGTGCCAATGGTCGCTATATTTAGTGCCATTGATTAGTCATTTGTGATCAGGACTGCTTTGCAAATAATGTTTGTTTTTTTGTATGTTGGTTCTGGTTAAATAATGGTCTGCCGCTGTGTTGCAGGACACCTTCCCCAAGGGCACATCATTCAACCCTGAATGGGATATGGTTTGGAAACAGGGCCACCCTCTTGGTGACACCTTCTATGTCGCAAGTGGTCTTGCCCACTTGGAGTTTATCCCCAGTTCTCATCTTCCCGTTTCTCCTCTCTTTTCCTTTCCCTCTTACCACAGTTTTTTTCCTATCAAGGAAGCTTATTGAAAACATATATTATACACTGTCTCTATATCTTCTTATCCCCCTCCTTTAGACCCTTCTCTGATTTCCTTGATTACTTGGATTGAAGGATATGTTTGGCTATGTTTATTTTGCATAACTTTATTTACCACACATGTATACTATGTGTAAATACAATCTTTAAAGTACTATAAAACCCTAATACATTTTGATTTACGGAACGCGTTGGCGCCACAGCTTACAATTCTTCTAACACAATGTTGCTAAAATCTGGGATATTTTTATGCTCAACATTCACAGTATAAACAATATTTTGGTGATGTTTGACTACAATATGAACATAGACCAGTTTTACATAAATAACTTCTATTTTACACTATGTACTATATTTTCATAGAAAAAAATAAAACATAGTACTCTAAGCCACTGCCTAGTCCTTCATGTACTTAATGGAGAAACAGGTGTGTCCTTTCTTTGCTTTCAGAGGATAAACATTTCTCCTATTTCTTATTTACATATTTTATAAAACTGAAATCCTTTTGTTATTCCCTATATGACAAGGCACTCTCTCGACTCATGAGACGAACACGTATAACAGTGGACCCATGCCTGGCAACCTCATTTTTGAACTCTGAGGCTGTAAAGTAATAAAGGATTGGATCTAAGCAACAGTTAATACTGGCAAGGCAAATGGAGAAAGGGTGTAATGTCAAAAATATCTTGCGCAACATGCAGTTTTTGATGACATCTATTTGGACCAGCATATAAAAGATAAAACTAATGTGGTAGGGTGCAAAGCAGATAAAGAATACTGCAGCACATGTTATCACCATCCGAAGAGCTTTACTTTTTTCATCGACATTTTGTAGCTTATTTCTAAGCTGGGCTCTTGTTTTAAAAGTACAGCACACAATTGCAATAATAGGGATAACAAATCCTGCTAATTCTGCAGCTGTTACCATGTTCACTGTGGTGACAACATTGCTTTTTTTCATTCCAAGGTCAGCAAAACATGTTGTGCTGGTGTTATGTAAGCCCGAGCTTCTGAGAAGCGGGAAGGGCAAGCAAGCAGCTCCAACAACTATCCACACAACAAAACTAATTGCAATGTCATATCTGCGCTTCCAGTCCTTTGCTTTGAAAGGGTTTGTGGTGAACACACACCGTTGGATGCTGATGAGCATCAGAAACATTATACTCGCATACATATTGAGATACTTCAGGTAGAAGCAAAATAAGCACAAGAAGTTTTTAAAAGGCCAGGAGTGGTTCATGTAGTAGTAAATCCTTAAAGGCAATGACAAAACATGAGCAAAGTCTGCCAGAGCAAGGTTTATCATGAAAATAATGGCTTTGTTTTTCTTGCTGGTAAAACTACATAGAACCCAAAGTGCCACACTGTTGGCCAGAAGACCAGGTATAAAGATGAGGATGTATGTAGTAGAATACAGGGTGTGATGGAACTCAGATATATAGGAGCAGTTTACAGGCCCTGCCATTTTTCATCTTTTCCTTCAAACCTCAATATTCTGAGTTTCTGCAAGAAAGAAAAGTGGTTTATTATTACTACCAGTATACTCTGCTTTTACAAATAAGATGCAGTGAATAAATATGACATAAAATAAGACTGTAGAGGATGGAAATGGAGATCTTGCTCCAAAGTGCTTACATTGTATACCGGGGAAACACACTTGGATCAAGGTAACATTTTCAGCAAAAGGAATTATAGAACAAGCAGATGCAGTTTGAATTGTTGGCAAAACAATGTTATATTTAATTGAAAGATAGCATCAGGTGTGCACACTTTACATAGAAATTATTTAATGAACAAATACAAATAAAGTTCCTTATTGAGACTTTTTTTAAATTACATATAGAGCTATCAGGGGGCGGACATGTTATTTAGATGGAGGAAGATCTGATACAAGATTCTAAACAATACATTCCCAACAACTCCTGTTTAATGGAGCTTTACAGAGCAATGATTGGTCAGTAAGGCACTTTATTTGTTAAAGACTGAAAAGAAATGTGAAAAAATATTGTTTTACAAGTAAAGTAGAAGTCACATGGAAAAACTGTGCAATGAAAATAATCTAATAGTAATAACACTTTTGTAATAAAGCAATGTTCATACAAAGGGACTCTCGAACTTTAGAGACTAGGTAAATGATAAGAGATGTTATTATTCATAAAGGTTTACACTGCAAAGGTGAGCAAGAGGTCTTTGGTGAATATCAGGGTATCTTAAATAAGTTTTCATCTGAGTTATCATTATAATCAAACTACATGGACCAATTTATTATTATCTACAGGAAAAATCATTGGATGTGTAGAAAAAAGAAATGAATTAAAATCAGATAAAATTGTGCATTTTTATAATTCTATCTTGTATAAATAACAATACACATTTTAGGTCAATTATATTTTTAACTTATGTGTAAAGTATATATGTACCCAGTACAGTACCTTTTATATTTAATTATGAAGTCAAACCTTTCTATGTAATGTACACTAATCAGAGCCATGAACATGTTGTTGCTATTTCCCTGTATACAACCATGACACAAATAGCAGACAGTTTTTCCTAATGTCTGAACACCCATGCTTGAAGCGATGTATAAAGTGAAATACTGTAGCAAATTTCTATAAGTTAAGCAATTACTATGGAAATCACAAGAATGGTCATGTCTGTTGCTAAACCTTTAGAACTTTTCCCATTTTCCATTCGATAATATGATCCAAAGATTTATCTCCTAGAAAGTTAGACACGTTATCCTGTTGTATTATAATAGAATATTTGGACCTTGTAAAATTGGAAGTTTTTATTAATGTGAATCTATTGATTATTGATTTACTCTAATATAATATAGTTAACCCATGGTACTAAAACAACCTTTTCCACAGCAGTCCGTAGCAGCTAGTATGTCAGTTGCTTTCCATTTCGTATGTAGAATATAATCAAGACAATATGAATATTATTGTGAAAGCATACATTTAATATAGTTGTTCCGACAGGACTTTCTATCATTGTGTAAAGAACAAAATGTGAGGACTTAAATATGATGGAGCTGGCTCCGAAAGTGAGATGAAGGTAGAGAAGTAGATAATGAAAATAGTTGAAGTTACACCTTTCATTCACAGAAGACATGTTTGCCAAAGAATCATCCATCAGCTCACAAACTAATAGCCAGTATGTTCCCAGATGTGCTGTAAGCAGGGAACATACACAAGATCTTCCGAATATGACTGGACATGGCAAAACACATCATTGTGTTAATATATTGCTAGAATTTTGCATACTTATAATAATAATGGCTGTCACAAACCAGAAATAGAGATCTATTTTGTCATCTCTGTTTCCTTCCTCATTGTGTATTACATGGATTTATCTGTAGTGTTCTCAGGGGCGTAGCGTGGGGGGTGCAGGGGGGGCCGGCCGCACCGGGCGCAATATCTGGGGGGGCGCAGCCACAACCGCGCGATACTTCCTATCAGCCGCCGGATGTGAGCGGCAAATGACGGCGTGACGTCACATCCGGCGGCTGCGCGGCGGAGGCTCTTCTGAAACTGCATCGCGGCCTTTCTTCCCTGAGCTGTTGGAAGTGGAATTTGTAAAGGTAAGAATAAAGGGGCTTGGGGGACCTATTGTATTATGTATTGAGGAGGGGGTCATTAATGTATTGGAGAGGGGGAGGGGGGGTCATTAATGTATGGGGGAGGGGGGTCATTCATGTATGGGGGAGGGGAGGGGGGTCATTAATGTATTGGGGAGGGAGGTCATTAATGTATGGGGGAGGGGAGGGAGGTCATTAATGTATGGGGGAGGGGAGGGAGGTCATTAATGTATGGGGGAGGGGAGGGGGGTCATTAATGTATGGGGGAGGGGAGGGGGGTTCATTAATGTATGGGGAGGGGGGTCATTAATGTATGGGGAGGGGAGGGGGGTTCATTAATGTATGGGGGAGGGGGGTTTATTAAATGTATGGGGGAGGGGGGTTCATTTAATGTATGCGGGAGGGGAGGGGGGGGTCAGTAATGTATGGGGAGGGGGGGAAGTAATGTATGGGGAGGGGGGGAAGTAATGTATGGGGGAGGGGGGCAGTAATGTATTGGGGACGGGGGCAGTAATGTATTGGGGAAGGGAAGAAGGGGGGCAGTAATGTATTGGGGAAGGGAAGAAGGGAGGCAGTAATGTATTGGGGAAGGGAAGAAGGGGGGCAGTAATGTATTGGGGAAGGGAAGAAGGGGGGCAGTAATGTATTGGGGAAGGGAAGAAGGTCGGCAGTAATGTATTGGGGAAGGGAAGAAGGGGGGCAGTAATGTATTGGGGAAGGGAAGAAGGGGGGCAGTAATGTATTGGGGAAGGGAAGAAGGGGGGCAGTAATGTATTGGGGAAGGGAAGAAGGGGGGCAGTAATGTATTGGGGAAGGGAAGAAGGGGGGCAGTAATGTATTGGGGAAGGGAAGAAGGGGGGCAGTAATGTATTGGGGAAGGGAAGAAGGGGGGCAGTAATGTATTAGGGGATGGGGGTCAACTGTGTATTAGGGGAGGGAGGGGTCAGCCGTGTATTAGGGGGAGGGGGGTCAGCAGTGTATTAGGGGAAGAGGGGGGGGATGGGAAAGATCTGACTTGGGAATTTGAGATGAGGCAATGATTATATTTTTTACATTTGTGGCCTAATGAATAATCTATATATATGTGTGTATGTAGAAGGAAATGTAAATAGGTGGGGCTACAGGGGTGAGGGAATTATATTTGTAATATATTTATTAGGAACTGTGGAGGGAAGGGGGTTGGATGAGAGCATTAAATATCATAGCATTAAATATTATATTTATGGGGTAGGAACTGTATTATATATTTTTGGTTTAGTGCAGGGGTAGGTAACCTTTGACACTCCCTTTGTTTTTTGACTACATCTCCATTAAGGCTTGCAAAGCATCATGGTAGGTGTAGTCCACAACATCTGGAGTGGCAAAGGATGTCTACTCCTGGTTTAAAGCATAGGTGTATAACCATTTGGCTTCCCCAGGCCAAAATAACCCCTTAAACTCTTAAAGGATCACTATAGTGTCAGGAAAACAAAGTGGTTTTCCTGACACTTTAGTACCCTGAGGGTGCCCACACCCTCAGGGTCCCACTCCCGTGGCGCTGAAGGGGTTAAATTCCCTTCAGTTACTTACCTTAATCCAGCGCCAGGCTCCCTCGGTGCTGGTGACCTGTCTGACGTCAGCTCCCCGTCCGACGTCACTGGAGCTGAATGCGCATGGCTGCGCGCGCATTCAAAGTGTCCATAGGAAAGCATTTCTCAATGCTTTCCTATGGACACTCTGCGCGATGGAGGCGAAATGTGCCTCCAGGCTCCAGCGTCGCAGATGCGCCTCTAGTGTCTGTCCGGAAGACAGCCACTAGAGGCTGCCTTAACCGCAAATGTAAACGTAGCAGTTTCTCTGAAACTGCTATGTTTACATGTGAAGGGTTAAAACCTGCTGAAAATGTGGAGAATGTGTGTAATGCATGTTCGCACTCAATAAAGTGTTGGAAAATAAACTTGTATTTAGATGCATTTTACTTTAATTACATAAGTATTTTCATAACAAACAATACATGTGCTTGGGGGGTAAGGGTTTCTTTAACTAATCTAGTAGAAGAGACTCGAGTGCTAAAATCCACGGGTTAGGGGGCGCAAATTACTTGCCTTGCCCCGGGTGCTGACAACCCACGCTACGCCACTGAGTGTTCTCATCATTCGTTTTTTTTTGTAATAGTATTAGTTTACTTTTTGTAGTATTTAAAGACTTTTCACAGACAGAAAAAATATTTTGCTTGGTTTCAAATTATAAACTGAATGTAGAAAAATCTACCACCTTATTTCTAATTATGTCTGGTCATTCTATCAGTGGATTAAGACAAACTATAATTTTTTGTGGTCTAATAGACAATTTATGTTCCAATTATTAAACATTGCTTCCAGGCCAATAAAGTGGCCCATGTTCAGAAATTATAAGATCTTAATTCTCAATCAGAGCCTTGGTATATTTTTTAACCCAAGAGTGTGGAGACTAAATCACTTGAACTTTATATGTGGCTAAATAGCGGTAAGAAGGTTTTCAACAGTGTAATGATAAATAATATGATTATGGGCCAAACCATACAATCTTGGCACTAGATAAAGGGGTAGCTGGGTCTCCACAACAAGATCACAGAATCATGTAAAATCCATACACTTTGCGGAGGTGGACTAGATTGGTGGACTTTGCTCTGACCAAAATCTTAGATTAAGGAAATGTAATGCCCTTTCCTGAGGTAGCTCAGAGGTTGCAGCTAAATAATAATGAAATATTCAGTTACTTGAGGATTCAAAGTTTTCTTTTGGTAGCACTGTTTAGAGGCAAAACAGGAGGTTAATAATCTCTCACCCAGATTGTTTTCCTATAACAAAGGTAAATAAAGTATTGAGTAGAAGCTAATGAACTTGTCTCACCTGTCAATAATGGGGATATAAGAGCACTTAATTCATGGGAAAAATAACTGAGTACAAGTATTCTTATAAATTATTAATATAATATACAAACACGGATGACCAGTAAAACAATGGAAAAAAAAAAGTAAAAAATTATATACTCTCCTGTAGGAAAGTCGAGATCTGCAAGGACTCCTCCAATCCCAGGTTAAAATCAAAATAGAAACAGAAATTGAAGATGATATAAAATCTTCTGACTGGGTGCCCCCTCAGAGACGTGGGTGGACATATGGAATATAGGAAAAATAGAAGGATATGCAATAGTGTAAAACTGTTTTATACAGTATAAAAAATACAATTTATTGAAATCAAACTCACAATGGAAATGGCACTGAGGACCAGCTCAAGTGCAATAACCGCATAAAAGATCAGAAAGGTTACCCCCTCCAGTTGGAGTGTTGAACTCTGTAATTACTGCCGGATATGGAAATTTCTGAATGCGACAGCTTTCTGTGGACGACCTTCTTGTTAATAAGTAAAAGTGACCGATAAAAACAAATAATAGCACTCGCACTCCCCGCTCTACGCGTTTCATCAGAAGCAGAGTGGAGTGTGATAAACAAACAAGCAATCCATCTATATATATCTCACTCCCATTCCATTGTCCAATCCCATCCAGGAAATCATAATTTGGATAAACAGTTCCACCTTGCATTTCAATGTCCATTTATCGTCACTGCGCATGTGTATGCGTTTCAATGTTCGTTCCACCTTGGAATTTTTGTATTTCTGTATTTTGCTCCGAGCATGCTGTCTGTTTTTTTATCAATGAAAACTTGCGTATTTCATTACGGTCGTATTACTCAAAGCCATTACATTCGTATTATTTAAAACTGAATGGAAACCTTCGTATATACGTTTCAAGTTACATTCGTAATATCAGTAGCGTTTCGCATTATTATAAACCGAACTACTGTCACATTTCGTATATACTTTAAGCCGAATTCTATTGAGTTTGTCCGGCTCTACGAAATGATGTTTTGAATGGATCTTCATATATACGAAAGTCTCCATTCATAAAAATAGAATTCGGTTTAAAGTTAACACGAATCAGTAATACGAATGGTTTATACAAAACACTAACATAAGCTCAATAGAATTCTAATAGGTGGTATCTAGTCCCCAATAAGATTGCTAAATTGTATCTAGAATACCCATCAAATTGCTGGAGGTGTGGAGAGAGGGTGGGTCCTTTCTTCACATCTGGTGGAGTTTTTTGTTAATTAAAAGCCGATGGAAATGGATGTTAGTTATTTTTCTTCTATAAATGAGAAGATTTCACCCATCCCCTAAATATGTCTTATTGCACTTGAAAATTGATTGGATTTCAAGGGAATTCCAACCCTTAGCTATCCTTTGTTTGGTTTCTACTAAAATCATTATTGGACATCTAGCTTACCTTTTATAAAGACTCAATTAACCAACTAAGACATAGCTTTCTAATAAAAAATATATGTGTTATGATGGCTGGTTAAATACGCTAAGTAATGATTTGGAATGTTTTACTACCTGTTTCATTGAGATAACCAAATATTCACATCTCCCAAATACTTTTTGGTTATTTGTAGCAGATCACAAATTTCCCTGTTTAATGTATTATATATATCTCTATACTCTTTAACATTGTTCATGTGTGTAATAACTATCTCAAACTATCTGAAAAGAAAAATGAAAGAAACAATATTTGTTTCTCAATAAAGTTTGAAAAAAAGGAAGAAAAAATCACTTTCGTCACTCTGTTACTGTTGCTTGACTCCCCCTAGTGGTAATTATTGAAAAAAGGAACCCTGTCTACTAAAAGAAAATCAAGATGGAGAAGTGGCAGAGAGATGGACTTCAGAGGAATTAATAATCATACAGTGTTTATTCGTGTTGCATAAGTGCGGCTACTGACCAATTCTCCAACAATTGCTTTACGCGTTTCATGCTTTTCAGCACTTAATCCTAGGCATGTCTATTAATCCAAGATGTAGAGTTAGAGTTCCACTGAGGGTTACAGATAAGTTAAGGTTAGAATTAGGCTTAGTGCAAGGGTTAGATTTAGGGTTAGGGGTAGATTTAGGGTTAGAGTTAGATTTTGGGGTAGGGTTTGGGTTGCCACCTGGCCGATATTTTACTGGCACAGCCGGTAATTAATCTGGTGCCGGTATGACGGAAATACCAGCAATGCAAAGCCCGGTATTTCCATCAGGGACCTAGATATGAAGAGCCAAGCCGACTAATGCTGCATATAGTGAAGTCTGCATGCACACACTCAGAGCCTGGCCTACAATAGTAGCACTGTGCAAGGGGATGAAGTGCATCACAGATACTGCCCCCTCAGACTCAGCGCTTGAAAAAGATCGCCATGTGTCACAGCATAGCACAAGTGTCACATGAGCCCTCCCTGCAAATGATCACTCTCCACCAGCTCTTTGCTGGCATGATGCACATGAGGTAAGGACACATGTTCAGAACATTACGATTTGCTTCACTTTTCCCTACATGGAAGCGCTCCTTGTTACCTCGTTAACATTCCAGCTCATTCCAGAAAAGGTTGTTCCTGCTGGAATACACAGTACTTCCCCAGTTGAATAGAGACAGAATACATTGGAAAATGTGTAAATTCAAATATAAGATGTCTACAAGAGGTGAATTATTGATGTGACTTTATTGGATCTTTTATAAAGAATCAAAGATCCACCATAATTACTGCTGCAAATTTCAGTTTTTAATCGCAGGAGACCATGCAGTTGAATTCACTACCTAGGCATTTCCAATTTGCCTCATTTTCTCCCAAAAACTGGAAATGTTTTTATGTCCTGAATGCATAAACCACAGCACATTCTCTGTGGGTAGTGGGGGAACACAAACTCAATATGCCTGGCTGTGTATATATTTAAAAGTGTTTTATTATGTATGTGAGCATGACTGCATGTGTGACCCTTTTGTTAAATATAATAACCAACAGGAATGGAGCTCCTCTAACAGGGAGGCTGACACTCAATCTTGCGGTGGAATGTAATTTTGAGTAACCCCGTCCATTTTTGGCTCTGCCTCTGCCGATTGGTTATGACCCATGGATTTGGCTGGTATTTTTTGGGAGAAAAGGTGGCAACCCTAGGTAGGGTTGGGATCAAAAGGTTACCATAGGAGAACATTGGTTAGTTTCCTTTAACTTGCAAAAAAAAAGAGAAGAGAGGGGAAATTTCAGCAGCTATGGGGGGAGCGAGGCAGATCAAACACAGTGATCCCACCTTGTGAAGTAGAACCATGTGCTTCAATGGGGAGCAGCAGGTAGTACCATCTCTGTGTGTTAAAAGCACACAGAGCTCAGACAGTGCTGCTTGCACTTGGAAATAGGATGCTCTGAATCATCACTATGTAAAGGGAGCGCAAACAGCTCTGTTTAACACACAGAGCTGGTATTGCCTGGTACTTCCCAGTGAAGCACAAAGCTTAAAAAAAAATATAAAGGGGGAGGGTAGTAGAGGAGGGAGACAACATACATGGGAGGGGGCGGATAGACAACATACATGGAGGAGGACAGACAACATACATGGGGGAGAGACAACAGACATGGGTGCAGAGAGGGGAGACAACAGACATGGGAAGGGAGACAGACATACAATGGGGGAGGGAAAACATTTCAAAATTGATTTAATCTGAATTTGTACCCTTGATTTAATTATCTGTGGGGATGTCTTTTTTTATTTAACATGGAACCATGTACAAAAAGGTCAAATATGTCATACCTCGTGTTCACAGGGTTAGTCAAGTGCACTATGCTGGAGAATGACGATCTCTTTGGAACAATGTTTCAAAAGTGTGTGTAGGGCTTCAATGCCAAAAAATGTGACTGGTCACAATGGAGATTCAGAGCACTGAGTGTGTGGAAGGGTGTCCCTGTGTGTTTAAGTGTGTCTGGATGTTTGTGCATTTTTGCAAGGGTGTGTGTGTGTATATATATATATATATATATATTGTGGCAGTGAATGTATTTGTAGAAGTGTGATTGTGTGTAATTAATATGAGTTTTTTTATGTGAGTCTTATTGTGTATTGTGATACAGTAATGTGCAGTGTGCGTTTTATTGCTGTGGAGTCTGTGATACTCTCACACAATGCACATTAATGTGAATTTTATGTATGAATATGAATAATGAATATGATATATTATACATAATTTTCTCTCAATAAAAAATGAATGTGTCCCATGCACACATACATTTCTGGTTAAGTGGCCCACTGATGAACAAGCTTGGACACCCCTGGTCTAATACATTCAACAATATTGAAATCCAAACTCAAAGATTTCAGTTTATTGATAAGCCTTCTAGTGTGCCAGTGTCTAAAGCCTTACTGAAATATAGGTTAGCAATGTCTACTGCATCACTCTGATCTATTATTTTAGTCAATCAATCAAAAAAATCAATAATTTCAGTTTGTTATGATCTCCCTTAAGTAAACCCATGTAAACCCATGTTGTCTCTGATCTTGAAATCCATGTGATTTTAGATGTTCAACAATCCTATTCTTTAACAATAAGGCCTGGCTCGCAATCTCCGTTCCAGTTCATTCCAACCATGTCTCAACCAACCATGTCTTTATGGACCTTGCTTTGTGCACTGGGGCACAGACATGTTGAAATAGAAAAGGCCCTTCACCAAAAAAAGTTGGAAGCATAGCATTGTCCCTCCCTTCACTAGAAGTAAGTGACCTAGTCCAACCCCCAGAAAAACATTATCCCTCCTCAATCAAACTTTCCAGTTGCCACAATGCTGTCAGAGAGGAAACCTTCTCCTGGCATCTGCCAAACCCAATCTCAGGGTAGAGAGCAATCTGGGGGCAATTTCCCCCTTACTCCCTTGCCAGCCCACCCCATATGTATGACAACTTGAATAATTGCAATGTAATGCAACTACCAGGTAACTGTCAACCTTGACAACTTTTGCATTGAACACTGCATCCCCCTTATTCTCCCAAAAACCCTAGACCAAAAGAATACTCTCTCTCTCAATGTGCATTACAGACTAAGTTCTCACTTCAGTATGTTATCATATCCTCTCAGACAAGGGGTCACATACTTCATCACAATTCACATAAGTGCTAATCAAACACTACAAACCCTTCATTTTGAATTTGTTTATCATAACAGAATCCCATCCCACCCTTTGTGTGCCAGAATTACCCCATCTCTTATTAACAACTTTGAAAATATGCCTTACCATAAGACTTGGGCATTCATTTTTGAAAGAATGCGGATTAAGGACAGAAATATGTATTTTCAGCCATTCGTCAAAAACTAATACAAGCTGGACAAAAATATGAATGGGCAAATGAAGAATAAATGAAAATCATATGTTCATTCTTTTCTTCATTTCATTTGTTGTTCCAGCTTTAATTTTCTCACTTAAGTGAGTCGCCCTTAAATTCAGGCAACTCAGAGAGCACCGAAATGATCTCTAATCTGCACAAAAATCAGCCTTGTTAATCCAAA
Organism: Pelodytes ibericus; assembly: GCA_036172795.1. Classification (NCBI taxonomy): domain Eukaryota; kingdom Metazoa; phylum Chordata; class Amphibia; order Anura; family Pelodytidae; genus Pelodytes; species Pelodytes ibericus. The sequence continues at coordinate 55,166,161 of CM069861.1, read as the reverse complement.
ACAAATGCATCAATGGTCGAAATTTGTTTAATAAACAATTTATTTTAATTCAAAGTACGAAAAGTAAATGAATAAAAAATCACAATGTCCTAGTCTACTAAGCATTAACTTGCTGTATGATTTGTGCAGCACAGTCCCAATTTTGGAGGTCTGTCCCACCTTTTGAGACTGCGTAGAGTTTGTCAGGATTCATGACCAGTTTCTGATCTGATTCTCTGATGTCAGTAGACCTGACCCCCCCCCCCCCCCCAATGTATTTTATATGAGGCTGTGAGCCCTGTTCATTATTAGGCAGCACAGTTATCTTTTTTTCGGGGGGTGATCAATTTATATTGGTACCCAAAAACCTATGATTTTGAATTGCCAATTTGGATCTGAATCCCGGGATATTGAGAAGCCACATTTCAGAGATCCCTGCAATTTGGCTAATATGCACTATCCTGCGGGTCTGTGGAATTTTAGAGAAAGTTGTGACCAGTACTCTGCACCCATACTTCACCAGGTTATCCGCCTCACAGCAGCCAGGCCAGGAGGCCATAGAGGAACATTTATAAGACCTATTCAGGGTAAAAGAAATGAGTGGAAAAACTGAATGTGGCACCCAGAAAAATAATTGTTTAACGTTGGAACCGCACTGGAAAGATGGCAATATTGTAAACTGAATGCAGAACTTGACATTGTTATCCCTAACTTTGACATGAGAGGTCACAATCCTGCTTCAAATCCAGACACCCTAGTTATATGCCATATGTGAATATGGTTCTTGAAGAACTTTACCCTGCAATAATTGACCCTTGTGTGTTTATATAACTTTTATGTGATGTATATTGTATTATTGAAATTTTACTCCTTCATGTATAGGATGTTGTATAATACCTGTGTTTAATGTCCCCGCATATTGTGTTTTATTATTCAAATAATGTTTTAATGTAAAAAATGAATACAAATATATTAAATTAAAGCAATTCCACTTGTCAGGTAAAATTATGCAATGCTTTTTATTAATACCATGCCATAGAAGAGATAATAGGTTGATGAGTTTCACATCTCTACTAAACATACACATAAGTACAGTAAAATGCAAGTGCGTGAAACTGGTGGTATCTAGTGTTGAGCGAACCCGAACCGCACTGTTTGGGTTCATACCGAACTTTACGGTTTTTGGACGCCGGACCCGAACACGGACATTTCACTGTATATCCGTGTTGGAGTTCGAGGTTCTGCGATTACATTGTATGTAATGCAATTGGCTTTCTATAAAACGAAATAGAGTCCCCATTCATAAGAAATTCTTATGAATGGGTACTCTATTTCGGTTTATAGAAAGCCAATAGTATTACATGTATTCCATAAGCCGAAAGTCTATAAACCGAACGACAATCGGTTTATAGACTTTCGGTTTATAGAATAGCAATAGCATTACATGTATTCTATAAAGCAAAAGTCTATAAACCGAACGTCGTTCGGTTTATAGACTTTCGGCTTATGGAATTCATGTAATACTATTGGCTTTCTATAAACCAAACTAGAGTCCCCATTCATAAGAATAGGTCAGTTAACCTATTCTTATGAATGGGGACTCTATTTCGGTTTCTAGAAAGCCAATAGCATTACATGGCTATTAGCTTTCTATAAACCGAAATAGAGTCCCCATTCATACGAATAGGTCAATTGACCTATTCGTATGAATGGGGACACTCACCCACATTTTACTTCATTTTGCAGCCCTCTAGCCCTTTCCAGGACTTTTTTAGAGGTATTTTAGTGGCCAAAAGTTCGGGTTCCCATTGACTTCAATGGGGTTCGGGGTCAAGTTCGGGGTCAAGTTCGACCCCAAACCCGGACTTTTTCCCAAAGTTCGGCCGAACCCGCCGAACCCGAACATCCAGGTGTCCGCTCAACTCTAGTGGTATCACTACTGTCTGTGTTCCATGGAATGCCATTAATAGAAAGCATTGCGCAGTATTCATGAAAAAGTGGGCGTATTATTCAAGACAAAGACTGCACAGTGAACTTTCATTTTGATTTATAAGGATTATATTATGCTCTAAGGCTCAGCATCCTGTTAACTTTTGCAGGCCAGTGATGCATTGTATATTTAACACATTAAAGATGTGTTTACACTCCATATAGAATTTGTATCCAGCATTTGAAGGTCTTAGCAACCTCCAACAAAACTGATGGAGCTTTTCACCAAAACGGGGGTGCAGGTGAGTTGAGATGAATATTATCTCACAGAATTGACAATGTATTATGAAGAACTAGCCCTTGTGAGTGCGTCCATATTGTACAAAAATATAAGATATACAGTGGGTCTATTCATGCTGGTAAAAAAACATTTTAACTTTTCATTTAACTCTTTATGGGTCTAAAACAAAGAAATATCAACCAGCTCACGAGAATGCGCAGTGCAAAAATAGCCAGCCCTATAGGATGTAACCTACCTGGGAGAGACTGCAAGGAAGTCGCTCGCCTACCCATTGGTAGCTGGTTTAAAGGGACATGTCAAATCGCACCCTTAATTGGCCCCCAGGAAGCCAAATTGTGTAACGCCTCGAAAAGTATCCGAACCCCCTATCTGAAAGGTGGTGTTGGTGCTAACTAAAGCACGGGTAGGAAAGGTAAGACAACCGCTCGTCCTAAACCCCGGAGTGACTAACTCTAATAAAGTTTAAGCCCGGCCTCTCGGGGCCCATTCGGATAAAGGGAACAGAGAGTCAATAGCTAGGAAGGAGTACCGAACTGGTAGGCATACTACCTACTGGTCGCTGTTGTGGTAGCGAATTTGTCGGCACTACGCCGATTGGCCCTTCAGTTTGAGGCCAGCCAACATGGATTAAAGGGTCTGGCGCCAGCAACAGACTCCCTCCCTGGGTTTCTGATTAGGTTTTGTAGTATGTAACTATTTTAGAATTATAATTATCAGTGGGACTACCAGTTCTCCGTTTATGTCTCTGTGAGTCATTAGGTAAGCCCAGATGTGGGTGCCTGCTCGCTGCCCCTAGAGTGACACCAGCCTACCACACTGATGATGCCAATGAAGGCCAAAACGTATGTATGGGGTTGCTGTGTTCGTCGTGCAGAGAACGTTTGCAAGGCATTTTGTATCTGGACTGCCCTTATAGGTGGGACCAGTCTGATAAGTTAATGGAGAGGTCTATAATGGTGCAAGCAAGCAAATATCACTGATATATTAACCATAGTTACATAGTATTTTAGGTTGAAAAAAGATTTGTGTCCATCAAGTTCAACCCTTTTCCTATCCCATGCTTACTGCTGTTGATCCAAAAGAAGGCACATTAAAACCCTTTCAGCAATTTCGAATTCTGCTTTTAGTGGAGAAAATAAATCCTTCTTGACTCGAAATGGCATCAGATTTTTCCTTGGATCAACAAGCACTAAATAAATAATGATTCCTATACTAACATGCATAGCCCTCAAAAAACACTGGCATATTAATTGGCAGACTAACAATGACATATTAATGGGCAGACTAACAATGGCATATTATTAGACAAATAACACTGGAATTGTAATGGACTCACTAACACTGGCATATTAATGGGCAGACTAACACTGGTTTATTAATGTGCAAATAACACTGGCATAGTAATGGGCAAATTGGCTGTGATAAATTGGGAAAACTGGATATGGCATACCAATGGATTTTAAAAAAAGTGAATATAAAGAAGGCGCCCAAAAACTTATAGAAAATATATAAAAAAAAGATGATGGGAATTTTACACAATATAAGTGAAGTGCTGCAGACACTTGTGTTGCGCATAAAAAATATATATACATGAATGTACTTATCTCATAAACATGTTCATGATGCCATAAAAAAGAAAAAGACAAACAAGAAAAGAACAAATGTGTGACACTATATTTGGAAATAATAAATATATAATGTATCCTCCTTCTGGAAACCCACTCACATGGGATAGAGCCCTTATACTGGCTCTTGTATTCGGGCTCTGGTATTCAGGCTTTCAGTCCCCACAATCCTTAACTGGAATTTTGTAAACAATTCTTGGCTGGATTTGTGTGGACAGTTTTTTTTGTTCAATATCTATGGATAGGAGGAGAGACAGACCATAGCGTAGAACATTTTTTCATGGACCACACAATATTTAGGCTTACACAAAAAAGATTTAAAACAGCATACAACAACCATGACATCAGCCCATGAACTTCAACAGACGTGTAGACGAGAGTTACCACCACTCAGTCCATCTCTTGCTTCCGGGTACGCCCCCTTGCAGTCAGATGTCCACACGACGCGTTTCGTCCAATAGAACTTCTTCACGATAATATACTTCTAAAGCAAGTTTTTTCATTAATGGGGAGAATTGCGGCCTTCCAATGTCACCTCTATCTGTTATCAGTCCCCCAGTTTCACCTCTGTCCCCAATCAGCCTCCCCGTGTCAACTGTCCCCATTCACCACATGCCATCTCTGTCCCCATTCACCCCCTAGTTCCATCTATGTCCCCACTCACCCCCCAGTGCCATATCTGTCCCCAATGTCATCTCTGTCCCCGTTCACCCTCCAGTGTCATCTCTGTCCCCATTCACCCTCCAGTGTCATCTCTGTCCCTGTTCACTCTCCAGTGTCATCTCCATCCCCATTCAGCTCCCCGGTGCAATTTCTGTCCATATTCAACCCCCCTCAGTGCCATCTCTGTCTCCATTCAGCCTCCCAGTTTCACCTCTGCCTGCAATGAGCCCCCCCAGTGTCATATTTCTCCATTCTCCCCCTAGTACCATCTGTCTCCATTCACCACCCAGTGCTATCTATGTACCCATTCAGCCCCCCGATGCCATCTCTGTCTCCATTCAGCCCCCCAAGTGCCATCTCTGTCCACATTCAGCCCCTCAGTGCCATCCCTGTCCCCATTTAGCCCCCCCAGTGCCATCTCAGTCCCCATTCAGCCCCCCAGTGCCATCTCTGTCCCCATTCAGCCCCTAGTGCCTTCTCTGTCCCCATTCACCCTCCAGTGTCATCTCTGTCCCAATTCACCCTCTAGTGTCATCTCTTCCCCCATTTACCCCCCCCCCCCCCGGTGCCATCTCTGTCCCTATTCAGCCTCCCAGTGTCACCTCTGTCTGCATTCAGCCCCCCAGTGCCATCCTTGTCCCCATTCTGCCTCCCAGTACCATCTCAGTCCCCATTCAGCCTCCCAGTGTCACCTCTGTCTGCAATCAGTCCCCAGTGTCATATGTCTCCATTATTCAGCCAGTGCCATCTCTGCCTCAAATCAACCCTGCTGCCAGTGGCATCGCTAGAGGGGGCTACAGGGGCCAAAGCCCCTCGTCTCCTGACCATAGCCCTAAATTGGAGACTGTGCTCTCACCTCTGCTGCTGTGTTTCCTGCTCTGCCCTCAATAGGGAAGGGAGCAGGGGGATATGAAATGATAACCCCGCCCCCAACCCTACACATTACTATGTGACAGGCAGGAACATGGCTGTGTCACTAGCTCACAGCACACACCACCAGGGATGCTGTGCGGTGCTGCTGTAGAGAGGCTGCACTCTGCTCTGGTCACATCCCAAGATTGCAGGGGCTGCAGAAAACAAAAGCTCAGCTTCCCCTCCTCCTCCATGACCTGCCTTGCCACTTCCCTCCCACCCAGGAACAGGCTGCACAAGGTAGGACCTCCATCTGTGTGTGCGTGTATATATATATATATATATAGTCAATCCCACTGTGTCTAATCTGTGTGTCTCTGTCTAATATGCCTATCTCTTGCATGTGTGTGTGTGTCTGTCTCATATGCTTCTCTTGTATGTTTATTACTCTGTGTAATAAATGGTTTGTGTGTGTGTCTATGTCTGTCTAATATGTTTCTTTTGAGTATGTGTGTGTCCATGCCTGTCTGATATGTCTCTTTTGTCTATGTGTGTGTCCATGCCTGTCTAAAATGTCTCTTTTGTGTATGTTTGTGTGTTTCCATGCCTGTCTAATATGTCCCTTTTGTTTATTGTTGTGTACGGGTGAAACGGGCAGCAGGTTGAGGAGCTCTGCTGCTTGTACCAACACAATGTAATGTTTATCTGCCATTTGTGTTAGATTGTTATACAAATACTAAACTTGCACATTAAACTGCCCTTCCTACTCCTCTTTACTTTTAAAAATTAAAAAGTTCTGAACAACTGAAAGGTATTACAGATTGTTGGAGACCTTTTCTTATTAAATGTCTATTATCCCTAGCATGTCTGAAAATGTGCCATTGTATTTATTATTTTTGTGTATCACTCTCTTACCCAATGCACACCAGTTATAGCACTTGTTCAATCCTCAAGGATAGAGCATATGGCGTATTTATTGTTTGTAGTGCCCATTGCTTATATTCCCTTTTTATAATATTGATTATAGCATATATTATATTCTTATTCATTTATAAAAAAAAATATTTAAATGCCCTATACATGTCTAAGCAATGGTCAATAGGTGTGCCTATAGATTTTTTCTTATATATACCTATTGCTCAATGGTAAAGAGCAAATCTATCTATCCTATATGCATTCTGTACCTCTAGTCTATTTCTGTAACTGTGCATTCTATACCTCTGTGTCTATCCTATATCTGTACCTATGCATCTTATACCTCTATCTATCTTATATTTATACCTTTACCTATGCATCCTATACCTGTATCTGCTTATGGATCTTATATCTGCACCTGTGCATCCTGCACCTGTGTCTGTCCATATAGCTTAAATCTGTACCTATGCATCCTGTATCTGTCCATATAGCCTATTGAAAGTGACCGACTGCGGGGTAGTCTGCTCAGCCACCTCTAAGAACTGTAACACCAGATTGATGTGAACTGCCGTGCTGATAATGATACCGGACAAGGCCTTGGCTCTCCAAGGCCTTGCATGGTCTTATCATCAGCACGGTAGTTCAGTTGGTGTTAAAGATCTTAGAGGTGGCTGAGCAGACTACCCCGCAGTAGGTCCCTTTCACCTATATCTGTACCTATGGATCCTGTACCTGTCCATATAGCCTACATCTGTACCTATGCATCCTGTATCTTTATCTATGTATGCATCTGTCTAATATATGTACTTATTCATCATGTACCTATATCTATCTATCCTAAATCTATACACAGGAAAAAGTGTTTATGCAATTAAACTCTGTTAAGATAGACAAGGCCCCGGGGCCAGATGGTATACACCCAAGGGTCCTTAGAGAGTTAAGCATAATTCTGTCCAGACCAATATTTATGATCTTTAGGGATTCGTTCAGTTCATGTATAGTGCCAACAGACTGGCGAAAGGCGGATGTCATTTCAATATTTAAAAAGGGATCAGAATCTCTGACTGGTAATTATAGGCCAGTGAGCTTAACATCTGCAGTGGGGAAATTATTTGAAGGATTGCTAAAGGTGTACACTCAAGAATACATCTTGAATCAGAATATAATTAGTAAAAGTCAACATGGTTTTGTGAAAGACAGGTCTTGTCAAACAAACTTAATAACATTCTATGAAGAGGTCAGTAAAAATCTAGATCTAGGTGTGGCAGTTGATGTGATCTATTTGGATTTAACTAAAGCATTTGATACAGTTCCACACAAAAGGTTACTCTACAAATTGAGAGAAATAGGATTGGGGGCAAATGTATGTATTTGGATTGAAAATTGGCTAAAAGATAGAACACAGAGGGTTGTTGTAAATGGTAAAGCTTCAAATTGGACCAGGGTAGTGAGCAGAGTACCTCAGGGGTCTGTTTTGGGACCTCTTCTTTTTAATATATTTATTAATGATCTCCCACGTTGTGCCATGTCTCAGTGTTTGCTGATGACACAAAATTAGATAAGGTAATAAAGGCTAATCTTGATGTTTTTTCTTTACAGGAAGATTTGGACAGAGTGGGGAACTGGGCAAGAAAGTGGCAAATGAGGTTCAATATAGACAAATGTAAAGTTATGCATTATGGGAAAAATAATAGCAAAGCAACATATACGTTAAATGGTATTTCCTTGGGAAAAACTACTAACGAAAAGGATTTAGGAATCATTGTAGATAACAAACTTGGCAACAGTCCCCAATGCCAGTCCGCAGCTGCAAGGGCCAATAAGATATTGGCATGTATAAAACGAGGTATAGATTCACGGGAGGAGGACATCATCTTGCCTCTTTACAAATGAATGGTAAGACCTCACCTTGAATATGCAGTACAATTCTGGGCACCAGTCCTTAAAAAGGATATTAAGGAACTAGAAAAAGTGCAAAGGAGAGCTACAAAATTAATAAGGGGATTGGAGGATCTTAGTTATGAAGAGAGACTTAAAAAATTGCATTTATTTACTTTAGAAAAAAGGCGTCTTAGAGGGGATATGATAACATTATATAAATATGTGCAGGGCCAATATAAGGAGCTCTCCAGGGACCTGTTCATTAACAGAAATGTACAAAGAACAAGAGGTCACCCCCTGAGACTGGAAGAGCAAAGATTTCATAGGCAGCAAAGGAAGTGATTCTTTACGGTAAGGACAATAAAATTATGGAACTCACTGCCAAGAGAGGTAGTGCTATCAACCACAATAGATGCATTTAAAAATGGTCTGGATGTTTTTTTTTAGAAAAGCAGAACATACAGGGGTATTAATAACAGAATAAGGATTAATAATAGAGCTTTTTGATCCAAGGAGAAATCTGATTGCCCTTTTGGAGTCAAGAAGGAATTTTTTCCCCCTAGGAGGCAAAATTCGAAATAGCTTCCTTAGGGTTTTTTTTGCCTTCTTTTGGATCAAAACTCTGAAATGATAGGTAGAAGGGTTGAACTTGATGGACTTGTGTCTTTTTTCAACCTAAATTATTAGGCTGCTATATGTAGAAAACTGCAGTCTCTGGTACATTTTATCACACTCAGTCACACACAGCCTCACATCACACACAGACTCCCATCACACTCAGTCACACACAGCCTCACATCACACACAGACTCCCATCACACTCAGCCATACACAGCCTCACATCACACACACTCTTCCATCACACTCAGTCACACACAGCCTCACATCACACACAGACTCCCATCACACTCAGTCACACACAGCCTCACATCACACACAGACTCCCATCACACTCAGTCATACACAGCCTCACATCACACACTGACTCCCATCACACTCAGTCACACACAGCCTCACATCACACACAGACTCCCATCACACTCAGTCATACACAGCCTCACATCACACACACTCTTCCATCACACTCAGTCACACACAGCCTCACATCACACACAGACTCCCATCACACTCAGTCATACACAGCCTCACATCACACACACTCTTCCATCACACTCAGTCACACACAGCCTCACATCACACACTGACTCCCATCACACTCAGTCACACACAGCCTCACATCACACACACTCTTCCATCACACTCAGTCACACACACTGACTCCCATCACACACACTCTGACACCCATCACACTCAATCAAACACTAACTCCCACCACACTGTCACACACTGACTCCCATCACACTCAGTCACACACAGCCTCACATCACACACAGACTCCCAACACACTCAGTCACACACAGCCTCACATCACACACAGACTCCCATCACACTCAGTCATACACAGCCTCACATCACACACTGACTCCCATCACACTCAGTCACACACAGCCTCACATCACACACAGACTCCCATCACACTCAGTCATACACAGCCTCACATCACACACACTCTTCCATCACACTCAGTCACACACAGCCTCACATCACACACAGACTCCCATCACACTCAGTCATACACAGCCTCACATCACACACACTCTTCCATCACACTCAGTCACACACAGCCTCACATCACACACTGACTCCCATCACACTCAGTCACACACAGCCTCACATCACACACACTCTTCCATCACACTCAGTCACACACACTGACTCCCATCACACACACTCTGACACCCATCACACTCAATCAAACACTAACTCCCACCACACTGTCACACACTGACTCCCATCACACTCAGTCACACACAGCCTCACATCACACACAGACTCCCATCACACTCAGTCACACACAGCCTCACATCACACACAGACTCCCATCACACTCAGTCACACACACTGACTCCCATCACACACACTCTGACTCCCATCACACACAGCCTCACATCACACACAGACTCCCATCACACTCATACTCACAACCACCGTTTTCCATTTGAACCAGCTTACCTTCTGCTGTACTCTGACAGGCAGGGGGCGGAGACTTTACACTGGCACGTGTGACGGGGAACGAAGGGAGGGGAAGTGAGGGAGCCCCGAGCATGACAAGCAGCCCCGGGTGAGGGGAAGACTGAAAGGAGCGGTGCTGGTGGGAAGGGGAGGGGAGGGGGTAGGAAGGTAAGAGAGAGGGAGGGGAGGGGGTAGGAAGGTAAGAGAGAGGGAGGGGAGGGGGTGGTAAGAGAGAGGGAGGGGAGGGGGTGGTAAGAGAGAGGGAGGGGAGGGGGTAGGAAGGTAAGAGAGAGGGAGGGGAGGGGGTGGGAAGGTAAGAGAGAGGGAGGGGAGGGGGTGGTAAGAGAGAGGGAGGGGAGGGGGTGGTAAGAGAGAGGGAGGGGAGGGGGTGGTAAGAGAGAGGGAGGGGAGGGAACAACTTTTAACAAAACGGAGAAGAAAGTTAAAATCTTCGCCGCACCAGAAGTGTTTAAAGCACCAGTGTGCTTTAACAACCTCTGGGAAAGTGCCGCCCTAAACAAGGCGCCGCCCTAGGCGAGCGCCTTGTTTGCCTCGCGGTAGATACACTACTGGTTCCATGGAAAAATATAATTGGGAAATACTGCCCTAGAGACCATGTTATTTGCAAGGACATAGTTACCTATAATAATACAGTATAATGTGTAAATATCCTTGTAATGCATTCATTGGAATACATACATAGGGACAATGTACTAGGTGAAATTCCATCTTGAATTAGCTATGGATTGTATCTTTCAGAATAGTGGAAAAAGCATAGATGGAATATACTATTACGCCTCATTCTCTTGTGGAAACACTGACAATTATAGAAAAAATAGGTATTAATCAATATACAGTATGTGTCTTAAGTTTGGTTACTTCTGAGTTGATAAGGAAAAATATATAATGAAAAATTCACTGGCCTATAAAAAAATGATATCCTCCCACAGTTAAGAAATATTTTGGGGGCGTGCCAAGACAATTTTTTAAATTATTGATAATGTTATCAGGGGTCCTTTGGCAAGTCCCAGGGTATTATCTATTCTGATGGGTATTTTTATTAGTAATGCACAATCCTGAGCTCTTGGGTTAATAATCCCCTCCTCATCATTATGTGGGAGGAGTCTCTGGGTAACTTCCTGGCCCATTCATTTTACTGGATCTGGGAGCCATTTGGCAGGATCTCAGCACCTGCATTAATAAGGAAGGGGGGCTTGAAGTCTAGTTTGACCTCCTCTCACCTCTTCTCACCTCATCTCGATTTCAGTAAAAATGTTAGTGAATACTATTTTGCTATAGTTGCCAACATCGGCCATGTTTCCAGAGACACATATATGTTCCACATGCAGCAGACAGAGCATGCAAAGTACAGCCCAGCAGTATGTAGGATGCAAATACTCACAGACACAACCCAATTAATTAGTCATGGTAGGTCCTTTGAGATCTCCACCCTGATTAATTAATTGGATTCTGTCTGTGCAAATATCCATCCTACATACTGCTGCACTTTGCATGGTCTTTCTGCAGCATGTGGAACTAATATGTGTCCCTTGAAACATGGCCGATGTTGGCAACTATGCATTTTGAAAGGTCAATATAAGGCATCAAAGAGGGGGTGAGTCTGTTTGAGGTTAAAGGTTGAGATTAGTGTTCACTTTTAGTGAATAGACCAGATTGTGTGCTAATATTCTATTGAGCTATACCTGTGAAAGCTGCAGTATGGAAAAACTAGTGAAGGAGGACACATAAATAAAACAGAAGTCAGCTATAACAAAACACAATACACCCAGCAAAAACCTTGAAAAAAACAATCCTTACCACAGTTAAAACTTAATAAGTTGCCTGCTCCCCTTCTTATTTTGTCGTAGTACTGTAAATTACTATAGCAAGGCATTCCATTGTATTATACATCACTTATATGCAGTGGTGTATCATGGCTTTGTGCTGCCCTAGGCAGACAAAATTTTGGCATTCCCCCACTCACATTACACACACAGAACATGACCCATCCCCCCATTACATGCCTCATCACCAACATTGTACACACATTAAATGTCCCATCACCCCATTACATGCCCCCATCACCCTTATTACATACCCCATCACATGCCCTAATCACAAATCACATGCCCCATCACCCCCATCAAACACATTAAATTCCCCATTACATGTCCCATCACCCCCATCGCACACATTAAATGCCCTATCACCCCATTACATGCCCCATCACCCACATTTCACACAAATAAAATGCACCATTACCAAATTACATGCTCCATTACCCCATTACATGCCCCATCACACTCATTGCAGGCACGTTAAATGCCTCTGTCACCTCCATTACATGCCCCATCACATGCCCCTATAACTCCCATTACATGTTCCCAACACCCCCTTTACATACCCCTATCACCCCCATTATATGATCCTCTCATCTCCATTACATGCCCCCATCACATCCATTAAATAACCTCATCACCTCTATTACATACCCCAGCACTCCCATTATATGCCTTTAGCACCTCAGGACTTACCCTGGGCAGCGCTGGTCTCTGGTGTCTAAAGACACCATGCTGCCTGTTCAGCTCCCTGCGCAGTGAGTGCCGACAGTTCACGTGCCCCGTTGCATGCCTGACGTCAGATTGCCGGGTCATGTGACCTGCCCGCATTCCTCCGTCATACCGCACAGGGAGCGGAACAAGTCGATCTCTCCAGCAACAGTCTCTGCCGCAAAGCAAGTTTTTTCTAAAGGGGCTTTTTTTTCTGCCTCCCAGTAGGCAGACAAGGCAAGTGCCGTCGCAGGCACTTGCCTTGTTTGCCTTGCGCTAAATACAGCGCTCCTCGTATGAGAAGTCTCAGTTTGCTTGGAATAGAGTGATAGATATGTCCTTATATAATGAAAGAATGCCTACGTTTTCTTTACAGATTAAATACAACAAGAATTCAGCAAAAAGAAAGTACAATTATGTATCCAAATGAATCCTATCCAAAAATTAAAAGGCAACAATGTTTAAAAATTAAAACTAGAGAGAGAGGGGAGGGATTGCAACTGTTGGCTCAGGAGTAGAGTTGAGCGAACACCTGGATGTTCGGGTTCGGCGGGTTCGGCCAAACTTGACCCCGAATTTGACCCCCAACACCGTTGAAGTCAATGGGGACCGGAACTTTTGGCCACTAAAATGCCTCTAAAAAAAGTCCTGGAAAGGGCTAGAGGGCTGCAAAAGAAGTAAAATGGGGGTAAGAGTAGGACAAGTGCCCTGCAAACAAACGTGGATAGGGAAATAACTTAAAATAACATAAAATACATAAACATTTAAAATACAGCTGAGCCATAAAGTATCACTAGATGGAATCTTTGATTTTAGCTTTGGAAGAACATAAATCAAAATCTAAAGCATGGCTGCCAGGAGGATCAACAGAATTATCCATTTGAGAGAGGGTTGGAGTGCAGGGTATTCTATTTCATTGTTCAAACTCAGCTCAACACCTGATGTATGGAGAAAAGGCCTTCACAAGCCTCTGCTATTGTGTACATAGTTTATACTAAGTGACCCATAGGTTGAGGAGGCGGTGACCGTGGCGGTGTAGGTGGAAGTGGCGGTGGAGGAGGTAGCCAACACTGTTTTTTATTTTTTATTTTTTTTTAATTGGGGTAGCCCCCAAAGTATTGGGACATATAAAAAAAAAAGAAAACAAAGAATAAGTGCACTTGAGTATAACAATGGCTGGGTGAGGCTGGTATAAATGTCTATTCTGCACAAGGTACAGACAAGTCTGGTGGGAACCATGCCTGGTTCATTTTAATAAATGTGAGCTTGTCCACGTTGGCTGTGGACAGGCGGCTGCGTTTGTCTGTGATAACGCCCCCTGCCTGGCTAAACACAAGTTCAGACAATACACTGGCTGCAGGACAGGCCAGCACCTGTCAAGGCATAAAGGGCAAGCTCAGGCCATGTGCCCAATTTGGATACCCAGAAGTTGAATGGGGCGGACCCATCAGTCAGTACGTGTAGGTGTGTGCACACGTACTGTTCCACCATGTTGCTGAAATGCTGCCTCCTGCTAAGACGTTCCATATCAGATGGTGGTGCTGGTTGTTGTGGCGTGCTGACAAAGCTTTTTCACATTTTGGCCATGCTAACCCTGCCTTCTGAGATGCTGGCGGTGCCCCAGCTGCGTTGGCGACCTCTTCCTCCTCCTCTGCCTTCGCCTTGTGCTTCCATTGAGCCCCCGGTGTCAGTTGGGAATGCCCTCAGCAGCGCGTCTACCAGCGTGCATTGTAGTCGCGCATCTTCCGATCACGCTCCAGTGAGGAAATTAAGGACGCACGTTGTCCTTGTAACGGGGATCCAGCAGGGTGGCCACACAGTAATCAGCACAAGTTAGAATGTGGGCAACTCGGCAGTCGGTGCGCAGGCACTGCAGCATGTAGTCGCTCATGTGTGCCAAGCTGCCCAGAGGCAAGGACAAGCTGTCCTCTGTGGGAGGTGTATCGTCTGTGTCCTCCGTATCCCCCCAGCCACGCTCCATTGATGCCCACGAGCTGCGTTGGGTACCACCCTGCTGTGAACACGGTTCCTCCTCCTCATCATCATCATCATCCTCCAGAACTGTGCCCTGGCTGAACAATTGTGTACCTGGCATATGCTGGTGCAGGAACCCACCCTCCAAGCCACTTGTGAATGACTGGCCTGTAACCATGGAAATGACCCCCCTTCCTCCTCGTCTTCCTCCTCTTGTGTGCCACATCCTCTTCCATCATTGTCCAAAGTGTTTTTTCAAGGAGACATAGAAGCGGGATAGTAAGGCTGAGAACGGCGTCATCATGGCACTGGCCATGTTGGTGGAGTACTCAAAACAGTGCAAAATGGCACACAGGTCTCGCATGGAGGCCCACTCACTGGTGGTAAAGTGGTGCTGTTCCACAGAGTGACTGACCCGTGCATGCTGCAGCTGAAACTCCACTATCGCCTGCTGCTGCTCGCACAGTCTCTCCAGCATGTGCAACGTGGAGTTACACCTTGTGGGCATGTCGCAAATGAGGCGGTGAGCGGGACGGCCATAGTTACGCTGCAGCGCAGACAGGCGAGCAGCAACAGGGTGAGAACGCCGAAACCGCGCACAGATGGCCTGCACTTTCTGCAGCAGCTCTGATATATCTGGGTAGTTTTTCAGGAATTTCTGCACCACCAAATTCAGCACATGCGCCAGGCAAGAGATGTGCGTCAAACCGGCTAGGCCCAGAGCTGCTACGAGATTTTGCCCAATATAGCCAGGCCGGGCTTGAGGCTCAGTGGCAACAACCGCTCATCGGTCTGTTGTTCCATGCCTGTCCACAGCTCCTGCGCTTTGGGGTTTTCCCCCCAAACATATGAGTTTTAAAACAGCCTGCTGTCGTTTCCCCCTGGCTGTACTGAAGTTGGTGGTGAAGGTGTTAGGCTGACCGGATGAGGAGGTGGTAGAGGAGGAGGAAGCGGAGGAGGAAGCGGAGTAGGAGGAGGAGGCAACAGGAGGCAAAGAGAAATGCCCTGCAATCCTTGGTGGCAGGAGGACATGCGCCAAACTGCTATCCGCGTCAGGCCCATCCGCCACTACATTTGCCCAGTGTGCAGTTAGGGAGACATAGCGACCCTGCCCGTGCTTACTGGACATTGCCACAGATGGTGTTGCGCAGTGCACACCTGATTTTGGCCGCCAATTGGTTGTGCAGGGAAGGGATGGCTCGCCTGGAAAAGTAGTGGCGGCTGGGAACCACGTACTGTGGGACAGCCACCGCCATCAGGTTTTTAAAACTGTCCATCTCCAACAGACGGAATGACAGCATTTCAAAGGCCAGGAATTTTGAAATGCTGGCATTCAGGGCCAGGGATCGCGGGTGGGTAGGGCCATACTTCCTCTTTCTCTCCAGTGTTTGGCAGATGGACAGCTGAACGCTTCCACGGTACAGTGTGGAGATGCTTGGGGATGGTGGCAGACGTGGTAGCGTCTGTTTGTGGGGTGGCAGGTGCCACTGTGACTCCAGAGGTGGAGGAAGAGGCCGAGACAGCAGCAGAAGAGGAAGCCTGAGACCTTTCTTGGTTTTTGAGGTGCTTACTCCACTGCAGCTCGTGTTTTGCATGTAGATGCCTGGTCATACAGGTTGTGCTCAGGTTTATCACGTTTATGCCTCGCTTCAGGCTCTGATTTGCAAGGGAGTGAGTTGAAAGACAGATGGCCATGGGCTGAGGGTGCCAACTCTGAGCTTTCAGCAGAGGAACGGGTGGGAGACAATGTGAAGGAACTGGAGGCACTGTCAGCCACCTAATCTACTATCGTCTGTACTTGGTCTGGCCTCACCATTCTAAGAGCGGCATTCGGGCCTACCAAATAACGCTGAAGGTTTTGTCGCGTATTTGCACCTGAGGAAAGTGTTTCACTTGTGTAGCTGGCACAGATCAACCTTGTCCTCTCCTTGCAACAGGAGCTCCACCAACACCAGCAGCACCACGACCAGGGCCACGTCCCTTATGTGACGCTCTCCTCATTCTTTGCGTTCACCCACCAATGTAACAGATGGTTTATGTCAGGCGACAATGTAACCGCCAATAGTCAACAATTTTTATTTGTATTTTTTTTGTTTATTGGACTGCAAGAAATGCACCACAGGCCGCAAATGTACTATTTAGCACCCAAAACTATTAGCATTTTTAAAAGTGCGCTGTAAGCACAGTATTTGACGGTTCTATTTGACTCTCAGATATAAAGTGCACCGCAGGACGCAAATGTACTATTTTGCACCCAAAACTATTAGAATTTTTCAAAGTGCGCTGTAAGCACAGTATTTGACGGTTCTATTTGACTCTCAGATATGAAGTGCACCGCAGGACGCAAATGTACTATTTAGCACCAAAAAAATTGCAGTATTTAAAAATGCCTAGATGTAGCCCACTGAGCTACCAGAACAGGATTAAAGTAATGTGCCTGGCACACATGCAGTTGCAAGTGCACTGCACTCTCCGTGGCACTGGGCTCAGGGCAGGGTACAAAAATGTAGTATAGCACCCACTAAAATAATCGCTGTAGTTTGAATAATCGCTGTAGTTGGCAGATTCAACATCAGAGTTCTTTCCTAATCTGTCCCTCACAGCTGCAGCATCCTCTCCCTACACTAACAAGAGCTCATGTGACGTGCGGCGCTACTCCAGCTTATATATAGAGACTGGGTCACATGCTGCACTGGCCATTCACAGCCATGCCATTAGTAGGCATGGCTGTGATGGCTTCTAAGGGCAAACAAGTCAAATGCTTGTTGATTGGCTGCCCTGCAACCTTTCAAAACATGCCATTAAATCGCCGAACACCAAACTCCAACACGAACACACAGTGAAATGTCTGTGTTCGGGTCCGGGGTCCAAAAACTGTAATGTTCGGAACGAACCCGAACTTTGTGGTTCAGGTTCGTTCAACTCTACTCAGGAAGCAAATACAATTTAGCTGGCCTTGCTGTCACTTCATAAGTCACACTGATATCATAAGAGACACACATAGACATACAAAATAGATTTGCTGACAGATAACATGCAGAGATTGATAGGCAGACAATACAATTGGATAGAAAGATTGAATTTGTTACCGACTGGGGCTTTTAAAAGTGAAAAGTGCTGCAGCCCCAGCCCATTGAAAGCGATAAGACAGCAGCCATGGGGCAGGGGGGCAATTCTCATCTTGCCCCCTTTTTCAGCCCTCCCCTGGTCAGAGGAATACGCATAATGACACAAAGAGGGTTATATATAAAATTCTAGTTTGGGAAGTAAATAAAAAGGCGCCATTTCCCTTTACAGTGTGAGGGTAAAACCCTCGCCAAACAGTGTTTGTAGAAAGTTCTCTGACACTAATCTCAATTAGGCATTATAGTCATAGTTATCTTTTTAAATCTACATACTGCAATAGTTTTTTTTCAGACTTGAGATCTGCACTATCTACATGTATCACCTACCACAATCTTAAGTATTAATGGCATATAATTGAACCCAAAACAACTCTGGAGGGGTCTGTCAGGTCTGCCCAGTCTCCCTGCTACTTTTTAACCATGCCTTGGACTCCTTTCTACATGTGTTAAAGAACCATCCAAAGCTTCTAGGTATTTAAAGAGGTTGTACCACTATCACTATTATATATAAAACTGCTGCACATGAAAAATATAGGCAAAAAATAGTGTGATGTCCATGTGCATTATAACTTTGCGCTATATATTATTCTGATGTCAGAAAAGGGACTATTGTAAAATCTGAGTAAAAAAAAAAGTCAACAGGAAGTATTAGCCCAATTTTATTCTTTGACAAAAGTCAATGTACAGCATTACCCTATATACAAACGAATACCATATTAAAACGTTAAACTGATATTTACTAAATCACTGAATACCATGGCACAGTAATACATTTCAAAAAGTCTGCTTATTCAATGATATATTTTAATATTATTTTACACTTGAAAAACATAATCACATTTAAAAAATGAGTTATCGTGCAGATTTAATCCATGTTTTGACTGATTATCCTATTACAATATTTATGACATACAATCTGTTAGTACCATGTTTAGGAATCATGAAAAAATAACTCTGATAACTGTCATAAATATTATAGGGGTTATGCTCTAAAAGTGAACAGCACATGATCTACTAAATCAGGCATTAGTGAAGTGAGTTGGATAGACAGGCAAGTGTTTTTAATCCTAAACTTGATGGATGCAAGTCTTTTTTCAACCTAAACTACTACAGTTCATTGTCAGCTCACTCTTACTGAATATCTACGATAGAAACTGGCAAATAAATAATTCATTATAATTGCTGAACAAACCTACAGTAGTTAACATAGTTAACATAATGTAAACATACCTTTGCATGTCTCCAGAGTAGAACATGTCAGAGATGATTAACAGTTCTGCACAGAGTCAATGTACTAAGAAGCACGTAAGAAGGAAGTGTGACGTTACATGTACTAACCACAGTTTTAGTAACCAACTGCACTATCAATTGTCATATAAACAGTCCCCTTTATTTTTTTAACCCCTTAGTGACAAGAAATTTTCCCTTGGTGACAATGGAAATTTTCCCTTGGTGACAATGGCTGTTTTGACATTTCTGGGGTGTTTGTGTTTAGCTGCAATATTCTTCTTTCTCTCATACTGTACCCACACAAATGATATGTTGTTTTTAGCGTCATTAGAAGGGCTTTCATTAGATATTATTATGTTCATCATATCTTATAATTTACTACAAAAAAATCGTAAAATATGATGAAAAATTAAAAAAAACAAAAACTTTTTCTAACTTTCACCTAAAATTTAATTTACACAAATACAATCATTAAAAAAGACCCCATCTAAATAGTTTCTAAATGTTGTCCTGAGTTTCAGAAATATGCATGTTTCCATATTTTTTGGTATTTTTTTGTGAGTTATGGGGCAAAAACCAAAAATAGTGTTTTTTTTTTTTCCTATATTGACCTTTTGACCCCAACCCGAACCCAAAATTTAACCCTAACACTAAATTTAACCCCAACTCTAACCCTTATGCCATCCCTTAATATATTTTAATTTTAACCCTATCTCTTATGTTAAAAATTATTTAATTTTAACCCTATAGGCTAATCTAAGTATATAACCAGTTTTTATTTAATTAAATATCGCTGATCGCGAAAACCGCTTGATTTAGCGCAGGACTTGCCTGACACGTCCATTGTAGCAAATGTGTTAAATGCTCAGATGCTATTAAATCAATAAACAATACAATGATAACTCACACAATAAAACAAAAACTTTACAGTCATGTGACATAGGTGATGTTATGTGAAATATGTGAAAATTAAATTTTCAGGAAATAAACATTAGTGTTTGCCCTACTTTGAAAATGCAAAACAGGGCCAAATAACAAATGGCTTTACTTTGGTAAATTAATATTTCCAATGCAATGTAATCTTCTTATATTATTTGTAAATGGTCCTCATATTCAGCAGTTCTGTGCAGTGTGTTAAATAAAGCATAATAAGAGGGTGATCCTGTGAGTCCAAAAAGATCCACAGAAACAGAAAAAGTGGGATGAAAGGTCCACGAATATAAATTACAATACTGTTATCTCAAATTATCTGTAGCTAAAACAGCTATTATTCTCTTCACCCACAGGTGAAGGACCATGTGCTTCAAGGACACTTGGAACTGTGAACATAAATACTTTTGAAATAGGTCTAGTGGCTGCAGGTAACAGGCACTGACGGTATAATTCTCATTAAAATAATTAATTCAAAGCCTCAGTTGGTTAAAGATCAAATAGCAACTCAAGTGAGAATAATCTATGTTTCTCTGGTGCACCTAGAAGAAATTCATAACCACCAAATCATGTTTCTGTGTCATTCTTGCCCCACACAACTATGCAGTAACATGTTCACTCCCATTCCAGTTGTATTCTTGCCCCATATTCCTGCCCAGTGTTGTCCTAGTCCTCAAAACACATTCTAGGCAGTGTCATGTCGGCCTCTAAATTTCCTTCCAGTGCCATATGTACCCCAAATACATTTTCAGTGCCATCCCAGCCTCCAAGTCACTGTCCACTGCCATGCCTTCTTCCCAATTACTTTCTATGGCCATGTTTGCCTCGAAATGCCTTTCCACAGTGACAAGTCTGCTTCCAAAACATTATCCGGTGTCATGTCTGTCTCCAAGTCACAAACTTCCACAGTACCAATTCAAAGAGCTACTCGCATAATTTTATAACATGCTCACTGTCATGAAATTGTCAGGATCACCGCCATGCCATCCAGACTGCCAGACGTGGTCGCCCCAGATGCACCCAGCAGGGGATTTGAACTGTGGTTCTTCTGGACTGTATCCTGCTATTTTGCCTCTGAGCCATTTCAGAACTTTGAAACTCCTGTTTGTTTGTATTGCCTGCAGCACTAGGGGGCTGGACTTCACCAAAGGCTCAGACCTGTCAGTAACTCTTCAGCTGAAGCACATACCTAATTAACAAGGTATAAGACACTGCCTCTCCCTAAGAGCAGTGTCAGTTCATTGACTCTGGATTCCTTGTTTGGTTCCTGTGATTTTTGACTTCCAGTATTCCTAATCATTTTCGGCTTTTGACCTTGGATTTATTACCCGTTTATTCTGAATTCTGGCATCCTCTGACCTCTGGCTTTCCCACGAAGATTCTTTTGCTCTTGTCCTTGTCTGCAACTTTACCTGGATATCCTGACCAGCCCCCGTGCAGAAACTCACAGGCCACGTGGCTTCTTACCTGGTCACCCTGGTCTGTGTTTGTTTGCAAGGGTGAGCATACATCTCTGCCTAAAAGACTCCCAACAAAGGTAAGCCCTGAAAACACATCTCTCCCTAAAGGACTCCCCACAAAGGTTTCCCTGACAAATGAACTGACCTAAAAAATGGAGTCTGCAGAGATGTCTCAATTGCTTACCCAGCAAGTATCCAGCCTGGCCCAGACGGTATTGGAGCTGCAGCAAGAAGTTTGTTTTCTTAAAGGCAAAGTACACCCAGCCCTGGAACCTGTTTATCCTGAACCGTTTACAATTATGCCTGAGAGATTTGATGGTAACCGTGCTTCATTCTTAAGCTTTAAAGTGGATTGTGAATTGGTGTTTTCCCTGAAACCTCGGACTTATGCTAATGACTTTATAAGGGTCCGAGCAGCTATTAATCTGTTGTCTGGAAAAATTAAACAATGGGCACACGAAATGTTGCAGTCACAGAGTCCTGTCCTTGCTGGATGGGATACTTTCATGACTGCCATGGAAGCACAGTGCAAGACTCCTAGCAAGACCGCTGTGCCTAAAACACCACGTCCCAGAGGATCCCAGATTACCAGAAACAAAGGGAACCTGTATCAGTACCACAACCCCGTACTGCCTCCTTATGCCCCTCCTCCTAGGGAGGTCCCAGAGCAAACCTACCTTCCTCGTGACTCAGATGAACCTATGGAAATAGGATTGGTCCAGCTCAAGGGGACTTGTGAAGAAAGAGACCGGCGAAGAAACCATGGCCTTTGCTTTTACTGTGGTGAAAGAGGGCACTGGATCTCACTCTGCCCAATTCGCCCACATCGGCCAGAAACCGTTCAAGTTGGGATTATGCTTACCCATCCGGCCAAGTCTACGCCTCTGCCTGAGAAACGCCAAACTCACTGTCAATTTGGTCCACGCTCCATGACACACGAGAGTACTCAGACCACGGTGTTTAATGCAACCTGTGTTCCGCTAGAATCAGCTACCAGCACCCCTGAACAATCTCTACCTCCTGCTCCAGAAACATCTGTACCTCTACCTAAAAAGAATACTGTTCAAGCAAGCACCATCACCACTTCATGTCCAGCCAAAGAAGTTCTACCAGATTATTGCACTTATGCCTCAAATGGCACAGTAGTGTGCAAAACAGAACTAGAGATGTTTGAGAAAGCATTGAAAGAACGAAATGCATCTGCTGTGGGAACATCTAGAGCCAAGGCTACAATTGGTGCTTTGTTTCCAAATGATCTCTTGGAGGAGGACAGTTCTCCTGATCTTGAAAGCGATGAAGAAGAACCTAGTTACGCCCGGAGTGCGTTCTTAAGGGGGAGGTACTGTCAGGATCACCGCCATGCCATCCAGACTGCCAGACGTGGTCGCCCCAGATGCACCCAGCAGGGGATTTGAACTGTGGTTCTTCTGGACTGTATCCTGCTATTTTGCCTCTGAGCCATTTCAGAACTTTGAAACTCCTGTTTGTTTGTATTGCCTGCAGCACTAGGGGGCTGGACTTCACCAAAGGCTCAGACCTGTCAGTAACTCTTCAGCTGAAGCACATACCTAATTAACAAGGTATAAGACACTGCCTCTCCCTAAGAGCAGTGTCAGTTCATTGACTCTGGATTCCTTGTTTGGTTCCTGTGATTTTTGACTTCCAGTATTCCTAATCATTTTCGGCTTTTGACCTTGGATTTATTACCCGTTTATTCTGAATTCTGGCATCCTCTGACCTCTGGCTTTCCCACGAAGATTCTTTTGCTCTTGTCCTTGTCTGCAACTTTACCTGGATATCCTGACCAGCCCCCGTGCAGAAACTCACAGGCCACGTGGCTTCTTACCTGGTCACCCTGGTCTGTGTTTGTTTGCAAGGGTGAGCATACATCTCTGCCTAAAAGACTCCCAACAAAGGTAAGCCCTGAAAACACATCTCTCCCTAAAGGACTCCCCACAAAGGTTTCCCTGACAGAAATGGATTTGAAGATCCACTGTGACAGGGGTTCTTGGAGGGGCCTGGCAGCCAGAAGACTCCCTGTAGACTATGGACCCTGTCTGTAAATATATTAGTTTGAGGGTACACACTTTGAGGGCGCCAGTGGACCCTGTTTTCAACTGGACTTCAAATATAGGCTCATTCAGGATGTGAGCCAAGATGTGTAGGTTTTAAGCCTTTGTCCCATTCAATGTGTTTTCCCCAGGTTAAGATTGTATCATATCCTGTAAACCCCTGTAATTATGTCACCTTAGCCATTGTCTTCATGTAAGTCATTCAGTGTCCTGTTGTACAGTGATGTCATTTAGCAAGTTACTTTAATTGAGTGCACTCTGTGTGTATCTGATACCTTTGTATCCTGAAAGGTGTGAGGCAGGATTTCCCCATTGTATGTCCTTCTGTTAAACTGATTATATTGTGTTGATTGTGTCTTACTGTGTGTATTGTAATTAGGTTTACTCATGGTCATTTCTATCTGGATTACTAATGCTGTGATGTCATGTTTATGTGTATATAGGTCTGTGCTGTTGGACAAATAAAGAGAGTTGTTCTTCTTGCTGTACCTAACTGCTAGATGGCCTGCCTATTTGGGTACAAAGAGCAAGGATCCAGGAAAGACTTGCTGGGTAAATGCTGAGCTGTAATCGGGGGGCTAGGAGGTGATTTCCCACAACGGACAGAGGGTCTACTTCGTCCGGTAGACGGTCCGTTACACTCACATAAGAAGAAAAGCATTCCAGTGTAATCCATGTCCCAGAGTAACTTTCCAGTGCTGCTCCTGGCCTTAAATCACTTTTCATTGCCATCCCTACCACCAAATCACGTTACAGTGCCATATCCACCAGAAATTACTTTTGAGTACCATGTCTGGCCCAAATTAATTTACAGTGCTATGCTTGCCCCCAAATCACTTTCCACCTTCCAGAAACTAAATAAAGAATTGCATTTTTTCTATAACATTATTATTAAAAATGAAATAAAGTTAAAATGTAAAGCAAATTTTTACACGCAAAACCTTTTTTTTCTACAGGGTTAACTTATATTTAGAACTTATTTTTCATTCACTAAAATCCAAAGTTTATAAACAGATTTTTCTTATATTTGAGTGGTACATTTTCAGTTTAAAGGAAAATCTGGTCATAATACAATAAAGTTAAATTCACACTTCAATCTGTTTAGGATTTCTCTTCATGAGAGCATGCTATGAAATGGGGTATCTCTTTAAAGTGGTTCTGAAGATGTTTGTTGACAGGATGCACCTGCTTTTTCTGTTTCTTTTAAACTAGCTATAACATCTAAATTGCACTTCCTTTAAAACATTTATGTTAGTTTTAATGTATCACTAATCAGGCCATAACCATGTCATACTAAAATATTTCCTATCTTGCAGTCTTGATTAAAAATAGTGTTACATTTATTACAGTGTCAAACATATTTTGAACTCATAAAAATCAGGTGCTGAGGGATCCAGCTAAGTTTAAATCATCGTCACTCCTTTGTTAAATATCCAGGTTAATAATTATATTTTTCCATAACAATTATTTGTGAAAAGCTATTAACATGCTTTTATTATTAAAATATTTTGACATTTAACATCTCTGTTTTCAGTCATCCAATAAACACAAAGTTTGATCAAAGGCATGCGTGCTGGACTTGTTTTATATTCAGGTGCTTTTATACATACATACAGCAACAGCACAGACATTCCTGCCTCTAGCGCTCTGCACACTGCTCTGCTGTCAGAGCGTCGGCGGCCAATTGATCTGCCGCGGTCAGACTTCAGAACAAAGTGGGCTGTCCAAGAAGCAACAGGGCAATGTCTTTGCTGCTGCACAGACATCCTGCTGTCTCCACTAGACACCAGTGAGCGGCGGGGCATGTCCTGGATGTGCAATGTAGGCCATGGGACATGTTCTGGGGGCTGGGGTAAGTTCTAGATGATATGCAATATGGGTGATGGGGCATGTTCTGGGGTGCTGGGGTAAGTCCTGAATTTGTGCAATGTGGGGGATGGGCCATATTTTGGGGTGCCAGGATAAGTCCTGGATGTGCAATGTGGGTGAGGTGGCATGGGGTCAGGGGTAAGTCCTCGATTTGTACAATGTGTATGATTGGGCATGTAATGGGGTGCAGATGTAAGTCCTGGTTGTGCAATGTGGGTGAGGGGGCATGTCTTGGGGTGCAGGGGGAAGTCTTGGAAGTATAATGTGGGTGATGGGGCATGTATTGGGGTGCAGGGATAAGTCCGGGATGTGCAATGTGAGTGATGTGGCATGTCCAGGGGAGGCAGGGATAAGTCCTGGATGTGCAATGCGAGTAATGGGGCATGTCCTGGGGTGCATTTAAACCTTGTTTACATGATATACAATGACCTGTATAATATGAATTTGAGATGGTAGGTAGGTGAGAGGGAGAGGGAGATTTAGCAATGGATGGAGGTCCAGAATTTTTTTCTGTAAGGGGCCCCAAAAATTTCTGATGGCAGCCCTGCATACATACACTCAACCCTTCACACAATCAATCCTTCTTGCCTCTATGTGTGGAATGTGATCGCAGACAACACAATAAAAGATATAACATAAACCACATAAGCACATTACAATATACTAATACATATTAATTAACCCATATGTGGTATATAGTGCAATATTACTTATAAAATATAAGGAAAAATAAGAAAATAAAACAGGTCCTAAAAATTGCAATTTTTTTTAGAAAGGTCAAAAATAATGTCTAGACCAAAGGGAGATAACCTTTTGAGGAATATTACCATCTTAATTTCTGTGTGTCCAAATATTTTAGTTTTATTAACTCATCTCCTTTCTTCTAAATCCATTCTATGCCATGAATCTCAAAACACTGTGGTGTTATTTTGTATATAAAGTCGGAGCCCCAAATTTGGGGATGCATGTCAGTGATCCAAATGGGTCTAGAAACTGGTATTCATGTATCACCAAAATCGCTCAGCATACAACTGAAATAAACAAATGTTAGCTGAACGGAGACCGAACTGAGAATCATAAAAAGGGTTAACCAATGTGATAACCTTAAGCACCCCATTATATCCTATGTGTCTAAATGGCAAGTCTGGCTTAAGTACGGAATGTGGGGACCAGGCTGTGTAGAGAGTAGAGCTGAAAAGACAAGGCTTAAACTGTATACCCAGAGTTTGTCAGTGGAGAAGAACCAGGCATTGGTCTGGCAGCTATGCTAATGCTACAACTGGTTGATAGAGGCAGCAACCAAGAAGACAAGTCAATTGAGGATGAACCAGCTCTGTTAGGAGATTGTGGATGCAGGTAATACAGTTAATGGGAACTCTAGGGCAAACAAAGGTGGTAAAGAAACAGGTAGTGCATTTAAAATACTACACTGAAAAAAAATATAAATGCAATACTTTTGTTTTTGCCCCCATTTTTCATGAGCTAAACTTTTTCTATGTACACAAAAAGCCTATTTCTCTCAAATATTGTTCACAAATCTGTGTTAGTGAGCACATCTCCTTTGCTGAGATAATCCAACCACCTCACAGGTGTGGCATATCAAGATGCTGATTAGACAGCATGATTATTGCAAAGGTGTGCCTTAGGCTGGCCTCAATAAAAGGCCACTCTAAAATGACCAGTTTTATCACACAGCACAATGCAAGAGCTGTTGCCCGTGAATTGAATGTTCATTTCTCTACCATGAGCCGTCTCCAAAGGCGTTTCAAAGTATTTGGCAGTACATCCATCTAGGATGCCTCCTGATCTTTAAAGTGCCTGAGATATCATCCTTGCTAGATATTCCATGGTCAACTGTGAGTTGTATTGGAAAGTGGAAGTGTTTAGGAACAGCAGTAACTAAGCCATGAAGTGGAAGACCACGTAAAGTCACAGAGCGGGAATGCAGCGTACTGAGGCGCATGGTGTGTAAAAGGCACCATGCTCTGCTGATTCCATAGCTGAAGAGTTCCACATTTCCACTGACATTAATAACAGCAGTGCAGTGGTAGTTTCATGGAATGGATTTCCATGGCTATATGGTGGTAAAGAAACAGGTAGTGCATTTAAAATACTACACTAAAAATAATTATAAATGCAATACTTTTGTTTTTGCCCCCATTTTTCATGAGCTAAACTTTTTCTATGTACACAAAAGGCCTATTTCTCTCAAATATTGTTCATGGCTGGCATCTCCTGGCATCCGCCAAACTCAGAATCACCCATCAGACTGTGAAAACTCCACAGAACACGTTTCCACTGCTCCAGAATCCAGTGGCAGCGTGCTTTACACCACTTGGTCCGATGCTTGGCATTGTACTTGGTGATGTGAGGCTTCCATGCAGCTGCTCAGCCATGGAAAAGGGAAATCTTAATGCTTCAGCATACCAAGACATTTTGGACAAAACTATGTTTCTAACTTTGTGGGAATAGTTTGGGGAAGGACCTTTTTATTCCAGCATGACTGAGGTCCACAACCTAATGTAAATACACATGTACACCACCTGATTCATGATTGATGCTAATTCAAACGTAGTTGGTTACCTGTAGAACACCATCTACATACATACTACAGCACATCTAACATAGTAACATAGTAATTTAGGTTGAAAAAAGACACAAGTCCATCAAGTTCAACCCTTCTACCTATCATTTCAGTGTTTTGATCCAAAAGAAGGCAAAAAAAAACCCTAAGGAAGCTTTTTCGAATGTTGCCTCCTAGGGGGAAAACAAATTCCTTCTTGACTCCAAAAGGGCAATCAGATTTCTCCTTGGATCAAAAAGCTCTATTATTAATGCTCATTGTATTATTAATACTCCTGTATGTTCTGCTTTTCTAAAAAAACATCCAGACCATTTTTAAATGCATCTATTGTGGTTGATAGCACTACCTCTCTTGGCAGTGAGTTCCATAATTTTATTGTCCTTACCGTAAAGAATCACTTCCTTTGCTGCCTATGAAATCTTTGCTCTTCCAGTCTCAGGGGGTGACCTCTTGTTCTTTGTACATTTCTATTAATGAACAGGTCCCTGGAGAGCTCCTTATATTGGCCCTGGACATATTTATATAATGTTATCATATCCCCTCTAAGACGCCTTTTTTCTAAAGTAAATAAATGCAATTTTTTAAGTCTCTCTTCATAACTAAGATCCTCCAATCCTTTTATTAATTTTGTAGCTCTCCTTTGCACTTTTTCTAGTTCCTTAATATCCTTTTTAAGGACTGGTGCCCAGAATTGTACTGCATATTCAAGGTGAGGTCTTACCATTGATTTGTAAAGAGGCAAGATGATGTCTTCCTCCCGTGAATCTATACCTCGTTTTATACATGCCAATATCTTATTGGCCCTTGCAGCTGCTGACTGGCATTGGGCACTGTTGCCAAGTTTGTTATCTACAATGATCCCTAAATCCTTTTCGTTAGTAGTTTTTCCCAGGGAAATACCATTTAACGTATATGTTGCTTTGTTATTATTTTTCCCATAATGCATAACTTTACATTTGTCTATATTGAACCTCATTTGCCACTTTCTTGCCCAGTTCCCCACTCTGTCCAAATCTTCCTGTAAAGAAAAAACATCAAGATTAGTCTTTATTACCTTACCTAATTTTGTGTCATCAGCAAACACTGAGACATGGCACTCAGCACAACGTGGGAGATCATTAATAAACAGATTAAAAAGAAGAGGTCCCAAAACAGACCCCTGAGGTACTCCGCTCACTACACTGGTCCAATTTGAAGCTTTACCATTTACAACAACCCTCTGTGTTCTATCTTTTAGCCAATTTTCAATCCAAATACATACATTTGCCCCCAATCCTATTTATCTCAATTTGTAGAGTAACCTTTTGTGTGGAACTGTATCAAATGCTTTAGCAAAATCCAAATAGATCACATCAACTGCCAAACCTAGATCTAGATTTTTACTGACCTCTTCATAGAATGTTATTAAGTTTGTTTGACAAGACCTGTCTTTCACAAAACCATGTTGACTTTTACTAATTATATTCTGATTCAAGATGTATTCTTGAGTGTACACCTTTAGCAATCCTTCAAATAATTTCCCCACTACAGATGTAAAGTTTATCTACACAGAAATTAGTACCGTATTTGCTCGAATATAAGACGAGGTTTTTTTCAGAGCAAATGCTCTGAAAAATCCTCCTCGTCTTACATTCGAGGTCTTCTTATAATTTGACCTCAAATTGAGGTCAGATTATAAGACATGGATCCAGGTCCCCAGCAGAGCTTCAGGGGTCCTGGATCCCCCTCTCTAGCAGCAGGGGATGTCTGCGAGATGAGCGCAGACTCCCCTGCTTCCACCCGGCATGACCGCCGGGGCTTCTGTGAAGAAGCCGGGTACTTCCGCTTTCGTCACAGAAGTCCCGGCGAGTGTGCCGGGCGGCAGCAGGCGAGTCTGCGCTCGTCGCGCAGACATCCTCTGCTGCCCCACTAGCCACCAGGGAGAATCGGGCAGATGGGGGATGTCTGCACGATACGTGCAGATATCCTCCATGCTGCCCGACACAGCAGACTATTATGACGGACCAGCTGTCCGTCATAATGGACTGCCGTGTCGGGCAGCATGGAGGATGTCTGCATGTATCGTATCGTGCAGACATCCCCCAGCTGCCCCCACTAGCCACCAGGGATCAAGGTAAGGGGGAGGGGGAGGGGGTGGACGGAGGACACAGACAGACAAGGGGAGGGGGGGAAGAGAGAGACAAAGGGAGGGGGATGGGGGGAGGACACAGACAGACAAGGGGGGGAGACACAGACAAGGGGAGGGAGGGGGACAGAGAGAGACAAAGGGAGGGGGAGGACACAGACAGACAAGGGGGGAGGGGGGAGACACAGACAAGGGGAGGGAGGGGGACAGAGAGAAAAGGGGAGGGGGGGATAGATAGAGACAAGAGAGAAGTTTTGGGGGGAGAGAGAGACAACGCTGGGGGGGAAGAGACAGCTGGGTGAGCGGGAGAGAGGCCGCATTGGCACATAAAAGCAAATAAAAACAAGAAATGCATTTGTATAATATAAACTTTTTATTAAATATTAAAAAGCAATTTACATAAATACAAGTTAAACTTTTTTCCTATAGGGTAGTCTTATAATCAGGCTTTTAGTTTTTTTCCTAAAGGAGTGTACAAATTTGGGGGGGTCGTCTTATAATCAGGGTCATCTTATAATCGAGCAAATACTGTAATTGATGCAGAGAAGGCCTATTATAGGAGCCTTACTTAGAGTAAGTTCTTAACATACTTCCCATCAACTTACATAAAAGCAGTTCTAGCCTTGTATTCATCCCCCTCTGCTAAAGTTACTTATGGAGGCTTCTACTCCCAACCCTTTCTTATTTAAAATGGTTCCAGACAGGGTTCCACATGGAAGATTTTCTGTGGCTGCAGTTACAGAATCCAAGATTTCCCCAAACTTTGTACCCTAGCACAAACACAACCCTAAAAACGTTGACCTTTTACTCAAAATCCATCACGGAGCTGAAAAAATTATCACCGGCCACTCCAATAGCGAGCCTGGAATTATTATTCCCAGATTTAAGCCTCAAACTCTGGCATGCAATGGGAATTACTAGACTACAAGACCTATATTCTAACCAAGTGCTTAAATCATTTGATGATCTAAAACAACAATTTTATTTATCTTATAAGGACTCTTTTAAATACCGGCAAGTTAGACATGTACTAGCTACTACACAACATATCCTTTCATTGCCTGACACTCAACAGCATAAGATCACATCACAAAGTACTGATTTCCCACCTAGAATCTCACATTGCACCAACCACGTAGAACTAGTAAAAAAAATATTGTACAGATGGTATTTGGTCCCTACCAAACTGGTAAAAATGTACCAATCAACACGGCTCCATGCTACATGTGTGGTGGGACTGTCCGGTGATCCAAAATTATTGGAATGAAATATATCAAATAGTGAAGGATGCCCTGCAAATTCAGATTGCTAAATCCCCAGAATTGGCCCTATTGCATATAGTTCCCATCCCTCTGAAACAATGCCGAAGCATTTTATTAGGCCACATACTAATGCCTGGAAAACACTTATAGGGAGACACTGAAAATCCCCCCTAGCTCCTAGCTGCCAAGAACTCTGCAATCTAATAACTCCTAACTAGAGTTGAGCGGACACCTGGATGTTCGGGTTCGGCAGTTCGGCCGAACTTCGGAAAAAAGTCTGGGTTCAGGCTCGAACTTGACCCCGAACTTGACCCCGAACCCTATTGAAGTCAATGGGGACACTACCTTTTGGCCACTAAAATGGCTCTAAAAAAGTCCTGGAAAGGGTTAGAGGGCTGCAAAAGGAATTAAAATGTGGGTAAGAGTAGGACAAGTGCTCTGCAAATAAATATGGATCGGGAAATAACTTCAAATAACATAAAATACATAGAAATTAAAAATACAGCTGAGCCATAAAATAGTACTAGATGGAATCTTTGATATAAGCTTTGGAAGAACATACATCTAAATCTAAAGCATGGCTGCCAGGAGGATCAACAGAATTATCCATTTGCGAGAGGGTTGGAGTGCAGGGTATTCTCTTTCAGTTTATGCTAAGTGACCCATAGGTTGAGGGGGCGGTGACCGTGGCGGTGTAGGTGGAAGCGGCGCTGGAGGAGGAGGAGGTTCAAAGTACGCTGTAAGCACAGTATTGGACTGTTCTATTTGACTCTCAGATTTGAAGTGCACCGCAAGACGCAAATGTACTATTTAGCACCCAAAACTATTTTTCAAAGTGCGCTGTAAGCACAGCATTTGACGGTTCTATTTGACTCTCAGATATGAAGTGCACCGCAAGACGCAAATGTACTATTTAGCACCCAAAACTATTAGAATTTTTTCTAATATTTCTTTTTTTTTTTAAGAAATTCTTATGAATGGGGACTCTAGTTCAGTTTATAGAAAGCCAATAGTATTACATGCATTCCATAAGCCGAAAGTCTATAAACCGAACGACGTTCGGTTTATAGACTTTCGGTTTATAGAATACATGTAATGCTATTGCTATTCTATAAACCGAAAGTCTATAAACCGAATGTCTTTCGGTTTATAGACTTTCGGTCTATAGCCGAACCCCGAACTCCAACACGAACATACAGTGGAGTTCAGTACGAACCCGAACAGTGCAGTTCGGGTTCGCTCAACACTACTCATAACCTAATGATGGAAAAACGTCATTACTTTTTTTTTCGGACGCCAACATCATGTGTACCAAGAAGTCGTTACCATTTGGGAGGCCTCTCCCAAACCCCTGATTTGTTCCGCCTAATATATGAAGACCTACTCCCTCCCAACCCCCTTGCTATCCCCTTCTTTTTCTTTTCTATCTCTTTACTTTCCTTCCTCTTTGCTTTTATTTAATCTTATATTATTTGAGGAATTTTTATTATTGAATACCAGTACAGGCTATGACCTTCACAACTCCGACAATCGTTACTCGGTCAAAACTGTATATCTTTCATATGTGTAATATGTGTCCAACATGTTGAAATATTTGGATGTACAGGGTGCTTGTATATTATATATCAGTCACTAGTAATACTTGTTACAATCATTACTAGGTCGATAATGTATATCTGTCACTTGTGTAATACTTGAATAATACTTGTTTTACATTTAACTGGAAATATTTGAATGTTCTGGGTACTTGCATTTCATACATTTGTTACTTGTAATACTTGTTGTATTTCTTTTTTCTTTTTTTTTTTTAAATCAGACACCTTCACATGATTTCATACTTAAATAGTATGCAGATTCAGAGGGTCATCCTTGTGTCTGTTATATCCTTTGTGTTTGCACGTATCTATTTATATAGGTGTATTAGAGATTAAGCGGTGTGTGCTGCCTGAGAGAAATGGAAGGAGACCTGTTGATACGTGATTCGAACTTATTGTAGGTTACTATTTAATTTATTTGTGTGGGTCCAGAGTGCCTTTGGCTTCAAACAAACACATACTTAAGACAAGACAAATCAAAACAGTTGGCGTATACAGGATGTTAAAACTGGGGAGGGAGGTAGAGGAGAGGGAGTACCCCTTGATTTTGCGTTCTCAAGGTCATGCATGCTTAAGCAGTGCACAGGGGAGAGTTCTCTTTGTATGATGACAGACAATCACACCAATTTTTCCAGATGGAGTAATGTCTAGGAGAGTTCAGAAATGACCAGCTGAGATCTTTTTCCATTTTTGCTTGTTGTAATATTTGGTGCTTGACAGAGAGCCACAAAATTGTTCCAGGAGACTTCCAATTTCGAGCGATGTTTATTTTTGTGGCAATAAAGCAGCTTGTTATAATACATTTTTGAGAGTTTGTGGAAGAAGGCCAGTTCACATGTAATAGTGCGATTTCTGGTAATCTATTTAATTTCAGTGTGGTCAGTGTTTCTATTAAATCGAAAGTCTTTTTCCAGAGATTTTTAATGAATTCACATCCCCACCAGATGTGTAGGTAGGTACCTTCTTGAAGATTACAGCGCCAACATATGGGTGAATTTGAATTGTACATTGAGGCCAGTCTTGTCGGGACCAAATACCACCTAATACTTGTTAAAACTCATATTATAAAAAAAAGAAAAGAAATGTGGACAATTGTAGGACATCTATCTAATTGCACGCTATAGTGATAGGAACATGGCCAACTTAATAGGTACAATCACAGGATATTAAGAAAGCAAAGTCAATGAAGATATGGTTGGATAAGATTGATGTGGAAGAACTTGACTGGCCCTCGGAGAGCCCTGACCTCAATTCCCTCAAACACCTTTTGGATGAACTGAAATGGAGATTGCGAGCCAGGCCTTCACAAATGCTCTACTGGATGAATGGGCAAAGACCCCAATATTTACGAAAGGATTGTGGATCAAAGTCCTGCTGTGTGAGGGTACACAGGATATGAAGACCAAAATGTTGAGTACGTTGTAATCTGAATAATACTTGGGCGACAGCAATTCATATGAACAATTACGGTACACACCTGGGTCTTGTAGAATGGATTTGTACACTGAAAAAAGGCCAGCTTGCTTGGAGTTGAATAGACTGTGCAAATGCAAATATTTACCGGATGCAGACTCTTTGTAATCATGAGCATGTTCATAAGCAGATGGCAAGCAAATAGATTGTAATCCAAGGTATAAAGCACTGTTGTCAAGCAATCGGGGTACACAGTTATTATGCATGGAAGGCTTACAGGATATAGCACAGTTCTCATGCATGCAAGGTTCATAGTATTCAGCACAGTTCCTGGTAGGCCCGCCATCAGGGGGTGACGGGCGAAACTGGCGTCCCGGACCCGGCGGGTCTAGGGGGCCCGGTGGGCCCGGGTCACGCCAGGTAAAAAGAAATAAAAAAAATCTCCGTTAAGCCAGTCCGCCGCTGTGAGGGAAGCGTTGTGCGCTCCCCTCCAGTCGCGCAACTTCAATAAAGTTTGTTCAATTTTTTTTTTTAACAAACTCTATTGAATCCGCGCGGCTGGAGGGGAGCACAGCCGCGGACCTGCAGAGCAGCAAGGAGGTAAGTACTGGGGAAGGGGGGAGGAGGGTGGTACATAACGAGCATACTGAGGGGGAAAATCCTGGTATATTAATTGGCAAAATCCTAGTATATTAATTGGCATAATCCTGACCTATTAATTGGCAAAATCCTGGAATATTAATTGGCATAATCCTGCCATATTGAGTGACAAAATCCTGGCATATTAATTGGTAAAATCCTGGCATATTAATTGGCATATTGAGGGGCAATATCCTGGCATATTGAAGGGCTAAATCCTGGCATATTGAGTGGGTAGATCCTGGCATATTGAGGGTCAAAATCCTGGCATTTTAATTGGCAAATTCCTGGCATATTGATGGGCAAAATACTGGCATATTAATTGGCAAAAGTATGGCATATTGTGGGGCAAAATACTGGCATATTAAATGACACATTGAGGGGCAAAATAATTGCATATTGAGGGGCAAAATAATTGCATATTGAGAGGCAAAATACTGGCATATTAAATGGCACATTGAGGGGCAAAATACTGGCATATTAAATGGCACATTGAGGGGCAAAATACTGGCATATTAAAATGAAAAAGAATGGCATATTGAGGGGGCAAAATACTGGCATATTAAATGGCACATTGAGGGGCAAAATACTGGCATATTAATTGACAAAAGAATGGCATATTGAGGGGCAAAATACTGACATTAAATGGCATATTGAGGGGCACAATCCTGGCATATTAAATGGAAAAAGAATGGCTTATTGAGGGGAAAAATATTGGCATATTAAATGGCATATTGAGGGGCACAATCCTGGCATATTAAATGGAAAAAACGGCATATTGAGGGGCAAAATGCTGGTATATTAAATGGCAAAAGAATGGCATATTGAGGGCAAAATACTGACTTATTGAGTGGCAAAATATTACTGCAAATTGACCAACTGCTCCCAACCACCATCCATATTACATATAACATGCTTGTGATGGTAGGTGGGGCAAGTGGGAGATATTGTCGGGGGGAAAATAGAGGGCCCAGAAAATTTGTTCAGTAAGGGGCCCTGAAATTCCTGGTGGCGGCCCTGGTTCCTGGTATGAAGCAGCAATACAGGATAGCATGATTTAGGAATTCCTGAGAAACTATAGCCAGTAGAATAATCCAGGGATACTCCAAATATACAGGAAGCCAGAATAGAATCACAGTCAACCAGTCCAGAGGACAGGGAAACAATCACAAGTCAAAGGGAAATCCGAGGTGAGGGGCACATGCAAAGGAGCAGTAACGAAGGCAATCCAAATCGGCAACATTAAACAGAATGTAGATACGAGCACTAAGAGGCAAGATACATGAGAATCACTCAGCGCCATACTGAGTGCTGGGATCCCTTTTCAATTCTCGTGGGGATGACATCACGCGGTACGCAACCTCGCTCGTTGCCAAGGGGGTGGTATGCGCCTACAGGAGAGCGTCATAGCTGGAGGAAGCGGAGGCGCTTGTGATCATCTGGATCATTGGATAGTTCAGTAAGTTACTTCATAGGGGTGCCTGACACGCTGTCCAGCTGATATCTGTCCTGAAAAGAGGGAATGAGGTGGAGCTTGGTGGGACAGAGGGACTGCCTTAGAAAATCTGTTCTGCACAAAGAGGGACAGTTGGGAGGCATGTATAGATGTTTCTGTGTAAATGGAATACCATGTACAGATAATGATTGATAGGGTATAAATGTTTTTGATCACCTGTTATATTTCAGATTTCAAGAGGCAGGTAAAAAAGGAAGTTGTCCAAGGCAACCACTGCCACCAGACACACTAGTGGCCACCATCCAGAGCCAGCTGACATGCTGGACTTTGAAGAGGAGCTTTTCCAGATCATGGGGACTGAAACCGTCATGGAGGTTTAAAGGGGCCATTGACATGAGCGCACGTGGTTGTTAGTATTTGATATATATATATTTGGTATAGGGGTTTCTGGAGTATGGATGCAGGTGGCAGATTTCAATGCAAAAAGGTGGCATGGGTGACACTTCATGAGCTAAGTGTGTACATGGGGGGATCTGCACATTACCTGGTTGGTAGGCTTGTGCATCACATCACAGTATGTGAAACTGATATTTTATGAGGAAGTCAAATGTTTATTCACCGAATTAGGGAGAAAATTTTGAAGGATCAAGGGGCATAGAACAATGTTTGTTTGTGCTGGGTGAAGTAGATTTCAGTTTTACTGTTGTGGTAAATGGTCATTGGTGGCACATTATATGTGAAAGAGAATGGAGTTGAGACTGGGTATTATGTGGTATTTTTCCAGGTTTGATGAAGCATTAAAAATAAACTCTTTGTGCACATTGCACCATAATCCTAAATGTTATGATGTTTCATGTCAATTCAATCAGTTTAGAAATAAACTCACATGTGTATGACGCGGGAACGATGGCACTGTGTTCCCAGCTAATCTATATGCAAGGTAGGAAAGCAATCTGTCTATGTTTATCTCTCTATTCCTGTTTCTTCCTCTTTGTCTATTGCTGTATTTTTATTTTACTCCTGATGTCTATATCTATATGTCTGTCTAACCATGTGCCTGGATTTCAATGGCTTGTCTAGCTTATCTATCTTTCTATTTCTGTCTATGTGCTAGTGTTGTAGCTTTGACCAGGCTGTATCCTAGCCTAAATTAAAAACACATGGCTAGATATAATGGGTAGAAAAGGACACAGTCATTTTATTTATTATAATTTGTCATATATTTTCTAAACAACCAAACATAAACATATCACATAACATCTCACATAATAAAATTGGCAATGACAATCCCACAACAATAAGTAAGCATAATTAACATAATTAATAAACACATTAGCCAATCCAGCTTCCTCTCAGGGGTCCCAAAATTGGAAACCAAAAGCAGCTGCTGGGCAGAACGTCTACCCAGAACCCCTTTTAGGCTAAGAGCCCAAAGCTTGGCTCATATCCTCCGACCAAGCATTAATTAGGTTACCTCCACGTACTTGTTTTAAAACCATAGAACCAACCGAACTACCGCCAACTGTGAAAATGTGTGTTCTAGATCCTCCAAACACCAAGTCTGTGGTTCATCTGAAATAAAAGAAAAGACATCAGAAACTAGGACATACCAAACCAAATATACACTTCCAAAACCACTAACTTATTGAGGGAGGGAGGAATAAATTTGGATGGAGAAATAAAATGACTAAAGAGGATTTCAGTGTTCTTGCCATACCCTAACTCCTCCTCTTGGAGGACAGCCCCTTTAACCAAAGTCTCTATTTGTCTCTGGGGTAAGAAAAAAAATACTAAATAAAACAAAAAACATTCTAAGATGTAAATTAGAAATTGAAATAAATTATTTCATTATTTAGACATTTATATTTTACCTGTAATTGTTTCATGTAATATGTAACATAATACACTAACAAATAATAAAACACCATGTGCTCTGAATAATGTGAAAATATACTAAAACTAGGATGTATTAAAGGCAAGTTATTTTAGTCTATATGCCACAGAAATATTTTTTTTCTCTGGAGTCACTGGTGGTAAATATATCAGAAAGAGAAAAAGAAACTGGCTGTGTTTCTCTAATGCCTCTTTGTGACAATGGGCTCTTTGTGACAATGTCTCAACACTCCTGCTGTATTTGTGTTTAGATGTCATTTTCCTCTCAATAAATGTACCTACACACATTATATATAGTGTTTTTCAGCATAAGAAAGGCTTTATTATGATAACATAATTTTGATCATATTATATAATACAAAATGTTATATAAAATATCATGAAAAATATTTTACAGGTATACAAATGCCTGTTGAGGCAGTCTACCAACAACAACAGAGCTATAGAAGTGATCAGTGATTACTTCCAAAGCTCATGCCCATAACAGGGCAGCACCATTATGCAATGGCATGCTGTCTTTGGGGAGCAAATGCAGACCCTGGGGTGATTTTGGTGTTGCCGGATGCCTCGATATTGAGTTATTGCATCAACACCATCTAAGCATAGGAAGTAACCACTGATTGCTGCATATGCCTGTTTCACTACAGAACATACCAGGTACATTCTCTGTCACTAACTGCCGAATGTTTGGTGATCTATCTGATATGTCCAGTGTTGCAAAGGGGTTAAAGAGGGACTACAAACAAACCTTACAATATAATACAGCCCCCAACAAACCTTTAATCATACAGAAACCCGTGTCTTTTTCATGTTATTTAGAGCATTATTCTAGAGTGATACTAATATATTATGGAAGTCTGAAACAGACCGTATGGAAGTCCTACTATGATGGAAGTTTATACCACAGCTCTCTGAAAACACAGCACTGATTGATGTTTGACATTTGACATGCAGAACCCACCTTCAGCGGGAAAGAGATAATTATGTACTTTAAAAATATTGGCTGTGTGCATAGCTATTGCCATTTCCACGCACCAATGACAAAGAGAGACCGTCTTTGAACCAGCTCTCTTAGCTGCATGGACAGTAGTTGCACCAAATGGATTTTACAAAGACAAAGGGGCAATATCTTCACATTGTCTCCCACCCGGTCCCCTGCTGAAAGCTCAGAGTTGACACATGCAGCCCATGGCCATCTGTCTTTCACCTAACCCCCTTGAAAATCAGCCAAGCAGTCTGAGCCACAAGTCATGCAGCAGTCTCTTTTGCTTTTTGATAACTCTGCTGGCGGGGTCATCAAACCTAGCCTTGCCCCAGAAGTGGAAGAGATTGAGTGCACTGATGCACAACCACTTATGTGTCAGGATGTGGACATGCGAGGACCAGCACGTCTCTGATGATGACGAAACACAGGTGCCAACTGCTGTGGCTTTCGGCAGTGTGCAGTGTGCAAGGAGGGCAGGGTTGAGGAGTGGGTGGAAGATGATGTGGAGGATGATGAGGTCCTAGACCCCACATTGAATCAAGGTCATGCGAGTGACGTGTCCAGTTTGGAGGAAGAGGCGGTAGTCGCAAAGAGGCACCAGCGCAGCATAAGAGGGAGCAGGGTGCAAAACCGTAGCGGCCGTCTCCTAGACAGTATGCCTGCTACTGCCCACCGTACCCAGAGCACACCAAAGCCAGCTACAAAGAGTTCCCTGGCGTGGCAGTTCTTTAGACAATGTGCTGACGACAAGACACGAGTGGTTTGCAAGTTGTGCAATCAGAACCTGAAGCGAGGCATAAACGTGCTAAACCTGAGCACAACCTGCATGACCAGGCATCTACATGCAAAGCATGAGCTGCAGTGGAGTAAGCATTTCAAAACCCAAGAAAGGTCTCAGGCTCCTCCTGCTTCCTCTTCTGCTGCTGTCTTGGCCTCTTCCTCCAGCTCTGGAGTCACAGTGGCACCTGCCACTGAGCAAATAAAGGAAGTGGCAGCAACGCCACCACGTCCGCCACCATCCCCAAGCATCTCCACACTGTCCCATGAAAGTGTTCAGCTGTCCATCTCCCAAACAGTGGAGAGAAAGAGGAAGTATGGCCCTAACCACCCACGAACACTGGCCCTGAATGCCATCATTTCCAAATTCCTGGCCTTTGAAATGCTGTCATTCCGTCTGTTGGAGACGGACAGTTTTAAAAACATGATGGCGGTGGCTGTCCCGCAGTACGTGGTTCCCACACACCACTACTTTTTCCGGCGAGCCATCCCTTCCCTGCACAAGCAATTGGAGGACAAAATCAGGTGTGCACTCGGCAACGCCATCTATGGCAAGGTCCACATAACCACAGATACATGGACCAGTAAGCACGGGCAGGGACGCTAAATCTCCCTAACTACACACTGGGCAAATATAGTGTCGGCTGGGCCTGAGGCAGATAGCAGTTTGGCGCATGTCCTTCCGCCACCGAGGATTGCAGGGCATTTCTATTTGCCTCATGTTGCCTCCTCCTCCTACTCAGCTTCTTCCTTCTCCTCTATCACCTCCTCATCCGGTCAGTGTAACACCTTCACCACCAACTTCAGCACAGCCAGGGGGAAACGACACCAGGCTCTTTTAAAACTCATATGCAGACATCCCCCGGCTGCCCGATTCTCCCTGGTGGCTAGCGGTGCAGCAGAGGATGTCTGCGCGATGAAAGACACCAATAATAGGGGATGCTTATCTGGATTTGGTAATAACTAACAATGAGGAGCTCTTACATCCAAGTAAAGGAGCGCTTGGGGAATGGTAAAATGGTATCCTTTGAGATAAGCTCAAAAAGACAAATTGGTATAGGTCCTACCAAAACAATGAATTTTAAAAAGGACAACTTTGGCAGGTTTAATACATCCTTGTTGCATGGGATGGATTATATTTTTGGGGAAAACATAAGGTAAGTAGAATAGTAAAAATAACACAAACAATGTACATATAAATGTGTATACTCTTTGGAAACAAATATAACAGAAGCTAATCAGTAAGATAAATCAGCAAAACATTATAAAGCTGAGGGCTCAGCAGTGACATTTACA
Organism: Pelodytes ibericus; assembly: GCA_036172795.1. Classification (NCBI taxonomy): domain Eukaryota; kingdom Metazoa; phylum Chordata; class Amphibia; order Anura; family Pelodytidae; genus Pelodytes; species Pelodytes ibericus. The sequence continues at coordinate 55,124,709 of CM069861.1, read as the reverse complement.
AAATATAAAGATGTCAACAAACCCTGCAAAAGAAGGCAATTAAACTAGCTAAATAGGAGAATCATTTCTAAAGAGAGCAAGAGGATTTCCTTAAAAATGTACATAAAAAAATACATAAATGCCAAAAAAAAGTAACGACTGAAAATGTTGGGCCTTTGCTTTATAAAATGGGTGAGATGGTAAGTGGAGATAGAGAGAAAGCAGACATTTTAAAAAATTGCTTTTCTTATTTTTTTTTTTTTTCTTTTTTTTTACCAAGGAATAGTGTTGAGCGAACCCGAACCACACTGTTCGGGTTCGTACAGAACATTACGGTTTTCTGACCCCGAACACAGACATTCCACTGTATGTTCGTGTTAGAGTTCAGGGTTCGGCGATTTAATGGCGCATTTTAAAAGGCTGCAGGGTAGCCAATCAACAAGCGTTTGACTCGTTTGCCCTTAGAAGCCATCACAGCTATGCCTACTAATGGCATTGCTGTGATTGGCCAGTGCAGCATGTGACCCAGTCTCTATATACCGTATTTGCTCGATTATAAGACGAGGTTTTTTTCAGAGCAAATGCTCTGAAAAATCCCCCTCGTCTTATAATCGAGGTCTCTTATAATCTGAGGGAGAATCGGGCAGCTGGGGGATGTCTGCACGATACGTGCAGATATCCTCCATGCTGCCCGACACGGCAGACTATTATGACGGACAGCTGTCCGTCATAATAGACTGCCGTGTCGGGCAGCATGGAGGATGTCTGCAAGTATCGTGCAGACATCCCCCGGCTGACCCCACTAGCCACCAGGGATCAAGGTAAGGGGAAGGGAGGGAGGGGGGGGCAGAGAGACAGGGGGAGGAAGGGAGGGGGACAGAGAGACAGGGGGGACAGAGAGACAGGGGGAAGGGAGGGGGCAGAGACAGAGTCAAGGGGAGGGAGGGGGTTAAGAGACAGAGACAAGGGGAGGGAAGGGGTTAAGAGACAGACAAGGGGAGGGAAGGGGTTAAGAGACAGAGACAAGGGGAGGGAAGGGGTTAAGAGACAGACAAGGGGAGGGAAGGGGTTAAGAGACAGAGACAAGGGGAGGGAAGGGGTTAAGAGACAGAGACAAGGGGAGTGAGGGGGTTAAGAGACAGGCAAGGGGAGGGGGGAGAGAGAGAAAAATGGGGGCAAGGGAAAGAGAAAGGCAGCATTGGCACATAAAAATAAATAAAAACTAGAAATACATTTTTTGATATCATAATTTTTTATTAAAAAAGCAATTTACATGTGAATATATACAAGTTTAACTTTTTTCCTATAGGGTAGTCTTATATTCAGGCTTTTAGTTTTTTTCCTAAAGGAATATCCAAAGTTTGGGGGGTCGTCTTATAATCAGGGTCGTCTTATAATCGAGCAAATACGGTATAAGCTGGAGTCACGTACACGCACATCACATGAGCTCTTCTTAGTGTAGGGAGAGGACGCTGCAGCTGTGAGGGACAGATTAAAAAAAATTCTGGTGTTGAATCTGCAAACTACAGCGATTATTCAAACTACAGCAATTATTCAAATTCCAGTGATTATTTTAGTGGGTGCTATACTACAGAGCCCAGTGCCACAGAGAGTGCAGTGTACTTGCAACTGCATGTGTGCCAGACACATGACTTTAATCCTGTTCTGTTAGCTCAGTGGGCAACATCTAGGCATTTTGAAATACTGCAATTTGTTGGTGTTAAATATTACATTTGTGTCCTGCACTCAGGGGCGTTGCTAGGTCTCCAAAAGACCTGGGGCTGGAGCCCATGGCAGATTTGACTGAAATTAGACCTGGCGTCCGGGTACTGTTGTTCCCAAATGGTGCCCTCGCTGCTGGGATCATTTTTTCCCCTTTTGTTTTATCCAGTGGAGCACAAGGGGGAAGTGTGTGCACCGACAGCTTCCTGTGTGTCTCTATGTTACTTACTGTATGTGTGTGTCTGTATGTTACTGACTGTATGTGTGTGTATCTGTCTGTACAACGTAATATTTAGAACATACGTTTATAACCTAAATAAACCAAAATAAGATATATAGTATTAAAAAAAATTAAAACTGTTACTGACTGGGTGAATGGATGGATGTGACTGTGTATGTTACTGCATGCGATTGTGTGTATGACTGCAAGTGATAGTGTGTGTGTGTGTGTGTATGTATGTTTGTGTGATTGTGTGTATGACTGCAAGTGTGTGTGTGTGTGTGTATGTTTGTGTGTATGACTGCATGTGATTGTGTATGTGTATGTTTGTGTGACTGTGTGTATGACTGCATGTTATTGTGTATGTTTGTGTGATTGTGTGTATGACTGCATTTGATTGTGTGTGTATGTTTGTGTGATTGTGTGTATGACTTCATGTGATTGTGTGTGTATGTTTGTGTGTATGACTGCATGTGATTGTGTGTGTGTGATTGTGTGTATGACTGCATGTGATTGTGTGTGTGTGATTGTGTGTATGACTGCATGTGATTGTGTGTGTGTGATTGTGTGTATTACTGCATGTGATTGTGTGTGTGTGATTGTGTGTATGACAGCATGTGATTGTGTGTATGACTGCATGTAATTGTGTGTGTGTGTGTGATTGTGTGTATGACTGCATGTGATTGTGTGTGTGTGTGTGTGTGTGTGAATGTGTGTATGACTGCATGTGATTGTGTCTGTATGTTTGTGTGATTGTGTGTATGACTTCATGTGATTGTGTGTGTATGTTTGTGTGTATGATTGTGTGTATGACTGCATGTGATTGTGTGTGTGTGTGATTGAGTGTATGACTGCATTTGATTGTGTGTGTATGTTTGTGTGATTGTGTGTATGACTTCATGTGATTGTGTGTGTGTGATTGTGTGTATGACTACATGTGATTGTGTGTGTGTATGTTTGTGTGATTGTGTGTGTGTATGTTTGTGTGATTGTGTGTATGACTGCATGTGATTGTGTGTGTGTGTGTGATTGTGTGTATGACTGCATGTGATTGTGTGTGTGTGATTGTGTGTATGACTGCATGTGATTGTGTGTGTATATGTTTGTGTGATTGTGTGTGTGTATGTTTGTGTATGTTTGGGTGATTGTGTGTGTGTATGTTTGTGTGATTGTGTGTATGTGCCATTGTCTGGCTCCTATATTTTTTGTTTTTCTGGCTCCTAAAATTAATTTGTCAAGCCCTGGTATATATATAATATTAACAATAAATGCATATGTATACATGATTTATATGATAATGACACTGAGCAATAGGTATATATAAAAGGTATAATATAAGAAATGAGCAATAAAACATACATTATGTATATGATACCAATGAACAGTAACTTTATATGCAAGACTTTATATTGAACTAAATATCGAAATTATTGGGGGTATGTAATAAGGGTTCAGCAGTTTCTATTTATGCCACTGACAGCTCTGGATGTTCCCAAGAGTTCAGTAACATTAGTACTATATTACATAGGCCTCTTCTAATTCTACTCTGAGATAAGTGGGTTGTAACTTTTTATTTGCCAAAATGCTTTAACATTGTATATCATGCCAATGATCAGTAAATGCATAATCTTTGTATATCATGCCAATGAGAAGACATACATCCACAGTGTCTCACACAGACACACACACAGTGGTCTATTCACTGAAAGGCAAGTTGTTGGTGAGTTGATGAATATTTGATGCAGAGTCAATTCTGGGGATCTATAGATATACATGGATATATCTATATGTTTATATCTAATAAAAAGGTTATTGAAAAATGTATTTCTTGTTTTTACGTTCTTCCTCTGCACCCACAATTTACCCCAGCACCCAGCTCACACTCCAATGTAATTCAGTCCGCCAATAAAGCTCACACTCTAATGTAAATCAGTCCACCAATAAAGCTCACACTAATTCAGTCCACCAATAAAGCACACACTCTAATGTAAATCAGTCCGACAATAAAGCGCACACTCTAATGTAATTCACTCTGCCGATAAAGCTCACACTCTAATTTAATTCAGTCCGCCGATAAAGCTCACACTGTAATGTAATTCACTCTGCCAGTAAAGCTCACACTCTAATGTAATTCAGCCTGCCAATAAAGCTCACACTCTAATGTAATTCATTTTGCCAATTAGAGTGTGAGCTTTATTGGCAAAATGAATTACATTAGAGTGTGAGCTTTATCGGCGGACTGATTTACATTATAGTGTGAGCTTTATAGGCAGACTGATTTACATTAGAGTGTGAGCTTTATTGGCGGACTGAATTACATCAGAGTGTGAGCTTTATTGGAAAATGAATTACATTAGAGTGTGAGTTTTTTTTTATCGGTGGACTGAATTACTTCAGAGTGTGAGCTTTATTGGAAGACTTATTTACATTAGAGTGTGAGCTTTATTGGCGGACTGAATTACATCAGAGTGTGAGCTTTATTGGAAAATGAATTACATTAGAGTGTGAGCTTTATTGGCAGGCTTAATTACATTAGAGTGTGGGCTTTATTGGCGGGTTTACATTAGAGTGTGAGTTTTATCGGTGGACTGAATTACATTATAGTGTGAGCTTTATTGGAAGACTTATTTACATTAGAGTGTGAGCTTTATTGGCAAAATGAATTACATTAGAGTGTGAGCTTTATTGGAAAAATGAATTACATTAGAGTGTGAGCTTTATTGGAAAATGAATTACATTAGAGTGTGAGCTTTATTGGCAGGCTTAATTACATTAGAGTGTGGGCTTTATTGGCGGGTTTACATTAGAGTGTGAGTTTTATCGGTGGACTGAATTACATTATAGTGTGAGCTTTATTGGAAGACTTATTTACATTAGAGTGTGAGCTTTATTGGCAAAATGAATTACATTAGAGTGTGAGCTTTATTGGAAAAATGAATTACATTAGAGTGTGAGCTTTATCGGCTGGCTGATTTACATTAGAGTGTGAGCTTCTTTGGCAGACTGATTTACATTAGAGTGTAAGCTTTATTGGCAGGCTGAATTACATTAGAGTGTAAGCTTTATTGGCAGGCTGAATTACATTAGAGTGTGAGTTTTATCGGCGGACTGAATTACATTAATGTAATTCAGCCTGCCAATAAATCTCACACTCTAATGTAAATCAGTCCGCTGATAAAGCCCACACTCTAATGTAAATCAACCCGCCAATAAAGCTCACACTCTAATGTAATTCAGCCTGCCAATAAATCTCACACTCTAATGTAAATCAGTCCGCTGATAAAGCCCACACTCTAATGTAAATCAACCCGCCAATAAAGCTCACACTCTAATGTAATTCAGCCTGCCAGTAAATCTCACACTGTAATGTAAATCAACCCGCCAATAAAGCTCACACTCTAATGTATTTAATGTAGCTTTTTCTTTTCGGAATAATAATATCTCAATTTGCATTTTTTGGCTGACTTGGTATCATGAGAATTGTAGTTCACAGCTAACACCTCTTATTGTGTATTCGGTTACCCATTTTCTCATAATCCTCAGCCAGGCAATTCTGGCTGAGCATTATGAGACATTTAGTCAACAGCCCATACAAAGTTAGCTGTGAACTACCATTCTCATGATCCTCAGCCAGCCAAAACACACCATAATGCTGGCTGAGCATCATGGAAAGGGTGGTCCACAACAAACATATAAACTAATGTTAGTGTCCCTTACCTTGATGGAGGGGGGTCTGCTCTGGCTTCTCCCTGGCACTCTAGGATGTGGAGGGAGCTGCTGAACTCTTCTTGCCAGAGACCAGCTCCCTCCATGCTGCCTTCCTGCTGCTCGGTAGAGGGGGCGGGGTCACAGGTTTAAGCCCCGCCCCCGCGTCTGATTGACATCGGGCAGGGATATTCTATTAGAAGCAGGTCTCTGCTAGAAGAGACAGAGACCTGCCGTGCCACAGCTGGCACTGAGGCACGAATATAGCGTGGGGCTCCCTGTCACTCAGGGAACCCACGCTAAGGGGCATGCCAGCATGAAGAACTGTGCACTGCTGTTAATAATTTTAACAGCAGTGCCTGAGACTCGGGGCTATGGAGTGGAGACTCGGGGCTTCAGCCCCAGTAGCCCCCCCCTAGCGACGCCTCTGCCTGCACTTCATATCTGAGAGTCAAATAGAACCATCAAATACTGTGCTTACAGCGCACTTTGAAACATTCTAATAGTTTTGGGTGGTAAATAGTACATTTGCGTCTTGCGGTGCACTTCATATCTGAGAGTCAAATAGAACAGTCCAATACTGTGCTTACAGCGCACTTTGAAAAATTCGAATTGTTTTGGGTGCTAAATAGTACATTTGCATCTTGCGGTGCACTTCATATCTGAGAGTCAAATAGGACAGTCCAATACTGTGCTTACAGCGCACTTTGAAAAATTGTAATTGTTTTGGGTGCTAAATAATACATTTGCGTCTTGCGGTGCACTTCATATCTGAGAGTCAAATAGGACAGTCCAATACTGTGCTTACAGCGCACTTTGAAAAATTCTAATTGTTTTGGGTGCTAAATAGTACATTTGCATCTTGCGGTGCACTTCATATCTGAGATTCAAATAGAACAGTGAAATACTGTGGTTACCGTGCACTTTGAAAAAATCTAATTGTTTTGGGTGGTAAATAGTACATTTACGTCTTGCGGTGCATTTCTTGCATTCCAATAAACAAAAAAAAAAATGGTTGACTATTGGCGGTTACATTGTCGCCTGACATAAACCATCTGTTACTTTGGTTGGTGACCGCAAAGAATGAGGAGAGCATCAAATAAGGGACGTGGCCCTGGTTGTGGTGCTGCTGGTGTTGGTGGAGCTCCTGTTGCAAGTAGGGGATGTGGTCGATCTGTGCCAGCTACACGCACAAGTGAAACACCTTCCTCAGGTACTAGTACGCGACAGAACCTTCAGAGTTATTTGGTAGGCCCGAATGCCACTCTTAGAATGGTGAGGCCAGAACAAGTACAGGCGATAGTAGATTGGGTGGCTGACAATGCCTCCAGTTCCTTCACATTGTCTCCCACCTGGTCCCCTGCTGAAAGCTCAGAGTTGACACCTGCAGCCCGTGGCCATCTGTCTTTCACCTCACCCCCTTGCAAATCAGCCAAGCAGTCTGAGCCACAAGTCATGCAGCAGTCTCTTTTGCTTTTTGATGACTCTGCTGGCGGGGTCATCAAACCTAGCCTTGCCCCAGAAGTTGAAGAGATTGAGTGCACTGATGCACAACCACTTATGTGTCAGGATGTGGACATGCGAGGACCATCGCAGCACGTCTCTGATGATGACAAAACACAGGTGCCAACTGCTGTGGCTTTCGGCAGTGTGCAGACCGGCAAGGAGGGCAGGGTTGAGGAGTGGGTGGAAGATGATGTGAAGGATGATGAGGTCCTAGACCCCACATGGAATCAAGGTCACGCGAGTGACGTTTCAGATTTGGAGGAAGAGGTGGTGGTCGCAAAGAGGCACCAGTGCAGCATAAGAGGGAGCAGGGTGCAAAACAGTAGCGGCCATCCCCTAGACAGTACGCCTGCTACTGCCCACCGCACCCAGGGGCCGAGCACACCAAAGCCAGCTCCAAGGAGTTCCCTGCCGTGGCAGTTCTTTAGACAATGTGCTGACGACAAGACACAAGTGGTTTGCAAGCTTTGCAATCAGAACCTGAAGCAAGGCATAAACGTGCTAAACCTGAGCACAACCTGCATGACCAGGCATCTACATGCAAAGCATGAGCTGCAGTGGAGTAAGCATCTCAAAAGCAAAGAAAGGTCTCAGGCTCCTCCTGCTTCCTCTTCTGCTGCTGTCTTGGCCTCTGGAGTCACAGTGGCACCTGCCACCGAGCAAATAGAGGAAGTTGCAGCAATGCCACAACGTCCGCCACCGTCCCCCAGCATCTCCACACTGTCCCATGGAAGCGTTCAGCTGTCCATCTCCCAAACACTGGAGAGAAAGAGGAAGTATGGCCCTACCCACCCGTGAACACTGGCCCTGAATGCCAGCATTTCCAAATTCCTGGCCTTTGAAATGCTGTCATTCCGTCTGTTGGAGACGGACAGTTTTAAAAACCTGATGGCGGGGGTTTTCCCACAGTACGTCTTTCCCAGCCGCCACTTCTTTTCCCGCGAGCCATCCCTTCCCTGCACAAGTAATTGGCGGAAAAAATCAGGTGTGCACTGCGCAACGCCATCTGTGGCAAGGTCCACAGATATGTGGACCAGTAAGCACGGGCAGGGACGCTATATCTCCCTAACTGCACACTGGGCAAATGTAGTGTCGGCTGGGCCTGAGGCAGATAGCAGTTTGGTGCATGTCCTTCCGCCACCGAGGATTGCAGAGAATTTCTCTTTGCCTCCTGTTGCCTCCTCCTCCTACTTGGCTTCTTCCTTCTCCTCTACCACCTCCTCTACCGCCTCCTCATCCGGTCAGCTTAACACCTTCACCACCAACTTCAGCACAGCCAGGGGGAAACGACAGCAGGCTCTTTTTTGAAACTCATATGTTTGGGGGAAAAACCCCACAGCACACAGGAGCTGTGGATGGGCATGGAACAACAGATCAATGTTGTTGCCACTGAGCCTCAAGCCCGGCCTGGTGGTGTGCGATAATGGCCGAAATCTCGTAGCAGCACTGGGCCTAGCCGGTTTGATGCACATCCCTTTCCTGGCGCATGTGCTGAATTTGCTGGTGCAGAAATTCCTGAAAAACTACCCAGATATATCAGAGCTGCTGCAGAAAGTGCGGGCCGTCTGTGCGCTCTTTAGGCGCTCTCACCCTGCTGCTGCTCGCCTGTCTGCGCTGCAGCGTAACTTAGGCCTTCCCGCTCACCGCCTCATATGCGACGTGCCCTCTTGGTTGTTTTATATGTGTGTATTAATTAAATATGCATGAGATATTGGGCATGGTACTTTTTAATTACTGTTTTAGCCCTTTTTAAGTATATATTTTCCTATAATAAAATGTATCTTTTATTAAAAAAAATTATAATTTTTTAAATAATATTTGGTAATGCCCAGTATCTTGATTTTATGTATATAGATTATTGTGCTATATTATAATAACTCTTCTTACTATACATTTAATATCGACCATATATCCCTCTGTTTGGGTGAGGCTGCTGGAGGGATAAGAAAGGGTTAAGAAGTCAGACTGTTGAGAGGAAGAAACTACAGACGCGTCTGATCGGAAAGATGCTTACTGCAGAATGAAGACGCTGCACGGATGGCGTCACTACACGCGACATTCGGGAGTCGCGTGTAGCGGGAGATTTAAAAGTGGAAATTGCAAACAGAGAGAGGACACTTGAAAAAGCCCTATCTATCGGGCGAAATGCATTGTGGAAGGGAGGAGACCTTTTGGGACTGGCTTGGACACTTGGATTTATACCACTGTGCACTTTCTTGCTGAATCCTGTGATATGTAATGTAAGACTTTTATGTACCTTTTTTTAATATTAAATTTATTCATACTAAAAGTCTCCTCTTTGCTCTCTCTTGCCATTTCTTGGAGACCTGCTGGATCATTAACCCCTTGTGGGCTCCCTGGATGCTTTATAGACTGAGCAGAACTCTGCTCAGGGAGATGTGAGTGTATTTACATTTATTTTGAATATTGGCACTTTTTTTGTTAAGATTACTACACTATATTATTATTGTATCTGTTTTTTTATCCCTTCTGGCTAACACCGAGCTGATTATGTTATATTTAAGGGTAAACCCGATTTTATTTTATTGTGTGTGTATTTGAGTGTTGGGTTACAGCGCACTTTTTCACGTGTTTTTTTTGCTTGTCACAAAGAGACATGACTTCTAACAAACTCCACACCTGCTCATACTTTTCAAGACTGTTCTCATCATCTGAAATAAATTACGATGTAGGTAACAGGGAGCTACTGGCCATTAAGTTAGCTCTGGAGGAATGGTGTCATATTCTAGAAAGCACAGAAACTACTGTCACTATTCTCAAGGATCATAAAAACCTCCTATACATTGAGAAAGCTAAAAGGCTGAATCCACATCAAGCCAGATTGGCGCCTTTCTTCACCCGCTTCAACTTTGTGATTTCCTATAGGCCTGGCTCAAAAAATACCAAAGCTGATGCCTTGTCCAGGAAATTTGAAGCAGTGAATTCATCCACTGAAGTTGAACCTATTGTTTCTCCGATAAACTGATTGCTATGGTTCACAGCAATTTGCTCTTGCACATAACAAGGTCCCAGGTATCCCGGCCCACTAGCTCTAAAGTCCCTCCTGGCAAGGTTTTTGTCCCCCTCCCCCGCTTTAGGAAGGCTGTCATGTTGTGGGCCAATTGCTGTCTGGTTGCTGGTCACAGGGGTGCACAAAATGTGAAGTTTTTGGTATTTCTGTATTTTTGGTGGCCGTCACTGCAGCTGGATATTAGGGAATTTATTGTGTCATGTAGGGTTTGTGGCCATCATAAAATACCCCGTTTCAAACCCCAGGGCCTACTTCACACTTTACCTGTTCCTGAAAAACCATGGAGCACCATTGCCATGGACTTTGTTGTGGATCTGCAACCTTGTAAAACGAACCCTATGATTTTGATGGTGGTTGACCTCTTCAGCAAACAAGCTCATTTTATTGCTCTACCTAAACTCCCCTCTTCATCGTCCTTGGCCAACGTTTTTGGGAAGGAAATTGTACATCTGCATGGTATTCCCCAAACCATAATATCCGACAGAGGGCCTCAGTTTATTTCCAGGTTCTGGAGGCCATTGTGTAAGCTATTGGGGATAGAAACATAGAATGTGTCGGCAGATAAGAACCATTCGGTCCATCTAGTCTGCCCAATTTTTTTTGAGTACTTTTATTAGTCCCCCGTTCCCGGTCTTATAGCTAGGATAGCCTTGTGTCTTTCCCACGCATGCTTAAAATCCTTGACTGTGTTTACCTCTACCACTTCTGCTGGCTGGCTATTCCATACATCCACTACCCTCTCAGTAAAGTAATACTTCCTGATATTACTTTTAAATCGTTGCCCCTCTAATTTAAGACTATGTCCTCTAGTTATGGTAGTTTTTCTTCTTTTAAATATACTCTCTTCCTTTACTGTGTTGATTCTCTTTATGTATTTAAATGTTTCTATCATATCCCCCCTGTTACGTCTTTCCTCCAAGCTATACATGTTAAGATGCTTTAACCTTTCCTGGTAAGTTTTATCCTTCAACCCATGAACCAGTTTAGTAGCCCTTCTCTGAACTCTCTCCAAAGTATCAATATCCTTCTGGAGATACGGTCTCCAGTACTGCGTACAATACTCCAAGTGAGGTCTCACCAGTGCTCTGTACAATGGCATGAGCACTTCCCTCTTCCTACTGCTAATACCTCTCCCTATGCAACCAAGCATTCTGCTAGCATTTCCTGCTGCTCTATTGCATTGCCTACCTACCTTCAAGTCCTCTGAAATTATTACTCCTAAATCCCTTTCCTCAGATGTTGAGGTTAGGACTGTACCAAATAGTCTATATTCTGCTTTTGGGTTTTTACGCACTTGTCCACATTAAATGTCAGTTGCCACTGCTCTGACCATTTTTCTAGTTTAGCTAAATCATTTGCCATTTGGCTTATCCCTCCATGAATATCAACCCTGCTGCAAATCTTTGTATCATCAGCAAAAAGACATACTTTGCCAACAAGACCTTCTGCAATATCGCTAATAAAAATATTAAAGAGAATGGGTCCAAGACCTTGCATCGAATATACCCCATTGACTACAACCCTCTGTTGCCTGTCACTCAGCCATTGTCTAATCCATTCAACAATATTGAAATCCAAACTCAAAGATTTCAGTTTATTGATAAGCCTTCTATGTGCGACAGTGTCAAAAGCCTTACTGAAATCTAGGTAAGCAATGTCTACTGCACCACCCTGATCTATTATTTTAGTTACCCAATCAAAAAAATCAATAAGATTAGTTTGGCATGATCTCCCTGAAGTAAACCCATGATGTCTTGATCTTGAAATCTAAGGGACTTTAGATGTTCAACAATCCTATTCTTTAACAAGGTTTCCATTATTTTTCCCACTACTGAAGTAAGACTTACTGGTCTATAGTTGTCCGCCTCCTCTCTACTACCTTTCTTGTTAATGGGCACAACATTAGCTAATTTCCAATCTTCTGGAACTACTCCCATTAACAATGATTGGTTAAATAAATCTGTTAACGGTTTTGCTAGTACACCACTAAGTTCTTTTAATAACTTTGGATGTATCCCATCAGGTCCCATCGACTTATTTGTCTTTACTTTAGACAGCTGAAGTAAAACCTTAAAACTTAAACTTAAACTTACATGCATCAAAAGACTCATTAGTCTTTTTCCTTAAATGAGGTCCCTTACCCTCATTTTCATTTGTAAAAACTGAACAAAAATATTCATTAAGGCAGTCTGATAAGCCTTTATCCTCTTCTACATAGCATCCTTCTTTTGTTTTTAATCTAACTAATCCTTGTTTTACTTTCCTTTTCTCATTTATGTATCTAAAAAATGTTTTATCCCCCTTTTTCACTGACTGGGCTATAGTCTCTTCTGTGTGTGCTTTGGAAGCTCTTATAGCTTGCTTTGCCTCTTTCTGCCTACTCTTATAGATCTTTCTATCTTCCTCACTCTGAGTATTTTTATAGTTACTAAATGCTAGCTTTTTATTTTTTACTATTTTGGCCACCTCTGCAGAGTACCACAGTGGTTTCTTCAATTTTTTTCTCTTACTGACAAGCCTAATGCAATTTTCTGTTACCTTCAGTAGTGCAACTTTTAGATAATCCCATTTCTCCTGGACTCCATTTAAATTGGTGGAGAAGATAGGAGAATGGTCAAAAATGGAATCCAGTGTCAGAATACAAAGGAAAATAGGTCAGTGCAGGTACAAGCCAGGTCAGGAATCTGGAAGTCAGAATAAATGAAAAACAGGATAAATATTCTGGATCATGATACAGGAGACCATCTAAGGGCAAGGCGGAACTGCAAATAAGTTTTTAAATAGCAGGCAGTAGCTAGGGTTGACACCTTTGCTACAAAAAATTACCGGCAATGCTACTCCCTCCATAGACTTAACATTGGCCCCAAGCCAATTTTTTACCGGCCTGCTGGTAAAATACCGGCCAGATGGCAACCCTAGTTGCCACCTTTTCTTCAGAAAAATACTGGCCATGCTACTGTCTCCATAGACTTAACATTGGCTTGATGCCAATTTTTTACTGGATAGATGGCAACCCTAGCAGCAGCTTCAGTAGTAAATTAGGTTTGTGAACAATACTATGTGATGAACATTTATGGCAACTGCACAGGTAGAGGAAAAACATAGACTGGTGGTCACACATGGAACTACAGGAAAGTTTTAGTGTAATAGCTAAGTTGCCTGACCCACAAGCTGGGAACACCAGGTTCTCTGAAGGAAGCAAGAGTAAAAATCATGTCCTCCATCTCCTAAGTAAACCCAACATACACCTTAATAGATACACAGGTTTACTCTGTGCTGTGTCTCACAGCTGATCCACAGCAGGTCTGGAGGCTGGCATTTTATTAGAAGCACAGGTGAAAAATATAGTTCAGTTGTCCATTAAAGTGAAGACAATGAGGTCTATTCACTACAAAGTGAGTTTAGGTGCGATGAACATTTCATGTCACCATTTTAACTATACAGGGAGTGCAGAATTATTAGGCAAATGAGTATTTTGACCACATCATCCTCTTTATGCATGTTGTCTTACTCCAAGCTGTATAGGCTCGAAAGCCTACTACCAATTAAGCATATTAGGTGATGTGCATCTCTGTAATGAGAAGGGGTGTGGTCTAATGACATCAACACCCTATATCAGGTGTGCATAATTATTAGGCAACTTCCTTTCCTTTGGCAAAATGGGTCAAAAGACTTGACAGGCTCAGAGAGTCAAAAATAGTGAGATATCTTGCAGAGGGATGCAGCACTCTTAAAATTGCAAAGCTTCTGAAGCGTGATCATCGAACAATCAAGCGTTTCATTCAAAATAGTCAACAGGGTCGCAAGAAGCGTGTGGAAAAACCAAGGCGCAAAATAACTGCCCATGAACTGAGAAAAGTCAAGCGTGTAGCTGCCACGATGCCACTTGCCACCAGTTTGGCCATATTTCAGAGCTGCAACATCACTGGAGTGCCCAAAAGCACAAGGTGTGCAATACTCAGAGACATGGCCAAGATTAGAAAGGCTGAAAGACGACCACCACTGAACAAGACACACAAGCTGAAACGTCAAGACTGGGCCAAGAAATATCTCAAGACTGATTTTTCTAAGGTTTTATGGACTGATGAAATGAGAGTGAGTCTTGATGGGCCAGATGGATGGGCCCGTGGCTGGATTGGTAAAGGGCAGAGAGCTCCAGTACGACTCAGACGCCAGCAAGGTGGAGGTGGAGTACTGGTTTGGGCTGGTATCATCAAAGATGAGCTTGTGGGGCCTTTTCGGGTTGAGGATGGAGTCAAGCTCAACTCCCAGTCCTACTGCCAGTTCCTGGAAGACACCTTCTTCAAGCAGTGGTACAGGAAGAAGTCTGCATCCTTCAGGAAAAACATGATTTTCATGCAGGACAATGCTCCATCACACGCGTCCAAGTACTCCACAGCGTGGCTGGCAAGAAAGGGTATAAAAGAAGAAAATCTAATGACATGGCCTCCTTGTTCACCTGATCTGAACCCCATTGAGAACCTGTGGTCCATCATCAAATGTGAGATTTACAAGGAGGGAAAACAGTACACCTCTCTGAACAGTGTCTGGGAGGCTGTGGTTGCTGCTGCACGCAATGTTGATGGTGAACAGATCAAAACACTGACAGAATCCATGGATGGCAGGCTTTTGAGTGTCCTTGCAAAGAAAGGTGGCTATATTGGTCACTGATTTGTTTTTGTTTTGTTTTTGAATGTCAGAAATGTATATTTGTGAATGTTGAGATGTTATTTTGGTTTCACTGGTAAAAATAAATAATTGAAATGGGTATATATTTGTTTTTTGTTAAGTTGCCTAATAATTATGCACAGTAATAGTCACCTGCACACACCGATATCCCCCTAAAATAGCTAAAACTAAAAACAAACTAAAAACTACTTCCAAAAATATTCAGCTTTGATATTAATGAGTTTTTTGGGTTCATTGAGAACATGGTTGTTGTTCAATAATAAAATTAATCCTCAAAAATACAACATGCCTAATAATTCTGCACTCCCTGTAGATTTTGCAGGTACAAAATTGCAAAGAAAACTCACCAGGATTGTCCCTGCACAAAAGTCTACGATTAACCCTCACAGTGATATTAATGAGACTGCATTCTCTTTTGGCAATGTTACAAAAACAAAATTTTTTATTTGTTTAGAAATTCAAAAATACATAAATATCCCAACATGGTTAGGAGTTAACATATCTCTGCATACAACATTTACCAAACTAATCCACTAACACATGAATATCTATCCTGGTGGGTCGGGTTTTTTTATTATAACATCTAACAAACTATTATCAAATACAATGACAGAACTTCAATAACTATATCTAAAGTATCCAAATAATGTCAAGTAATAACATGTATTTTAAGTTTAAGGTAGCTCCCTCACAAGGAGATCCACCGCTGTAGGGTCACATTTGTCCCATACCTCTTACCACACACCCACTCCCTTTTCTAACACATATCATACATTAGATAGAGAAAAAAAACACAAGAAAAAATCCCTATGAAAGCCTGTGTTTCACAGAACCTATCCCACCCTTCCAACTGGGACACCTCCTCAATTACTAATATTGTTGACCTGGTTAATCCATCGCTCCAAGGGTGGGGATTCACTTTTTTCTGATACAGAGGTAAAAACGCTTTATGGGAATTCATCAATCTGATAGTGAAACTATTTCTACATTTTTTAACGGAGGTCGGTGTTTGGCACAGGAGTACTAATTCCGGTGTCAACCTTATATTCCTATTTTCTATCATTTGAACAGCTTTCTCGATTTTTTCCCCAATAATTTTGTATGAGGGGGCAACTCCCCCGCCTCCCATTTCCACACCTCCAACATCTATCACTTGTTAATGTCTGGATTTTGTGTAATGTTGTTGGCACCCTGTACCACCTTATAAGGATCTTGTAAACTACCGTATTTGCTTGAATATAAGACAACCCTGATTATAAGACGACCCCCCCAAACTTTGGATATTCCTGTAGGAAAAAGTGTGAATATAAGACTACCCTATAGGAAAAAAGTTTAACTTGTATATATTCACATATAAATTTCTTTTTCATATTTAATAAAAATGATGATATAAAAAAAATGCATTTCTTGTTTTTATTTCCTTTTGTTTGCCCATCGGCCCCCCACAGCCATTTGCCCACCAGACCTAGCCAATGCTGTCCCTACCACAAGACTTGCCGAATGCTCCCTCTCCCCCTCCGTCCCTCCCCCAGACTTGCCAAATGCTGCCTCTCCCCCTTCCCTCCCCCAGACTTGCCCAATGTTGTCTCTCCCCCCTCAGCCAGGACTTCTATGACGTACACCTGGAAGGTCACATGACCTTCCGGCGGGGATGGGACTCTTCATCGCGGCTGCTTCCGCGCAGCCGCTTCACCGCCGACTCTACAGAACAAGACAGATCGTCGCTGGAGATTTCATCGCGGGACATTTCATCGCTAAAGGTAAGTATTTTACCGATTTTAGTTTGGTTAGAATTAGGGTTTAGGGGGTTAGAATTAGGGTTTAGGGGGTTAATTTTAGTATTGGGGTTAATTTTAGTGTTGGTATTGGGGTTTAGTGTTAGTGTTTAGTGTTAGGGGTTAATTTTACTATTAGGGGTTGGGGTTAGTATTAGGGTTAGTATTAGGGTTTAGGGGGTTAATTTTAGTATTAGGGGTCGGGGGTTAGTATTAGGGTTTAGGGGATTAATTTTAGTATTGGGGTTAATTTTAGTGTTAGTATTGGGGTTTAGTGTTTAGTGTTACTATTGGGGGGGAATCGTTTATTAGGGGGGATATTTTCGTTTTACTTTTAGATTTGTAAGAGCTGAGAGTTCAGCTCTGAACTGTCAGCTCTTACATAGCTGCAGCCGCAGTGAAATGGCCGCGTAATACTTCATTGCTGACAGTTCAGCGTTCTAACTGCCGCGCTGAACTGACAGCGATCAAGATGCGGCGAAGAAGAGTCCTAGACCCCTTCCGGCTTCTGTCATAGAAGTCCTTACGGATGTGCCGGGCAGCAGCGGAGGATGTCTGCACGCATTGTGCAGACATCCACTAGCTGTTTGCGAGGGGTATTCAGGTCCCCTGCAGCTCAGAAAAAAACCTTGTCTTATATTTGAGAAAATACGGTACCTCTTGGTGCCTACAAGATAAAGAACATTTTTGTATCATTTCAAAGCATTTCATCCATTCTTGGTCTGTGAATGGGAGGCCCAGATCTTCCTCCCACTTCTTGGAAAAGTATGGTAAGATTCCCCCCTGGAGTTTAACAACTTATATAACCATGAGTAAGACCAGGGGCGGGCTGGGCCGGGGGGGCAGGGTGGCAATTGCCCCCCAGGCCGCCCTAAGCTATTTAAAACACGGCCGCTGGGCCAGTGTTTAAAAAAATAAATAAATAAATAAAAAAAACACGCTTGCAGGCAGAGACTGAGAAGCGATCGGAAGATCCCCTCTCACCTCCGCTCTGCCTGCAAAGCTGCACGGGGAGCCGAACAGGCAGCACAGAGAAACCTCCGTGCTGCCTGTTCGGCTCCCTGTGCAGTCTGACACGGAAGTGCCGACAGTCACGTGATCGGCGCTCTGACGTCAGACGCGCGCCGATCACGTGACCTGTCGGCACAACCGCCGGGAGGCCGAACAGGCAGCATGGAGGGACCATGCTGCCTGCCACCAGGGAAGTCCTCCTGCCACTAGCCACCAGGGAAGTCCTGCCACTAGCCACCTGGGGAAAAGGTAAGGGGGGGGGGGGGGGGCAAAAAACACTGGCATATTATTGGGCAAATTGGCTGGGGAATATTACATGGCAAATAAGACTGGCATATTATTGGGCAAATTGGCTGGGGAATATTAAATGGCAGAATAACACTGGCATATTATTGGACAAATTGGCTGGGGCATATTACATGGCAAATAAGACTGGCATATTATTGGGCAAATTGGCTGGGGCATATTACATGGCAAATAAGACTGGCATATTATTGGGAAAATTGGCTGGGGCATATTACATGGCAAATAAGACTGGCATATTATTGGGCAAATTGGCTGGGGCATATTACATGGCAAATAAGACTGGCATATTATTGGGCAAATTGGCTGGGGAATATTACATGGCAAATAAGACTGGCATATTATTGGGCAAATTGTCTGGGGAATATTAAATGGCAGAATAACACTGGCATATTATTGGGCAAATTGGCTGGGGAATATTAAATGGCAGAATAACACTGGCATATTATTGGACAAATTGGCTGGGGCATATTAC
Source organism: Pelodytes ibericus (assembly GCA_036172795.1). Lineage (NCBI taxonomy): Eukaryota > Metazoa > Chordata > Amphibia > Anura > Pelodytidae > Pelodytes > Pelodytes ibericus. The sequence goes on along the minus strand of CM069861.1, from coordinate 55,106,293 downwards.
ATGGCAAATAAGACTGGCATATTATTGGGCAAATTGGCTGGGGAATATTACATGGCAAATAAGACTGGCATATTATTGGGCAAATTGGCTGGGGAATATTAAATGGCAGAATAACACTGGCATATTATTGGACAAATTGGATGGGGAATATTACATGGCAAATAAGACTGGCATATTATTGGGCAAATTGGCTGGGGCATATTACATGGCAAATAAGACTGGCATATTATTGGGAAAATTGGCTGGGGCATATTACATGGCAAATAAGACTGGCATATTATTGGGCAAATTGGCTGGGGCATATTACATGGCAAATAAGACTGGCATATTATTGGGCAAATTGGCTGGGGCATATTACATGGCAAATAAGACTGGCATATTATTGGGCAAATTGGCTGGGGAATATTAAATGGCAGAATAACACTGGCATATTATTGGACAAATCGTCTGGGGAATATTAAATGGCAGAATAAGACTGGCATATTATTGGGCAAAATGGCTGGGGAATATTAAATGGCAATTAACACTGGCATATTGGGCAAATTAGCAGGGGCATATTAAATTGCAGATAACCTTGGAATATTATTGGGCAAATTTGCTGAGTCATATTAAATTGCAGAATAACACTGGCATATTATGGGACAAATTGGCTGGGGAATATTAATGGCAAATAATATTGGAAATGTGTATGTAATGAGGTGATGGAGGCATGTAAATGTGGTGATGGGGCATGTCCTGGTGTGCAACGTGGGTTATGGGTCATGTCGTAGGTGTGCAACGTGGGTGGGGGGGGGGTGCCCAAATTTTGGGATATTGGGATATTTATGTCTAAATCCTGGCATATTGAGGGGCATAATCCTGGCATATTGAGGGGGAAAACCTGGCATATTGAGGGGGCATCATCTTGGCATATTGAGGGGAAAATCCTGGCATATTGGGTGTCTAAATCCTGGCATATTGAGGGGCATAATCCTGGCATATTGAGAGGCATAATCCTGGCATATTGAGGGGCATAATCCTGGCATATTTAGGGGAAAATCCTGGCATATTGAGGGGGCATCATCTTGGCATATTGAGGAGAAAATCCTGGCATATTGAGGGGCATAATCCTGGCATATTGAGGGGCATAATCCTGGCATACTGAGGGGCATACTCCTGGCATTTTGTAAGGGAAAATTCTAGCATATTAAATGGCAAATCCTGGTATATTGTGGGGGAAAATCCTGGCAATATTCGTTATAAAACAAGGAAAAGATGGCCGTGGATGGGGAGGCGATTCGATGATGCAATGGGCCACTTGACTGGATTTGCCCCCCAGGCCTAAGGCTGCCAGCCCTCCCCTGAGTAAGACCCCCTGATTTAACATTAAGCTAATGATATTCGGCCACACTAGATTGCATTCCATTACATGGAACTCGGTCACCACTTGTCTAACGGGTCTGGTGAGGTGACCAAACACATAGGTAACTTTATTTGTTCTCTTATGGAATAGCCTTACAGCAATGGTAAAGGTTAGCACGGTGAAGGAGTTTAATCATGCATGGGAAATGCACAAGGCTATCCTAAATATAAGATAAGGCTATGGATTAATGAAAGTATTTAGAAAATTAAACAGGCTATATTGACTGCATGGTCCTTTTTTACCGACATATTCTCTTATATTGTGTAAAAACATGAGTTTTTACAATACATAGTTTTTTGGGATAAATTTTGCTGAATTGGACAATATTTTCCTACTGTAGCCTCAAATTTGACTTTCCCTTTTCATGAATAAAGACCATAGATGTTCTCTCATTAGCATTATTTGTGTAAATCCTTTGTAAGCAAGATGGTTAATGGTGAGATTTAATCACAGATTTAATTGTCAGCCGCTGACACCAGCTGGCTTCAGCATAGTTAAATTTTTCCTGCATAATGACTTTTGATAATTGTCATGACAGTGGGTAATGGACAACTGCAATGTGTGTTTTCCAGTTATGTTCCAGTCCCTAAAGACACACTAGTCATGCCTTTTTTTTTTTTTTTTTTTTTTAAAGAACCTTAACAGTTATCTTTGATTGCAGCAGTATTTGTAGCTTGTGGCACAGCTCCTATGTCTAGCTGGCTGGGCATGCTGGAAACATAGGGCCAGATTTATCAAGGCAAAAAAAGTGCTGTTTTTTTTTTAAAAAAGTACTAAATTTGGAGCAAACTGCCAATACATGCCATTTGTTTCCATGTAATTACTACTATTTTAGTACTTTCCTGAAATAGCACCAGATTTATCTTGACAAATACGGTATTTGTTCAAATATAAGACAAGGTTTTTTTCAGAGCAAATGTCTCCACTGGCTACCAGGGATATTTGGGAGGCCGGGAGATGTCTGCACGACACTTCCATCTATTATGAGGGAGGGGGAGGGAGAAAGAGAGAGACAAGGGGAGGGAGGGGGCAGAGAGAGCCAAGGGGAGGGGGGGAGAGAGACACACAAGGGGAGGGAGGGGGGAGAGAGACACACAAAGTGAGGGGGAGAGAGACACACAAAGTGAGGGGGAGAGAGAGAGAAAAGTTTTGGGGGAGAGAGAGACAAAAGTTTGGGGGGAGGGAGAGTCAACGAGGGGGAGAGAGATAACACTGGGGGAGAGACAGAGACAACACTAAGGGGGGAGAGAGAGACGAGAGAGGCGAGAGAAAAGTTTGGGGAGAGAGAGAGACAAAAGTTTGGGGGGAGGGAAAGACAACGAGGGGGAGAGAGATAACACTGGGGGAGAGACAGAGACAACACTATGGGGGAGAGAGACAAAGCTGGGGGAGGGGGAAGAGAGAGGCAGCATGAAACATAAAAGGAAATAAAAACAAGAAATGCATTTTTTATATCATAATGTTTATTAAATATTAAAAAGCAATTTACATGTGGATATATACAAGTTGAACTTTTTTCCTACAGGGTAGTATTAAATTCAGGCTTTTAGTTTTTTTCCTAAAGGAATATCCAAAGTTTGGGGTGTCGTCTTATAATTAGGGTCGTCTTATATTCGAGCAAATACAGTACTGCCCATAGTCCACTTCAGAAAAAGTGCCTGAAGTTGGCTATCATCTTTACAAAATGGTCAGAAACTAGTAAGTGTATTGGTTTCCACTGAACCTTTGGAACTAAGTTAATTAAAAAATGTTGTCAACCCTTTTGGTTGAGAACTATTCAACAGGGGTGGACAAATCACATTCCTCTAGACCAGTGATGGCGAACCTTTTTGGACCCGAGCGCCCAAGTTTCTGCATGCAACCAAATTCCTGACCTCAAAGTGTCTACGGCATTTTATATTAAGTACAGAAAGGACGTTTGTTCAGTAAAGGAAACGTCACACCTACACACAGCACATGAATACCCACATATATACACTCACACACACAGCACATGAATACCCACATACATACACACACAGCACAAGTATACAAACTAACATACATCACACATACACACAGCACTAACATGCATCACACAGCACAAGTATACAGCACAAGTATACACACTAACATACTTTACACAGCACAAGTATACACACTAACATACATCACATCCAGGGCCGGTGCAAGACTTTTTGCCGCCCTAGGCAAACAGATAATTTGCCACCCCTTACTGATCCTGCTCTCAGCACAAAATACACACAGTCACACATTCATAGGCACATGTACACGCACGCAGTCACACATGCACTGGCAGCCACATATATACAGTGTCTCACACGTACAGTAACACATATACACACACCGACACATAGGTGTACAATATCAATAGCACACTCTGATACTTTATTACACTCTGCCACACAAACACACACACTTACACTCTGCCACTCACACACTTACAAACTACCACTCACACACTTACAAACTACCACTCTCACACACACACACACACACATTTACACTCTCTCACTTACACACACTCTGCCACTTACACACACACTTAGCCACTTACAAACACACACACACACACACAGCCACTTACACACACACACACACACACTTACTTGTGACCTTGGACGCTCTGCCTTCCCCACAAGTAAGGGGAGCGCAGGAGACTTTTTGCATGTTGGGTGCATAGAGGGCTGCCAGGCAGCTCCTCTGACTAAGGAGGTGCCCTGACATGCACATTTAAAGATAATTAAATAATAAAAAAGGCTGCCAGCAACGGGATACATGTATTCCCCAGAGTCGGCGCTCTAGGTGAACACCTAGATCACCTATTGGTAGAGCCAACTCTGATCACATCACACATACATACAGCACAAGTATACACACTAACATACATCACACATACATGCAGCACAAGCAGTGGCGTACCTACCATTAATGCAGAGGCTATAGCTGCAACCGGGCCCATCACTCCACGGGTCCCGGCTGCCCTGTGGACCCCTGCAAAAAAAAAGTAAAAAAAAAGTGCAGGCTAATGGGGCAGCTGTGAGTCTGCATCCACCAGATGTGGACCCAGCTTTTAGTCACAGCCACCAGAAATGACAATGTCATATCCGGTGGCTGTATTTCCTGCACGCGAAAAACCTCAAAGGAGATGGCCGACGAGCAGCATCCATGCTAGTACTGGGGAAGGGGGAGGATGGGGGGTTTAATTGGCATATTAATGATGGACAAAATAATACTGGCAAATGATGGACAAAATATGACTGGCAAATGATGGGCAAAATAACTGGCAAATGATGGGCAAGATAATACTGGTAAATGAATGGTAAAATAACACTGGCGAATGAATGGCATCACTGGCAAATGATGGACCAAATAACACTGACAAATGATGGGCAAAATAACTGGCAAATTACATGGTGTGCCTTTAAGGTGGTTATTAGGGGACTCTTAATTAAACTAGGGGCTCAGGAAAAAAAGATCCCACCAGAATCTGGCCAATCTGTATATCTCCTTGGATACTCTTAGAAATAAAAATAAAGAAGACCCGTATCAAATAACATAAAGACAATCAAGTCAAAGATTAAGGAGCAATTAATTGAGAAAGCAAAAAAATTTTTAGAACGATTTAAAAGAACATAGTACTATAAAAGTAAGAAAGTAGACAAATTGATGACGCAGAGGCTTAAAAAACAGGAGGCCAAAAAACAAATCTCCTTAATAAAAACTGATCTGGGTGTAGTGATGTCACCAGTCAAGATAGCTGAAGATTTAAAAACATTTTTACCAAGCACTTTCAAATCTTCCGGGAGAACCAGACCATGAAATTATCAACCCTTATTTCAAAGATCTTTTATTACCTAGAGTAGATACAAACCAATTGCAGCTCCTCAATACTCCTTTTTCAAATGGGGAAGTGAACCACTGTATAGATAAACTGAGACTGAATGGATTTAATAACCTATTTTTTAAGGTTTTTAAGAAGGATTTATTCAGGTGCAAGGATTTTCATCTACACAGACGAAGGTGCATTTTGGTGCCCCCCTCATCTGACCTGCCATGCCTTCCACACCACCAACTCTCCATATATTTTAAATATATAAAAGTATAATGTATACAATAAAAATAAAAAATAAACATCTAAATATTCAACTTGCACGCTCTAAATTTGTCACACATTGACACCCTAACACACATTGAAACCCTTAAACACAAAGACACCCTTTCAGTCACACACAGAGACACACTTACCACTTACACACACACCCTTACACAGACACAGTGACACCCTTACACAGACACACTCACACACACACCCTTACACTGAAACAGTGACACACTTACACACACACACACCCTTACACAGACACAGTGACACTTACACACACACCCTTACACAGAAAGTGACACACTTACACACACCATTACCACTAACACACACACAGTGACACCAATACACACATAACCTGAGACACACTATTTTGCCCCTCAATATGCCAGTATTTAGCCACTCAATATTCCAGTATATTCCCCCTCAATATGCCAGTATTTCCCCCCCTCAATATGCCATTCTTGTGCCATTTAATATGCCAATATTTTGCCCCTCAATATGCCATTTAATATGCCAGGATTTTGCCCCTCAATATGCCAGGATTTTGCCCCTCAATATGCCATTTAATATGCCAGGATTTTGCCCCTCCAATATGCCATCTAATATGCCAGGATTTTGCCCCTCCAATATGCCAGGATTTTGCCACTAAATATGCCAGGATTTTACCACTCCAATATGCCAGGATTTTGCCCCTCCAATATGCCAGGATTTTGCCACTAAATATGCCAGGATTTTACCCCTCCAATATGCCAGGATTTTTCCACTTAATATGCCAGGATTTTGCCCCTCCAATTTGCCAGGATTTTGCCACTGAATATGCCAGGATTTTACCCCTCCAATATGCCAGGATTTTGCCCCTCCAATATGCCAGGATTTTACCCCTCCAATATTCCAGGATTTTGCCCCTCCAATATGCACCTCAATATGCCAGGATTTTGCCCCTCCAATATGCCAGGATTTTGCCCCTCCAATATTGGTAGAATTACTACTTTTCTTGTTGGAGCAGAATAAATATAATTAAGACATATATTCTGCCAAAATGGCTCTATTCATTTAGGATGCTCCCTCTGGAAATTCCAGATAGTTGGCTAACTCTGATTCAAGCGTCCTTTGTATGGCGAAATAAAAAACCTAGACTGAATTTAAAGTGTTTAAGACTGAAGATCTCTCAGGGGGGACTAGGAATGCCAGACATAATACAGTACTATGATTAAAGCCTCATAGCCCATTCTATAACATCGCAGTTAGATACAGTCAAACAAGAACCTTGGTATGATATGGAAAAATGAGTTAGGTAATGAATCAGATCTGGTCGGACTCTTCTGGTCCACAGGGAAAAAAATTAAGAGAAAAGAGAGACAGTCTCAAGATAGGGGGCTAGTTCTAAACAATGTTCATGGAGGAGATATAGGAAAAGATTGGGTCTTGAGAACTATGTTATACCTGAATTACCCCTAGCACTCCTGGAAAATAATATAGAATGCATGGATTTAAAATTCTGGCATAAATGTGGTCTGAAGTTTTTTTTGGAAATATGGAGAGATACTGATATTATTCCTTTCCAGAAGCTCCTGGACAAAAAACCATAATTAAAAGGGGAAACATTTAACTACTTAAGAATCAAAGGATATTTATCTAGACATTTGTATAAATCCAATTCAGAAAGTGTTAAGAATTTGAGGAGACTTATGAAGGCTAATGACCAAAAATATATGTTAAAAAAATCTAAACATATACTAGAGTTGGGTTCAGGGAATTGCAAATGTAAAGCTTTCGCTAAATGGGAGTGCTATATGGGTATCGTGTTACCATGGGAAGACCTAATAAAGGCTTTTATTTTGACATATAAAACAGTGAGATGTCTAAACCTTGTGGAAATGCATTATAAAATCCTAAACAGAAAGTACGTGGTACCTGCCTGTTTGGCGGAGATGAAGGTGGGCATCCCAGATACATGCTGGAGATGTAACAGAAGTAGAGGTGACATGTTACATACCTGGTGGTCATGTCCACCACTTACATAAATGTGGCAGGGAATGCTGGAAAAACTATTTTATCTGAACAACTGCTAAATAATCCTGAAACACTTCTCCTGCACCTGAATCTCCCATGTGCTAAGGAATGGGAAAAAGCATTTGTGCTTCACTTCATGTAGCCTATGATTAAGTGCCATTCAGGCATGAAACGCGTAAGGCGACCTGTCTGCCTTTCCATGTCCTCACGTCTCCATGTATCCCTGTATTTTTATTGAATAAATACTACATCTTTTTCCACCATCACTTTACGGATATTCCTTTTGTCTAAAACCGGTGAGTGCTCGAATCAACCTTTTTATCTCTTCACTTCATGTATGCAATAAAAATTTCTATCCGTAGGAAATGGAAATCATCACAAATCCCCAGCTGGAACGAGATAAAGAAACAATTAGAACATCAATTAAAAATGGAGAGAGGAATCTCCTTTTATCAATCAAGAAATCTAAAAAACATGGAAAAATTGAATAAATGTGTAGATCTCTTAGCCCGGGATTTGGGATGAGATTAAAATTAGGACCTAGAACTGTAGAACTGTAAATAAGTCAAACTTGAAGTACCTTTTTCCTTTCGTCTGGATACTTTTCTGGACCCTCCTTAGACCTTCATGAATGTAGATGTTTTGTGGTCATTGATGTGGAAATTGTTTGTGCGTAATGTTTTTATATTTAGATGTAAAGATCTTTAATAGATTTGGAATTTGGAAAATAAGATAATAGCACCTTATTAATTGATCTCTATGTTGTATGTTCTATATGCACTATATTCCTGTACTTTGGTAAGCAGGAAGATAATTGTTTGTGTTAATGTCAAAAAAAAAAAAATTGTACAAATAAAAGATATTTAAAAAAAAATCACCATGCATAAATAAACCTATGTATATAAACAAAAAATAAAAAATAACTGGCAAATGATGGGGGAAATAATACTGGAAAACAAATGGTAAAATAACACTGGCAAATGAATGGCAAAATAACACGTCAAATGATGGGCAAGATAACACTGGCAAATGATGGGCAAAATAATACTGGTAAATGATGGGCAAAATAATACTGGCAAATGATTGGAAAAATAACACTGGCAAATGATGGGCAAAATAACACTGGCAAATGAAGGGTGAAATAATACAGGCATATTAATGGCAAAATAAAACACAGAAGAGACTGCCAGATGAGTACTGAGGAAGGAGGGAGAAGGGTGGTGGTGTATTAATGGACAAATTGTCTGTGGCATATTAATGGGAAAATTGTCTGTGGTATATTAATAGGCAGGCTAATAGTGGCATATTAATGGGAAATTGGTTGTGGCATATTTATTGGCAGGCTAAAAATGGCATATTAATGGGAAATTGTCTGTGGCATATTGGCAATCTGGCTGTGGCATATTTGTGGGCAGGTTAATAGTGGCATATTAATGGGGAAATTGGCGGGGGCATATTGGCAATCTGGCTATGGCATATTAATGGGCAGGCTAATAGTTGCATAGTAATAGGAAAATTGGCTGTGGTTTGTTAATTGGCAATCTGAATGTCTAGCTGTGACATATTAATGGGCAGGCTAATCATGGCATAATGGTAAAATTGGCTGTGGCATATTAATGGGCAAATTGGCTGTGGCCAAAGTGATACTGTGGCATGCTCTGTGCGGAAAAATAACATGTACTATGGGCAGAGGCATCACTAGGGTTGGTGTCACCAATTGCGGTAACTCAAGGTGTCACCCCGCTGGATTTCCTCCAATACCATGCCAAACAGATTTCTTAGTAATGCCAGTTGGATGGTTCATTAAATATGCCACATACAGTAGCCCCACAAATTATCTCACTCACAGGAGCCCATTAAGTATGCCACACAAGGGAGCCCCATAACTATGACACACACTAGAGCCCCATAAATTATGCCATACAAGAGCCCCATTATTTATGCCTCACCTCTGAGCCCAATTAATTATGCCACACACACACAGGTGCTCCATAGTTATGCCACACACAAGCGCCCCATAATTATGGCACACAAAAGAGCCCCTTAATTATGCCACACATGGAATGCCATTAATTATAAGACACATAGGACATGCTCTCTCTCTATAACTAGCTACATTTATACTTATTTTAATTTTTTGATATTATATTCAACTATTTTCATATGTAATAAAAATGTTATTGAAAAATGTCATTCCTTGTTTTTATTCCCTTCCTCTGCACCCACATTGCACCTAAAGGATGTAACATAGCACCATACAGTACCCACAGAACTTGCCATGCACCTATATTGCACGCACAGCACTTGGCTTGTGCTCATATTGAACCTACATGACTTGGCATGCCACAGTGTCAATGCCCCACAGAACATACCACAGCCAATTTGCTCAATTATATCCCAGTATGCCAGTATTTGTCACTTTGTGTCACTTTGCCCCACAGACCTAGCCAGTGTCACTTTCCCCATAGTCCATGTTATTTTGCCCCACAGACCATGCCACAGCCAATTTGCTCAATTATATCCCAGTATGCCAGTATTTGTCACTCAATATGCCAGTATTTTTTCCCTTAGTATGCCAGTATTTTGCCATTAAATATGCCAGTGTTTAGCCATTAAATATGCCAGTGTTTAGCTATTCAATATTCCAGTATTTTGTCACTCAGTATGCCAGTATTTGCCACTTAATATGCCAGTATTTGTAACTCAATATGCCAGTATTTGCCACTCAATATGCCAGTATTTTGCTTGTTATATGCCAACCTCCTCCTCCCTTCCCCAGTATTTACCTCCTGGCTGCTCTGTCTCCCATTAGTCTCCTCTGTGCAGTCTTCCTTCCTGCACGGAGGAGGGAAATACAGTCACGGATGTGACGTAACATGAATTCCGGTTGCATTGATTTGTTTTACTTTTTTTTTCGGCAGCGGCTGCCAGGAAAAAAAAAGTACAGCAGCACGTTGCACTGCTTGGGGATATGGGGACTTGCATTGGAGATGATGTTAACATGCATTGGGGGTGATGGAGGCATGCATTGGAAGTGATGGAAGCATGCATTGGAGCTGATGGGGGCATGAACTGGGGTGATGCGGACATGCATTGGAGCTGATGTGGGCATGTACTGGGGTGATGGCGTAATGGAGTATGTGATTGGGACATGTTATGGGGGAATGTAATGGGGATGATGGGGCATTTAATGTGTGTGCATGTGGATGATGGGGCATGTAGTGGGGTGATGGGGCATGTCCTGAGTGTGCAACGTGGGTTATGGGTCATGTTGTGGGTGTGCAACGTGGGTGTGCAATGTGGGTAGGGGGTGGTGCCCAAATTTTGTCTGCCTAGGGCAGAAAAAAACCAAGATACACCACTGGGCATGTCAACTGTTAAGACATCAAAACATCATGCTTGATAACCTCAGATCAAGATGATGAAAGTTCACTTCTAGCAATATCTTATTTTCCCCTTCCACTTCGCCTAGTGAACTTTGGATTCAAGTCTGCAATTACTTCTGTTTTGATGGTATTACTTAATTCCATAATTTTGAACTATCTCCATGCAGCGGGTAAGTCGATCCCTCCTACCACGCTGCGTGCAGGGGCCTATGATATAATTTTCCAAGGAAGCCAAATCTTTTGATATTTGTCTCTGGTAGAATTCCTCTTCTTGGGACAGGATATCAATTTGAACTTTTATTTCTTCCCACGTCAGAATCTCTGTCTTTCTCCAAAAATGAACCAGACATAGCTTAGCTGCCATTAAAATATTAATCAAAAGTGATCTGTTATGTTTACTACCATTTGGGATATCAATATGGAGCAGAAACATCTGGGGGGATATTTGAATGGGAAAATCTCTGCACATTTTTGAGTTATTTCTTGTGTAAAATTATTTAGTGATTTGCATTCTTACCAAATGTGGATATGGGAGCCCGTACTCTTTCCACTTTTCCAGCAAAGATCGTTGGGGATAGCGTGAAACCCGAATAGTCGAGTTGGTACCAGGTAAAAAAAAGTTTACTGTACTGCTCTTGTAGGTTCATACAGTGTGTGGCGTTTCTTGTGTCATGCCATGCTTTGTACCAGGTTTCCAGAGAAAAATTGAAATTTAGGTCCGCTTCCCATTTACTTAAGTCTCTAGATTTAACTGGGGGATAGCTTTCAGTTAGGAATGCCATAACTTTTGATATTATTTTCCCTCCATGGATTGTGCTCATAAACTGTTCCCAGGTGTCGGAGGATCCCATTACATTTTTGGATAGAAATCCTTTCATTCTAAGATATGTAAAAAGTTCTGTCGCGGGTAGGTCAAATTTGTCTTGGAGTCCTGGAAAAGTTAAGATCTGATTACAACTATATAGCTCTCTAATCTTCAAATTTCCTCGGCGTAACAAATTAATGTTTTGAACATACAGACATATTACTTCAACTGGGGCTTCACTGGTCAGAAATATGTTGGTACCTTATGATCTCCTTACTTTTGAATGTAATTTATTAGTCCCTTCACTACACTACTTGATATATTCATCTTCTTGTAGCGTTCTATGTTGACCCATTGTAGTATGAAGGGGTCAAACTCCTCACTTCTAGATCTTTCTATATCCATCCATCCTAATTTATCCTTCCCTTTCAGTTTCCAGGCCATTGCATGAGACAACAAAGTCACATTCAGCAGTTTAACTAGATCTGGATAGCCCAGGCCATCATGTCGAAGACTGTTTTTCAGGATTATGCCTGATAGTCTCGGTTTTTTAGAATTCCAGATTAATTCCTTCATTCCTAATGAAGGTGCTTTGAAAGGAATTTATCTGAATAGATACCGTATTTATCGGCGTATAACACGCACTTTTTCTCCCTGAAAATAGGGGGCAAATGATGTGTGCGTGTTATACGCCGATCGGTGGCTGAAAAAATAAAAAAAATCTAAAACTTACCTCGTTCCTGCTCTGTCCCCCGGTGCTCTGAAGCTGCGTGGCTGTGAGGGAAGCGTTGTGAACTCCCCTCCAGCTGCGCGGTCAACAAAGTGTGTGTTTTTTAAACAAACTTTATTGTTCTGCGCAGCTGAAGGGGAGCTCACAACGCTTCCCTCACAGCCACGCAGCTTCAGAGCACCGGGTGACAGAGCAGGAACGAGGTAAGTACTGGGGTCTGGGGAAGGGGGGGAGGAGGGTGGCATAACGAGCATACTAAGGGGCAATATCCTAGCATATTACATGGCATATTGGGGGCAATATCCTGGCATATTACATGGCATATTGGGGGCAATATCCTGGCATATTAAATGGCATATTGGGGGCAATATCCTGGCATATTAAATGGCATATTGGGGGCAATATCCTGGCATATTACATGGCATATTGGGGGCAATATCCTGGCATATTACATGGCATATTGGGGGCAATATCCTGGCATATTACATGGCATATTGGGGGCAATATCCTGGCATATTAAATGGCATATTGGGGGCAATATCCTCGCATATTAAAATGGCATATTGGGCTTGAAAGTTCTTTATTTGAAATTTAAGGTTTTTTTTCTGAAATTTCCTTCTTAAAATGAGGTGTGTGTTATACGCCGGCGCGTGTAATACGCCGATAAATACTGTATATAATTTTCGGCAATATATAGGCTTAAATGATGTTAATTCGGCCAAGCCAGGAGAGCTCTAGTCCTATCCATCTATGTAACATGTTTTTTACTTTTCAATTCAGAAAGGGGCCCACTACACCAAACACCCGCAGGGTCTCCGACATATACCTCTAGTTAACCCTGTCAAATGCCTTTTCAGTACCCAGTGCCAAAAAGACAGAAGAGACCCGCGTTCGGTGGATTTCCTCTAGTATGCCGAAGACCCTGCGGGTGTTATCCTCACACGCCCTCCTCTGCATAAAACCCACTTGGTCCATATGGACCAGATCCAAATAACCAGGTTAAGCCTGTGGCCCAAAATTTTAGAGACGATTTTAACGTCTTGATTGATAAGCGATATAGGGCGATAATTATCTACTTTAGCTGAGTGCTTACCTCCTTTTAGAATGGGGGTTATACTGGCTTCTAGCATTTCCTTAGGGAATGGAGTATCAGAATCTATTCCGTTGTATTCTCTGTTTAAAATGGGGGAGACCAGGGGGTCCAGGATTTTATAGAACACAGAAGTAAAACCGTCTGGGCCTGGTGCCTTCCCCATTTGGAGGTCCTTAATTACTGACGAAATTTCAGACTGTGTAAATGGTCGGTTTAATATTGAGAGTTTTTCCGCAGACAACTTTGATAAATGCAAGTTCTCGAGAAAATCTGAAAGTTCCCTATCACTTTGTTGAGACTCAAGAAGGCTATAAACTGTCCCATAGTATGTCTGAAATGCATTACCAATCTCAGTTGGTGATAGGTATATTTTATCTTTATACAGAATTTTCTTAATTCTGTCTTTCTGGTTCTGAACGTTTAATTTTTTGGTTAGATCTTGCGTTGTTAGTGCTGTACCATCTTTGTCTTAATTTCTTCAGTAAATAGTCTGTTCTTTCGCGAAATTATAATATCCTTTTTTATCTGGGATATTATCTGTTCCCTACCTCTATCTGGGTTTATTTTGTCTTCCCTCTCTAATTTTGCAAGTTGGATATATGCACCCTGTGCCAAATTATTATGCAAATGATATTTTTCTCATTTACCTAAATAATTGATGTAAATAACAGTCAGCACAATTTTAATGTTATCAACAATTAAGAGTACAATTCAAATTTTATTGAACAAACCTCCTAATGATAACAGTATTTTTTTTAAACATAAAAAACTTACAATGCAGTGTTCCAAATTATTATGCACAGTATGTTTTAAAACACTTTATAGGTTGTAAAGAACTGAAAATTGTCATTTGTTGTGTTTGCAGCATATTTACTGAGATCAAAAGCTATTTCAATCAAACTTATAACAACATTTTAACTTTTTAAACATTTTAAATGGTCACGTTACATTTTAACATATGACCTCTTATTTGATAGCAGCTTCACAAGTCTTGCATCCATTGAACTTGTTAGTTTTTGGACAGTTTCTGCTTGAATTTGTTTGCAAGATGTCAGAATAGCCTCCCAGAGCTGCTTTTTGGATGTAAACTGCCTCCCACCCTCATAGATCTTTTGCTTGAGGATGCTCCAAAGGTTCTCAATAGCATTGAGGTCAGGGGAGGATGGAGGCCACACCATAACTTTCTCTCCTATTATACCCATAGCAGCCATTGATGCAGAGGTATTCTTTGCAGCATGAGATGGTGCATTGTCATGCATGAAGATGATTTTATTACGGAAAACATAGTTCTTCCTTCTGTACCAGGGAAGAAAGTGGTCAGTCACAAACTCCACATACTTTGCAGAGGTTATCTTTACACCTTTGGGGACCCTAAAGGGGCCGGCCAGCTCTCTTCCCATGATTCCGGCCCAAAACATGACTCCCCCACCGCCTTGCTGACGTCGCAGCCTTGTTGGAACAGGGTGGCCGTCCACCAAGCTTCCACTACTCCATCCATCTGGATCATTCAGGGTTGCATGGCACTCATCAGTGAACAGGACTGTTTGTAAATTAGTCTTCATGTATTTTTCAGCCAAATGCAGCCGTTTCTGCTTGTGAGCATTGGTTAGTGGTGGCCGAATAGAAGGTTTATGCACAGTTGCAAGACTCTGGTGGACTCTACACCTTGATGTCCGTGGGACTCCAGAGGCACCAGCAGCTTCAAATATCTGTTTGCTGCTATGTAATGGTATTTTAGCAGCTGCTCTCTTGATCCGATGCATGGATCTGGCAGAAATCTTCCTCATTGTGCCTTTATCTTCAGGAACCTGTCTGTGCTCTGAATCAGCCACAAATCTCTTAATAGTGCGATTATCTCGTGAAATATCTAATGTTTTCATACCTCGTCCAAGGCATTGAACTATTTCACTCTTTTCGGCAGCAGAGAGATCCTTTTTCTTCCCCATATTGCATGAAAATGGTGCTCTGCTTAATAATGTGGAACACCCTCCTATTTAATCTTTGTGACACTTAAATAGAATTTGCATAATAATTTGGAACAGGGTGTAAGTCTGACAGTGTTTTCCCCTTCATTCTCTTCATCCAAACACCCCTTTTAATCAAATACCCCCTGAGGAAACATTTCATGGTGCATCATAGATTTAAATCTGAGGTATCTCCCCTGTCATTTTGCTGTAGAAAGATTTTGGCCTGGGCCCTAAGTTCATTTTTACTCTCCTCTGTTTTAAGTATGGATTCATTCAGTCTCCATCTTGTCCGATATCCATATTTTGGATTATATTTAAGATCCATAAATACTGGGGCATCGTCCGACCAAGTGATGGGGTCGATTCTGGGGCTCCCGCAATGCTCCAGAGCCGGGCTCACCACAAATAAAATATATATCCGCTAGTAGGAGTAGTGTTGGCACTAGGTGGTACGTACACTAGAAAAGTCCGTAATGGCAGCAGTACAAAGGGGTAAGGCAGAACAGCATCAAAAACAGTCCAAAGGGTCAATGCAGGCAGAAAAGGTTCAAGGTAGGTATTGGATAATCCATGGTCAGGAGTGGAGAGGTAAACGTAGTTTAAAATTCAGTCCAAAGGTTCGGTAGCCGGGAGATCAAAAATCACAGGGAAACAAGGTACAAAGATATGGGTAGGAAACACTGTAGAGAGACTAGCCACACTACAAGCTTGAAAACGAGCAAGCACTGAATGAACAGTGCTTGCTGTTTAAATAGGGCGCCAGGACATTTGCTCAACCCACCATCCTGAAGGTCGCCGCCCCCCTCTGGTTTTAGCCAGATAGTGAAGGCAGGAGTGGGACCTGCCCCCTCTCCGCACCTCCCGTGCATCCTCCTATGGAGCACATTACCGGGCCGCAGGCCATGCCCCCTGCCATCAGACTGACACCTGCACTCGCGTTGCACAAGGCAGGTTGTACTACAGGCCAGGGATCGCCGGTATTTGGAGTCTGCTGGACCAGGTAGGGGGTCCCTGCAGGAGGCATGGGATGGAACTGGGGTCTGATAAGAAGAAGGAAAAATCCTTCTCATTTGGGTGCTGCACCCTCCAAACATCGTATAGGTTATATCTACTAAAGCAGTCAAATAATGTTACTGCTCTTTGTCTTCGCCTGTTATCATATTTACGATTTCTGACAGCTTTTCTACTTCTTTCGAAGTCCATAATACAATTCATGTCGCCCCCTATGACCGCAAGACCCTTGGAAACTTTTTCCAATCTATCCATAGAGGAGTTCATAAATTGGATCCCATGGTCACAGGGGGCGTACAAATTCATAAAGGTATATAAAATATCATTAATCCGACATACCAATATCACACGTCTGCCTTCCGTATCCGTTTCGTGAAACATATATTCAAACTTATTCAGCAATCAATATAACCACTCCCCTTTTTTTTGTCTTGCATGGCTGAGTGAAAAATATGGGGGTGCTTTCGGTATTTCCACAGTCATTTCTTATTCCGTTTCCAGTGGGACTTTTGTATTAAGGCTACATCTATATTATTCTCTAACAACAAATTATACAAGTAGGCTCTTTTATACGGGGAGTTAAGCCCCTGCACGTTCAACACAACCAACATTCAGCATGAAATCTTGAATATATTCCCTTAGCAAACCTTCAGTTTCCCCACCACAGATGTCAAGCTTACAGGTCTGTAATTGCCCGGCTGGGATTTTGATCCCTTTTTAAATATGCATCAGCTTTACGTCTGAAAGTCAAAAATAACTGTCTGGCCAGGACCTGGCTTAGTTCTTTAAGTATCCGTGGGCAGGGGCATTGCTAGGCCTTCAAATGATCTAGAGCCTAGATGAGCTCTGTTACATACACTCCGTCTCTCTCACACACACACACACACTGCATCTTTCTCTCACACACAACACACACACATAGCGTTTCTCTCACACACAGGCTGTCTCTCTCTCTCACACACACACACATAGTCTCTCACTCTCACACACCCACTCTCTCTTTTTCTCACACACCCACTCTCTCACTTTCTCACACACTGTTTCTCTGTCTCTTTCTCACACACACTGTCTCTCTCTGTCTCTTTCTCACACACTGTCGCTCTCTCTCACACACACACACTCTCTCTTTCTCTCACACACATACACTTACGCAAACACCCTTACACACACACCTAGACACCCTGACACAGACTTGCACACATTGAAACACCATGAAACACACTTACACACATTGAGACACCCACAAACACTTACCCAAACACCCTGACATATACACCTAGACACCCTGACACACACTTACACACATTGAGACACACACATACTCTTACCCAAACACCCTGACACATACACCTAGACACCCTGACACCCACTGAGACACCCATACACCCACTTACACACATTGAGACACCCAGAAACACTTACCCAAACACCCTGACATATACACCTAGACACCCTGACACACACTTCCACACATTGAGACACACACATACTCTTACCCAAACACCCTGACACACACACCTAGACACCCTGACACACACTGAGACACCCACACACAGTCACACATTTCTTTCATTTATTTGTTTTACCTTAATGATGGTCCCCCTCCCTGTTAAATTCCATTTATTTGCAGTGAGGAGGACATTTTCGGCAGTGTCTGCAGCTGAAGAACACCACCATTCAGGATCTTCTGCCAGATGTCTGATCTCGCTTCTCCTGTAGAAGGCATTCACCCGAAACGTTGGGGAGCTAGTTCTACTGGGTATATTCTTCCTGGTCTCAGCTTCTCCAGTAAGTTTATTTAGTTGTTGTTTTCCCGTTTTTTTGCTCTTTTCATATGTATTTTATGTATTCTTCTCTCTATCAGCTGTATATCACTTATTACTGACCTGGATTTGGTCTGAACTATATTAGTGTTATATTCACTGTATTTGTATACATTTTTGTATTTTAATGGATATATTAAAGGCTATTTTTTTCGTTTGCTAAATTTGGTGTCCTGCTTCTTTGTATATCTTCTGCCAGATGTCACCTGGCGAGCAGATCTCACAGCGCGACGGGGGCGGAGTTTGCACTCGTCACTCTGTTTGGCCAGGAGGTGCGGTCACCTGCAGGCACTTGCCTGTGGGATGCCTCTCGAGGAGGAGGGGCTAGGGAGAGAGCTGACTATAGAAGCCTCTCCTCTCGATCAGCCCTCACCCCCGTGTGAGCTTAATACTCCAATTCTGGGACCGTGTCCCAGACGGAGGAAAGCTCAGCAGGGGAATTTCTTTTTTTTTTAAACAATGATAGCCCTGGAGTCTCGGGGGTCTCCATTTAGGGCTATGCAGGGGGGATTCAGGCTATAGCCCCAGTAGTCCACCCCTAGCAACGCCTCTGCCCGTGGGTGTATACCATCTGGCCCTGGGGTTTTGTCTATTTTAACACCATTTAATTGTTTTAAACACGTTTTCTTGTGTCAACCAATCACATGCTTGCTGTGACTGTGTTGTAAATGTGGCTTGCAGGTTCTTGTCCATTGGTAAAAACAGAAGAAAATAAATTATTTAAAATATCTGATTTCTCTCTGTCTCCACTGACAATCTCAGCCATTTCAAATAACAAGAACCCAACATTTTCAGTCCTTAGTTTTTTGCCACTTATATTAAAAGATTTTTGGGGATTCCTCTTGCTCTCCTTAGCAATTGTTTTTTCATTCTGCAACCTAGCCAATTTAATAGCCTTTTTACAGTCTTTGTTGGCTTCTTTATTTTTTGAAAATGCCTCTGCTGATCCCTCAATTTTATGTTTAAACGCTACTTTTTTATTTATTTCCTGATTTACCTTACTGGTTAGCCACATTGGTTTTAGTTTGCTTCTTTTATATTTGTTACCAAAGGGTATACATGTATATGTATATGTTTGTAGTGTTAGTTTGAAGGTATTCCTCTTACCTTCTGTGTTTTCTCCCAAAAAATCCATCACAGCCAACTAGACCAAGGGATGTATTAAACCTACTAAAGTTGACTTTTTTAAAATTCAGTGTTTAGGTGGGGCCCATACCAATTTGCCTTTTTGAATTAATCTCAAAGGATACCATGTTATGGTCACTATTCCATAAATGCTCCCTTACTTGGATGTTAGAGACAAGTTCCTCCATGTTAGTTATAACCAGATGCAGGCATGCTTCCCTTCTGGTTGGTGTCTGTACTAGCTGAGACAAAAAAATTATAAAATTCAGAAACTTACAGCTTTTAGCAGAATTAGTTGTTCCATTTTGCCAATCTACTTCTGGATAATTAAAATCCTCCATAATGATACAACACTTCAAGTTCACCTATATTTGGTGGTTTATAACAAATACCCACTAATAATTTCTGGGCAGGTCTACACACACTGACTATCTCAACCCACAGTGATTCCACATGTTCAGTACTGTCATTATATACATCTTCCCTCAAATGAGACAATAATGCTGGTTTGATATACAAACAGACCCCTCCATCTCTTTTGTTTGACCTATTTTTTCTAAACATGTAGCCCTCAAATTGATTGACCAACCATGTGTGTCATTCCACCATGTTTCGGTTATACCAATTAAGTCATAATTTTCAATTCCTGCTACCAGCTCTAATTCCCCTATTTTACCAGTTAAACTTCTGGCATTTGCAAGCATACACTTAATGTCACTGGCATAATCCATTTGTGATTTAATTTTTAAGTTGTTTATAGGTTGCTCCGTACAATTCATTCTAACCATGCCACCAGATTCATCCACCCGGGTACTAAGTAAGTTACCTTCCCTTCCTATACTATCTAGCCCAGTGATTATTGTTCCTTTCTCCCACCCCCCATTCCTAGTTTAAACACTCCTCCAACCTCCTAGCTATCCTAACCCCTAGCACCTGAGCCCCTCTTGCATTGGTGCAATCCATCGCGACTATAAATATTGTACCCCAACAAAAAATCAGCCCAGTGCTCTAGAAACCCAAAGCCCTCCTTCTTACACCATAACTTCAGCCATACATTAATCCCTAGTCTCCTGTTGTCTCTCTGGCGTTGCGCATGGCACAGGTGGTATCTCTGAGAACATTACCTTCGAGGTCCATTTCTTAAGCTTACTAAAGCCCTAAAATTACCTTTTAAACCCCCCATTTTCCTCTTACTGTGTCATTGGTCCCAATATTGACCAAGACAGCTGGCTCCTCTCCAGCCCCTCCCAATAATCTGTCCACTCTGTCAGCAACATGCCAAACCCGAGACACAGCAAACCATTCGGATGCTGCTCTTAATAACAGAGTCCCCTACCACCACAACCTGCCTCGGCTTTACTAGCTTCTAGATCCCCTCTATGCTAGAGGAGCTGTCATCTCAGCTGTTAGGGAGTCATCCCAACAGTTTCCTCCAGCAAATCCACTCTTGGTTCTGCCACCCCAACATCTTCACTCAAGTGAGCAAATTTGTTAGGGTGGAGAAACTCAGGACTGACTGCCTTCTTCCTCTTCCCTCCCCCGCTACAACCATGTCTAACTGTCACCCAACTGTGTGCCTGATTCTCTTTTGGCTGATCTCCTCCCTCATTTCTAGGTGACCCTACTAAGCTCTGCTCAGTGAGCAAGAGACTCCTCTCATATGCCTCTCCAGAGATCCAACCTGAGCTTCCAGTGAGGTCACTTGCTTACATTTGCCACAGCGATATGGACCCTGGAACTGCTGTTCCAAGTGTTCATACATTTAACATGATGTGCACGTCAACAGTGTGGTCTTCAACATTGACCATCGGTGTCTCTAACTCCTGTGCTGCGCGAAGTGCTGTAAATGCACCAACTGTACACTTAGAAAACAGCAGACACTTGGAAAAAGCAAATTCAAACTGTGAGCAGGCTCTGTGAGTTACCTTGCTAGCTTTATACTGCACAAACACAGGTGACTGCTATCAAACCCTTCCCCTAATTGACCACACTTCCCAAACAGAAAAACAATATGGCAGAAACAAAAAAACCTTTTTTTCCACAAGGCCTTAACCTTCTTACTGCAGGTTAAAATACAAGTCCCACATCATATTACAAATACCCTGTCTTAGCTTTTTTAAATGCACCAACTGTAAACTTAGAAAACAGCAGTCACCTGGAAAAAGCAAACACTTCTCAATTCACTACACATTAGAGATATCTCCTTTTGGATTTTGCCATTACATCAATTGGTGTGGATTATACTTTTATTCCCATCTACTCTTTTCCTGTTACTTTTTGTTTCCACCCTTCCTTTTTCTCTTTAGAAGTTATTTTCCTTTGATACATTCCTAAGAATATATTAATATACACTGGGATGTAGCTAGTCTTCAGTTTGGTAGGGAGGGAATGAGGCAGGGAAAACTGCATATACCGTAATCCCTTGGAGACACGCTAATATTCTCATAGATGAATAAACAGAAATCATTCCTGTTTAAGAGAAGGACATTCCAAGGAATCTTTGCCTTTAAATTGTTCCTTCTGGTGACATAAAAGGTAATGTTTTCAGGTCCCATGACTAAAGTACCTCCCCTCTCCCTTTTGCTTCATCTAAGTTCAATAAATTAGCCAAAGTATCAGATGTGAACATCAGCTAACTAGTTATTTCTCGTTCAACATATTGGTATTAAGAGCAATGTCCTGAAAATATTAAAATGTTATAGTTTAGACGCACACTTTAAATAAATACCTTGATGAAAACTGGTGAAAAAGTAGAAAAATAAATCCAATGCTGACTGATGTTAAAGATTAATTAACCCATTAGATATTAAATTTGTGTAGGCTTTTAGGTTTGTGTATTCTTTACATTACAGGACCACAAGATTAATGTTTTTCCCCTTAAAATTACATTTAAATTGCATAACTTTGGATCTTTCTCATCTTGAATGTGCCGTAGGATGACTCTTAATAAAAATGCACATTATGTACAAAGCTAAAGATATTTTTTCAGTCTAATGAGTCTATTCACTAAAATTCGAGAGTAGCTTGAGGAGGTCAACTTTAATTTTGAGAAAGTCAAATTCGGCACCTGAGTTTGACATAGAAAAAAAAAAACAGGTTAAAATCTTCTCTATTGAGACTAATGGGAGGTGAAATGATCTAAGCTATTTTTAAGACTAAGTCAAACTCAGGTGCCGAATTTGAAAGTCGACCTCCTCAAGCTATTATCGAATTTTAGTGAATATGACCATAAGTCAGTGGGATAGAAAATGTAAGGTTATATAAGAGGAAATTGATTCTTAATTTAGAG